>CM040240.1:56443639-56488999 GCA_022545495.1 Chrysanthemum lavandulifolium
ATTAGGATCCATATTTTAAGTGTCATATTAAGTTATATGATAATAGGACCCCAAATCATCGACCATCCTATTATATACCTTTTTAGGACATCGCCTAAGTAGCAAATATTTAAAAGGACCCTAAACGCTCATATGTCCTATTAAATGCTTTTTAAGACTCCATTATCATACCGTCCCACACAAAGGGTCCTAAAAGCCACTTTTGTTGTAGTGAGTATTCCACTCGGTGACATGCGTAATCAACAGGATTTCTTGCCAATTCCAATGACGCCTCCAGCGTGTTTATTCTTGCCTTCAACATACTGTTTTGAGACAATAACATCTGGTTTATTGTTTCAATCATGTTGATCGTGTTATCTTTAGTTTCGCAGTTTGAGCACTGCGTTGAAAATTAAAAGAGCCTTGAATAAAGTACTTTTGTTGAAATACATCATTCCACATAAAGTATCGACACCCATAATCTTCTGTTCCTGGCTGTTACATGGTGAAACAAATATAAGAAATATATTCTTAACAAATAAGTTATTGATATATTTACGTAAATAAGCAAACGTATAATTATTTACCTTTGATAAAGGACATGCATAATACTTCCGACCATAATTATTTACCTTTGAGAAAGGATTTTTTTTGTTCCATCTGGCCAAGCAATATATATAATAATTTACAACATGCTTATTTACAATATAGAATAGGGTAAAAGCTAAAGATCATAACATAGTTTTTCAAACACATGAAGACGCAATGAAATTTGAAAATTACCATTGTCATAAAATACTTTCAAATTTGGAGCGATGTACGTAATATGATCGGAACAAGTAGGTTACGGTCAAGAGTTTGAAATTGGCGAAATGATCCCTGGCTTGCGTTGACTTTCACGGTCATCCTTTAACTTTTCGATTAAAAAGTTCTGAGAATGGTCCTTATGGTTATTGACTTTCGATTTAGTCCGTTTTTATACTTTTCACCCGTTCTCTTACGTTTTTATCCGTTTTGTCCGTTTTTCTTACGTTTTTTCGGTTTTCATCCGTTTTTGCCCTATTTTTTAGATTTTTGTCCGTTTTAATCCATTTTCTTACGTTTTGTCTTTTTTTATTCGTTTTTTGCCCGTTTTCATCCGTTTTTTAAATCTTTGTCCGTTTTTTACATTTTGTCTGTTTTTCTTACGTTTTTGTACTACTTCAACATATTGAAAAAAAATTTCAAAAAGAAAACAATTTTGGAAAAATTTAAAAAAAAATTCCAAAAAAAAAAATATGAAATTTCTTTTGCAAATTCGAAAAAAAAATACCAAAAATATTTTGAAAAAAAAATTCGAAAAGAAATTTCCCAAAAAGAATTAGAAAAAAAATCCCATTTTTTTTTCGTAATTACTTTTTTTTCAAAAAAAAAAAAAAAAGAAATCGGAATTTTTTTCTAAATTTCATAAAAAATTCCAATTTCTTTTTTCTTGTTGAGAAAAAAGTATTTGCGAAAAAAAATTTGGAATTTTTTTTTTCAATTTTTTTTTCGTAATTTTTTTTCAAATTTTTTTTGGAATTTTTTTTTTAAATTTTCGAAAAAATTCCAATTATTTTTTGGAATTTTTTTTTTCAAATTTTTTTTTCTTTTTGAAGAAAATTTTCAAAATTTTCCATATGTTGAAATAGTACAAAAACAAACAAAAACGTAAGAAAAACAGACAAAATGTAAGAAAAACGGACAAAAATGTAAAAATGGATGAAAACGGGAAAAACGAAATAAAATTGACAAAAGGTAAGAAAAATGGATAAAACGGACAAAAATCTAAAAAAAAGGAAGAAAAACGGCCAAAAAGGATGAAAATCGAAAAAAACGTAAGAAAAATGTACAAAACGTAAGAAAAACGAAGAGAAACGGATAAAAACGTAAGAGAACGGGTGAAAAAGTATAAAACGGACTAAATCGAAAATCAATAACCATAACGACCATTATTGTAACTTTTAAGCGAAAAGTTAAAGGATGACTGGTGAAAGTCAACGCAAGCCACGTGGACCATTTCGCCAATTTTCAAACTTTGTGACCGTAACCTACTAGTTCCGGTCATGTTACGTACATCGTTCCAAATTTAAAAGTATTTTGAGTACAATGATAATTTTCAAAGTTCATTGCGTACATCATCTGTTTTGAAAAACTATGTTGCGTATCTTTAGCTTTTACCCTATAGAATAATAGTTGATACATGGTTATTTACAATATAAATCAGTAACTCGGTGCCAGGATACAAATACTTATTTACAACATATGTCTATACATGTTTTGTCATTTACAATATAAATCAGTATTCGTTTACTAAAAATCACTAATCGTTTACAACATATGTCTACACTACGTATATCTATACATGTTTTGTCATTCAGCAAATAGAATTGCCCATCCCAAGGCTACGTCATGTCTGTACGTCCTCCATTGTGGGTAGATAGGCGGGGGTGGTGAGTTTCCATCTAGAATCGCATGAACTTAGTGAGCAGTCTGGGCTTCCCCCACATGAAGAATCACAACGGGGGACAATACTTGTGCTATATCTGGACCGGACCTAAGCAGAAGACACGTAACACATGCTGAATAGGAATACATACAACTTGATGGTTAAGCATTGTAGCAATAGCCGCTCCGTGTACGGCATAATCATCCAATATTCTTGGGTTGCAAATCCCGATCCAAACCAACCCAGTGAAAGCGAAACCTGCTCAAACCAAGTCCTCCAGTTTCCACTAAAGTTCCGTGTTATTGTTTTCCTCTTCCATGACAAGAGCTCAAGGTTGCGCCATATATCTTCGGAATAACCAAGACCTACGCCAATGGCTCGATAGCCACAATTTCCATCACCTCCACGTTAAGAATCCTTATGATGTACGGTCGGAAAAGCTCTGGAATTCGAGCCATAAAATATTTGCTCTCGTCATCTGCAATGTACAACTCATGTCCTAAATCGCTCTCGTTAGCAGGCTCTCCCACGTATGAACTATGTCTCGCAGGTTCTTCGTTCAAGTCTGGGACTTTTTTAGGTTTTAAATAACTTCGGCGGTGCTCTGTGGTTGGTTCTTTGTTCAAATCTGGGATTTTTTAGCCTTGGACTTTTTGTCCTTGCGCTCGGGCGTCCACAGTACTTGCGTTAATAGCGAGTTCATGGGTTGATCTGATTCGGAGCGATATACCTCTCATCATGTTTAACATATTTTATTGACAAACAATGAAGCTTTGCCAAAACATTTTGGAATTTTTCTACGTCGACTTGACAAGAAAGATCATCTTGAGCTCTTTAGGTGTATGAGTAGGTCGAGCTCTAGCCGGAAGCACTTAGAGTTCTCCAAAATTATCAACAACATTAAGTGGAATAGGCCATCCCGCATTCAAAAAGTAACCGTATAAATTATCGGTATTGACGGGAGAATAACTTGATAGGCATAAATCTAATATACTTACCATGAATTTGATAGTAAACCGATTCGTGATAGCATGGTAACCCACAACCCGACCAAGAATCGATGACCACATCCAAGTGGGTCCATATCCGCTTTACTTTCGTGACAATGAGTTGGAAAGCTTTGTTTGAAACTTTATACCGCATTCATCAAATAGTGTGTCTCTACACACATGCGGTTTCTTGGTTATGCTTCTATTAAAAGTTTCTCTTATCGCATTTTCTCACGCAACTAGAATCTTATCGACCGAACGCAACAAAGTGTCTAAGTTAAACTGTGTGGAGCCCAAGTATAACTTCAAAAACGCGTGTTGACCCTCAACTCTACATGTTGTTGTCTGGCCGAAGCTGCGATATGGATCTGTAATGTATGATACGAACATGTGGTCGTAATGTTGCAGCCAGTTATTAAAATATTACAAAACGTCTGAGAAAACAATTAATTAATAAAGTGAGAAAACAATTCGGGTACTTATTTATTAAATAATAAAAAAATGAATTAATAGTTAAGTACCCTGTTTTTGGACCAATAACTCTTGTAGGTGCCGATAATAGTGCATGAACATATCTTGGGTCGGAGCTTTAACCATCCAATCCCATGACCATCTAACGGACGCATACTCCTCTTCCGTGTCGAATCTATGTCTGCAATTCTTGAGCACATTTTGATTAATATGCCATCGACAAAGTAATTTGTTAGCGTTTGGGAATTCTACCGCAAGCCCAAGCAACACTAAATCTTGTCGGTGTGATAACTCCATGGGTAATATTGTTCGTCTATCACCCTCTTAACACATTGCAACACCCATATGAAATTTGGCTCTTTTTCACAGTTCAAAAAGCTAAACACCATTGAAACTATTTTGTTTGTTGAAGTAACTCCAACAATTGTAAAGAATGGCAGTTTAAACAACGTGGTTTTGTATGTGTAGTCCATCATCATGATTTCTGGGAATGTTGTCCATAGGGCATATGACGTCGGGTTAACAAAAAATATTTCCTCAAGCTCATTAGTGCGGTCATTTACCCTGGGGTAATATTTATAACCTTGATGCCTCAAATGTGCTAAAAGGACTTGTATTGGAGTTCTATCACCACGTATGGCGCTGCGTATCTTGTTTTGTGCATTATATATCGTTTTAATGCTAGACTCGTTATCCGAATCGTTCTCCTTTAGTGATGAAAGTATAATGCGTGGTGCTACTTTATGCTTTTTCAATTGCTCCACCAAAACGAACTCATGATCTTTTAATCGCATTGCTTGTGGAAAATCATGGAACGAATCTACAAAATCATGATTATTCCTCTCACACTTCACCCTCAAGATCCGACCATTAGTTTGACCTTTTATATAATTAGTTTTAGCAGTACTAGTCTGCCGTTAAAGTTCATCTTCTGAACCTTCACGTGCAGACGTCCTATGTCTTGAACACTTATATTCGATTGAGTACTTATACCCCCTATGTGTTTTGGTTCTTGCTTTAACAATAATAAAACCGATCGATTGAGCAATAGTTTGCATTCAATTAGTTAGAACATCGTCATCAGAGAACACCTAAAAAAATAAAAAATACAACTTTTATAATTTTCATTTTTAACAGATATTTTATAACTTTTATACATTTTTTACAATTTATTTTATTTTTACGACTTATATATTATTACAACTTTTACTTTTATTATTTTTTACAAAGTTTTACAAACTTTTAATAAAAATAAAATTTTTACAAAAAAACTTTTACTTTTATTATTTGTATACTTTTACTTTTATTATTTGCAAAAAAAAAAAAGAAAAGAAAGTAAACACGCGTTAAAAATGCGCTTTCTCGCTCATTACTATCTCACTCGTCTCTCACTTCTCTCATATCACTCGTTTCTGTCTCTCTCTCTCTCTCTCTCAATGAAACTCTATCTCTTTTTAGATCTAACAAGTGAAAACTTGTTCGATCTTGGTTAGAAACCAGTTGTGAATCTTTGTAGATGGTTGGTTTTTAATCTGTGATGGTTGGTTTTGATCTGTAATGGTTAGTTTTGTCTTACCTCTTATCTGTGATGTTTGGTTATATTTTTTAGATCTAAAAAAAATGTTTAGATCTTGAAACTTGTGACTTGTTTGGTGGTTTTGATTTGTGATGATTGGTTTTAGATCTAAAAAAAATTTAGATCTTGAAAAAATCTTTTGATCTAAAAACATGTTTTGATCTTGAAACTATGACTTGTTTGGCGGTTTTGATGCGTGATGATTTGTTTAGATCTCTTGAAAAATATATTTTAGATCTAAAAAAATGTTTCGATCTTAAAACTATGACTTGTTTGGTGGTTTTGGTCTGTGATTATTTGTTTAGATCTAAAAATGTCTAGATCTTGAAAAATATTTTAGATCTAACAAAATGTTTCGATCTTGAAACGGTGACTTGTTCGGTGGTTTTGATTTGTGATGATTTGTTTAGATCTTGGAGATACCGAAGACCCGCTTAACCGCTTCAAGGTGCTTTTAGTAGGCTTAGCACGGTATCTAGCACACATGCAAACAACGAACAAGATGTCTCAGTCTGCTAGTCGTGAGGTACATCGGGATCTAATCATACTACGATATTTCGCTTGGTCTACCATGATCCCGAGTGGTCCTCATCTAGTTTAGTAAGCTCTATCATGGGAGTGTCAGCAGGGCCACTTGAATCAAATCCAAATTTCTTTAAAATCTCATTTGCATATTTAGATTGATTTATGAAAATGCCTCAGGACTTTGTGAAATTTGTAATCCCAAGAACAATGACATTTGTCCCATCATTGACATTTGAAATTTAGAACCCATTTCATTTGAAAACGGTCACACTCATTGGGGTCATCGAGGCAAAGATGATATCATCAACATATATTTGAGCGTGAATTAAATGTTTGCGACTTCACGGTGAACAATGTCGGATCAACTCGCTCCTTTGTGAATCCAAGAGATAGAATAAACTTTGATAGTGTATCATACCATGCCCTTGGAGCTTGCTTTAAACCATAAAGAGCCTTCTTCAAACGTTAAGCGTGAGTAGGATGCTCTGGATTCACAAAGCCTTCAGTTGGTGGCGTGAGACGACTTCCTTAAGATCTCCGCTGAGAAACGCCGTCTTTACATCCATCCGATAGACTACCATGTTCTTACTTTCAGATTAGCCAAGAAGATTCGATTGCCTCGACACGAGCAACAGGAGCAAATGATTCTTCAAAGTCAATACCTCCTCTTGACGGTATCTTTTGCAACCAATCGAGCATTGTTCTATAAGACATCACCATGCTCATCAAGTTTCACTTTGAAGATCCATTTTAGAGCAATGATCATAGCATAACTGGAGCATGTACTAATTCCCATACATTAAGTCGATCAAACTCATGAATTTCTTCTTGCATGGCATTGAACCAAATTGTCTTCATTCATGGCGGTTTTAATATCTTTGGTTCGATCTTAGAGAGTACGGAGTTGAAAAAGCACCATAAGGCATCGGTTGCAAGTTGTTTCCGTGTGGATACAGGACGAGAGGATTTCAATGATGTTGTCCAATGGATGATCATGAGTCCATTTTCCGAGGTGTTCATGTGGTTATTGTTGAGGATCAAGAAGGTAGTCGATGTCTCAAGAAGATGGTTCGATGATGATTGAGGATCAAATATGTTTTCAAATGGAGCATCTTCAGGGTAGCAAAGGGATTAACTTCATCATTGATGCGGAAACAGTTCCATGATGTACATTCAAGATTGATGATTTGTTGATGAGACAGAGTGATCAAGAAGACGGTGCTTCTTGACTTAATGATATTGAGACGAAGGGTTGACTTCATTCATGTGGATATGAGCGACCTCTGTTGTAGGAATTGATGATCATTAGCACTTGGCTCATAGTGTTCATCAAACATAGGATCAAACAATTTCTTCAAATCATCTTGATTGGAGGTACATATGGAGTTTCGGAGGAATTTGGTACAAGGATGAACCAATGAGACTGTTTTGAAGTGCCGGTCCGAACTAAATTGTCACGGAGCCATTTGACCGGTCACTCATCAAACGAACGTGAATTGTTTCCATGATATTTTGGGTTCTCTTGTTGTAGATTCGGTAACCTTTTACGCTGGTGCATATCCAACAAATACTCCAATGTCCGATTTAGCTTTCAATTTACCTAAATCTTGACCGTCATTAGTTGGATAACAAAAGCACCAAACACACGGAGGTATGATAGATCGGTTTTTGATTGTGGACAAGTTCGTATGGAGTCTTTCCATGAGATGTGTGAATTAGAGATCGGTTTTGTGTGTAACATGCAGTGGCAATAGCTTCAGCCCATAGAAACATTAGAACCTTTGAGTAAATCAGCATTGTTCTTGTAGCTTCTACAAGAGTTCGATTTCATCTTTCAACTACACCATTCTGTTGAGGAGTTCGAGGAACACTTCTTTGAGGACTGATTCCAATATTTTCATAAAATTCATCGAGTTCTTTATTAACAAACTCAGTTCCATTGTCGGTTCGGACGATTCAAACCATTTTGTTGAGTCACGTCTGAAGTTGTTTAATGAGTTTAATGATGACATCAGGAGTTTCGTCCTTTGTCCTCAAAAACTTAACCCAAGTGAATCGTGAGTAGTCATCAACCACTACTAACACATATCTCTTCCCATTAATAGTTTGCACTCTCATTGGGCGCGGATCCATATGAAAGGTATGAAGAACTTCCATTACTGAGTTTGTGGGTTTTGGTTTGTGGGCATATTTCGTGCTTTTTCCCAATTGGCAAGTGAACAAAGATGATCTTTTTCATATTTTAACTGGGTAAGCCTCGACAAGATCCTTTACGGAAAGGTTGTTTATGGTGCCGGTTCAAGTGATTGAGACGACGATGCCATAACCAAGACTTTGTTTTAGAGGCCTTTGACGACAAGCGATTGAGAAGACTTCATCATGTCATCGATAGAGATGGTGTATAGGTTCGAACCTCGAGCACGCCTTAATAATTCCACACCATCAAGTTCTCTAACGAAACAAGTATGTTTTCTAAAAGCCACTTCTAGATCGGAATCACTGAATTGACCAGCAGAGAACAAATTATGACCAAGACCTTCCACATAATATACCCGGAAATTACACTTTTACCAACCACATAATCTCCATAACCCATAATAGCACCAAAATGGTCGTTCCGAATCTAATCGTCGATGAATTTACTCACAAAGTTCATGAGCCACGATCGGTCTCGGTATATGCTTGGAACGGCCGAGTCCGTGTACCACAGAATGATTTGAACGATCTGCGGTTGAACACGCATAAGAATGGATAATCGGATAATTGGGATCCCCATGCAAGAATGGGTTCCATTTGGTTAGTAATGATGATTGGAACACCCACATCGTAAATAGAAACATCCATATCAGACATAGAAGCAATGGAATCATTATGAATAGATGCAGTACTAGTGTATGTATTTGAGCTATTCAAAGTATGTTCACTTCTTAAGGGAATAGTTCTACCAGTAGGCATTCATTTTCTAGTAGGCATTGTCTAATTAATCTTATGGACAACAGGTATCCATTGATAACCTATCTTACTAAATGTTCTTCCTGTGGGTTTCCACTGTTTTCTAACTTTCTTTCGCCTTTGCCTTTTAGCCTTCTTAGCATGATTTTTTGCATTAACAATATTAAGTGGGGATTTGATAGCGTTTGACAAAGCATTCACACCACATTCATGATTAGTAACAGAATTCAAGCAGACATCATTACATGGTTTGCAGATAGTATCAGAATCCGAATTAATTACAGTACGCCTATGGCTAATACTAGAATCAACACGATTCATTTTATTCAACTCAAACTTAAAGTTCCTAGGTTGGTCTTCTACTTTCTTCTAATGCACATTCTTAGCTTGCGAGGTCCTATCTTGCTTGGTATTGCACGGAGGCTTTGACCGCTTGCGTTAATGTCATGATTACTCTGTGGGGAATTATGGGAGCATTAGTTGGTTGAACTACTTTTGCATTCTGAACTAGATGTGCAAGGATTAAACTACTAGAAGGCACATTAGTGTTTACTTTCTTAAAGCGGGCATAGAATGGTTTGTATGCTTGGCACTAGGCATAGAACACGAGGATGACTTGGTCATAATTCCTGAGATGAGGATGACTTTGAAGCGACATTCTCATTAAAAACAAATGGTAGTTTTCCTTTTTCCTGACCCCTTAGATTATCAATTTTCTTTTGTAAAGATGTTATTTTTTCGTTGTTTTTGTCACGAGTGATTTTAATTGAATCATATAACTCTTTAAAGTGACGTTAACTTTTCATTTTCTCCTAGAAAGCTCTCGCTTTCCTTTTGTAAAGCATTTACTAAGTTTTGAAGATGAAAAGTTTGAGAATACCGACAATCTAAAGGAGGAGGCATTTGGGAGCCAACACATTGTTCTTTTCACCCTTTAATTGGGAAATTTGGGCTTTCAACTTTCGATCGTGTTACAATGAGCTTGAATCATTCGTCACTTTTGTTTATCCGAAAACTCGCATCAAACTCGGAGCATCTGAAGATGTCTTGTTATTTGAGGTTTTGACATTTTCTTTAAGATGTTGATATTTAAGTTGTAAATTAAAATGCTCAACTTCTAGTTTACAAAATTTTTTTACCAAATTATCGTGATCATCCAGATCAATTTTCTCATTTAGTTTAGAATTAGTCTTTTCAAGCTCAATGACACGATCATGGGAGACTTTCAGAGCAACATATAATTCATGAAATTGAGAAGCATTAATTGAACAAATCGTAGCAGTATAAAACACATCTTGAGAGATACATTCGAAATAAGATTCTCATTCAATGTATGCAAGTTCTTCCTCTCAATCTCATTATATTTTAACTCTCGCTCATAGTCACTAACCTCAACTATCATTGCATCAAATTCTTTTCCATTTCCTTAATATTTGAATCCATCCCATTTTAAGACTCTCAAATTGATCTTTTAGTTGTTTAAAGAAAGGCATGACCTCGTTAAATAGCATTCTTTAGTTTGCTCAAACCCCTTTCCCTTGAGTTATACCGATGGGTGTGATCCTTTTCTTACAAGTTTTCTCAAAATCAACAAATAATTGAAAGATAACATATTGATGATTAAGGTCTTGCTTTTAGTGGCAATAGTCTTAAGAACTAGATGCATTGGTGTATTAGGAGGATACACAGTTGCTGAAGGCATTTTCCTAAGAGGGGGGTTTGTTACAACAAGATTCTCTGTTTTTTTCTTACCTAAATCCTTTTCCCAGAACACTTGTTCGGGCGTTAACAACGTTTGAGGCTTAAACTTGTTCAAGGAAATCCAGTTTTCCTTTTCGTAATCATGGGGTCTGATAATTAGATTTTTCTCTTTACATGCGGGATTGTTGAGTTTCTTATCCATTTTATCCCTAGTGACCTCATCTGATTTCTTATCTTCCTCAGTGCACTCAGCACAACTAGGTATCTGCCTAGGTTTAAGGATTTCATTGCCATCATAAATTACCTTATAAGCAGTTCTAGCCCTTTTAATTACCTTTGGATTTGGTTCCTCAACAAGGGAATGCTATGCTTATCGCTTAAGACTCTATGCTTAGTGATCATTGTTGATCCCAGTTGAGCAAACAATCTAATATAGAAACTGACTTGTAACAAAAGCTTATTAAGTATCAAGCGGAATTTAACACTTAATCTTAAGAAGAAGCACAATAAACATTCAACACCTCAATATTATTGATAATACGAATACTCTTACAGTATTAGGGTTTTGCAACCTTGAAGTGTATCGACCTTAGATATAAAACTTACGTATATCTAACCTAACCTAGAACCTCCTTTTATAGACTTAAGGAGTCCTATACATTATACAATACGTAACCTACAAGATAAATATCTTTTCCATATTTATCTAATACAATAAACTAAACCGACTAAAGACTAGCAGTGGTTACAATATATTATCCGTGGTTACACAATACTACTAGCCGCGGTTGTCTTCATCCGTGGTTACACTCTTACGTCCGTGGTTATATCAATCCATCCGTGGTTCCAAGATTTAGAGTAATTCATGATTCAAGGAACCTAAAACCCAACAATCCTCCCTAAACTTGATACATTCCAACGTAATTCTCAAGTTTCCTTTAAGCTCAAAACATCGAATTGGAGGATGTAGCCAAACACTTACTAGCCTTAAGAATGTCTTCATACTTCTTCAACAGATTGTAAGCGACCATCATAGGGTACTAACATCTTGATACAACCAGCTTCAACATCGACCAATAATTCTGGATGCTTATTCAACCGAGGGTAATCACCTTCTACAAGCATGTGAATAACTTCTCCGAGCTGTTAAAACATGAACTCCACAAGTTTGATATAAAACCATCTTGTAACATGACCATTGTAGAGTCCTTGCCATTCGGGTTCATCATGAGTAGGTTCAAATAAAATCTTCAAATTATGATAAACCAACCTCTCATGATAATCAGTTGGAGATACTTCACCAAACTTAATCTTGTAAAGTATCCAAAGATTCATCAAATCATCTCTATCAAAATACTGAAGCATTTGTGAAAATTTATTATACTCATAAACTTCATTGTTGATTCTTTGAATTTTCCAAACTCCTTCACTTCCAACTTTAAGCTTAAACTCATAAGAGATAATTTTGTTGACATCTTCAAGAGTAACATCTTCAACTACCTTCAACTTTTTGGAATCAGATGGCTCACAGCTCGGACTTTCTCTTGTGTCTACTTTGAATCCACTCTTCTTCCTTCTTAGAATTCATTGGACAGAACTCATAATTATTTATTCTCATACATCTCTCATAAATCTCCAAAATTCTTTCAAATGAACATTTACTAAGATTATCGAAACATGAATGCACGAGTTCTTAATAATCTTCATCAAGACATTCTCATTTGTGCAATAGAAGGAGGCTTCTTCCTTATAACTTGCTTCTGTTTTTACTAACATTCCTTGCCCATTCACCATCGTCTAGCTTTTCCTCATCATCCAATAGTGCCCATTCTTGTGCAGTATATTCATTGTGTATTTGTTGAGAAGCTTCAAGATAGTTTTGTGATTCATACCATATAGCTAACCATCTCTGAATAGCTTCTTCTTGCTTCCTTTTCTCTAAAGCTGCTTGTTCTTCAACTAACATGTTTCTTGCATACTCTGCATCATAAGCTTCTTGTTCTGCTTTACTTTTAAATTTCGACTGCAGTACGAAGAACCCTTTCCCTTTTCCAATATCCGGTTGAACTACTTTCTTCTTCAATGGTTCACCAATAACTAAACTTTTCCTTTAGGTTTGGTTGCGATGAGATTGAGCAGACAAAGCGGTGCAATGATGGGTGTAGAAATAGATGATGTTTTGCTCGGTTATCAATGTACTTGCGACTTCTTTCTCTACTTCTTTAGAATTAGGTGGTAATACGGAGAGAGTTGTGACAACAGTGGACGTGGTTATGATAGCAGTGGGTATGACAGTAGTGGGTATAATAGCCAAGTCTGAAACTTCATCAGTGGTTACAAGAGTACTAACCGTGGTTTCAGCCATACTATCAGTTGTTGTTTTCTGCACTACTTCAACATTCTTCAATTTTTCAAGAACAACTTCATTCCCATCTTTATCAGATACCAAAAACACTTGATCTCCACTATCAACATCATCATTCATAGATACATCAACATATACATCCACAACGTCCCCTGAATTCATGCCATCACTCCTCCCCTGTTTGGATACATCCGTCACATTCAGAGCTGGAGAGGAGTCCACCTTTTTCGTTCTTCGCATAGATCTCAACACAACAACTCCAGGTCTTTTCACTTTCTCCAAAACCAACACTCTGTGCTTCAATCTCCGAATTTCCTTACCCTGAAACACAACTAACTCCTGTAGACTTGAAATTGTATTCTCGATTTTGGTACATTTAGCCGTCAATTCATTACATCGTTTAAGAATATCCGCCCCACTTCGACCTGTGTTAACTGGTCCGAGAGGTGGTTCATTGGAAAAGTCATGATGTACCTGTGTAGGATCCGTCAATTCATTGTCATGTTCCAAACTATCCTCATCACTTCGAGCTGTGTAACCTGCTTCGAGAGGTGAATCCTTGGATAAAGAAAACATAGCATCAGACCGTGCTCGAACATCTATGTACCACATAGCGACCGGTTGGCTAGGGATTCCCACCTGTGTTAAGTTCCAAGGAACTCTCCACATTAGAGTTGCCAAAGATTGGGTCTTATTGATGTTACCACTATCCCGACCAAAGATCTAAGCATGAATCAGTAGTGGAAGCCCTTCCAATCATGTCACCTCCACTCCTTGTGACAGCCTCATGATCAACACCCCCAACACTAGCCTGAGGAAGCTTAGTGCCCTTTTGTCTCCTAGTCCATACTATTAGTGTAACAATGGTTTGGGTTTGACTAGAAGTAAGTGGAGCTGTACTAACAGTGGTTATAAGGGTACTGTCAGTGGTTTGAGGTGGACTAGCAGTGGGTTCAGAAGTACCATCAGTGGTTGTAGTGACAAGAGGTTGAGACTCAATTCCTTCATCAAATGCAGAAACAGCAGGCAAAGTAATCATGTGAGGAAACAAATGAACATCTCTAATATCTACATTATGTGGCTGATTCCTCATATGTGCAAAAACCTTAGGAAGCATATGATGTACTTCATACTCTCTAGTATGCTCAAGAGGCTCATGGATTTGGCTTTCCACAATAAGTTGAACAAACCGAGGATACAAATAGTACTTACCCTTTTTCCTAATGTTTTGTACTAGCCCCTCATACATCATTTTAGACCAATTGAACTTCTTTCCATCAGATAAACAAATAATAGCAGTAGCAATTTTGGAAGGAAAGTCATTAAAGCCTGTGGTCTTATTACTCATGCACATCAACAGGGTGTGAATTAAAAACTTCCATTGTTGTGAAAATAAACTTTTAAAGAATTGTACCTTTTTACCCTTATGTGTATATCCTAATCTCTCTAAACCAGCAACAATCTCAACATCTGAAAGATTATCAACCCCATCAGCATCATCGAACTTCAAACCTCCCTAATGATCTCCTCAGAAACAGAAATAGCATGCTCATCCACAACAGGGCTAAACACCTCCATGCCATCAACCTCTTCAAGTGTAGCATTCCTCCAGAATTGATGTATGTAGGCTTTAAGAATGGTGGGTTTAGCATTAAGGCATAATGAATGGAGCTGTTAACTAGGAAATCAATCATTTGATGGAACCCTTCGAGCGAGCATCTTTGGTAAGAATAGCAACAAGGTTATGTGTAGTGGAATACTTTTCCGTCATTGTGAGTAATGATTGGTATGATGTGGGTGTGATGAATTTAAAGTGATTAGGGTTAAGATGAGCGCCAATTGGAAGTGGTTTGAAGATCAATTAATTGATCCATCCATGATTTGGGGAGAATAATATACTTTTTGCCAATGTTACTAAACAGCCCCTGTAGTATCCAAAACTAAGCAACAAGCTATCCGCGGTTCCAGAAGTGCTATCCGCGGTTGAAACATACCATCGATGGATACATTGGAGTACACATTCCAACTGTCCAAGAGTTATAGCAAGTAAATCGTGTCACAATAAGAAAGATCTTACAAGATTATGAAGAATTTCACAATTAAAAAAAAAAAAAAAAAAAAAAAACAACTAGCAGCTACTCACACCAGCTCCAATGTATACAAATCCTTCACACCTGCAAGACAAAAACACAAAACAAACACAGAGAAGAAGAGTATAGTTGTCAGTGGTTAGAAAGAGCCAGAAGTGGTTCCAAAAGACCTATCCGTGGTTAGAACAGTTAAGTCAATATGGTCAACTTCTAGAACTAATATTAGTCCAACGCCCAAGAATCTCATTAACTCCTCAACCATATTTAACCTGCCTCTTATTTACTTCCATAACCCTTAACACTGCTTATATAAAGAACCCTTTTCTCATATAACGCACACACCAATCAATATCAAAACCCTAATTAGTCCAAAATCCCCAATCAACTATAATCAAAATGTGGAACCCTAGTTGGAACAAACCCGAGGTGGTTGATCTAACATCCTCCTCATCCTCTTCATCATCTTCATCATCAAGTGAAGATGGGAACCCATGGCAGTCCTACTTTCCTCCACAAGAACCAAGACCAAGAAAATCCCCATTTCTTCCATCGTCTGAAGATGACAGTGTGGTGGATCCTAGTGAGGATTCAAGACTCGATTACACGTCAAAGAAGAGAACGCAAACCCCAACCATCATCTTTCCGACCCTAACCAAGACCACGAGCAAGAAACCCACCACTCCCAAAGGACAGAGAGGTGGTTCTTGGTCTTTATGCACCTAGACGTGGTGCTTCTTCACACATCGTAACGAGGAAAGGAAAAAGGAAGATGGAGTGATGCTTTTTGGTGAAACCAACTTGATGAAAGTATGATGTGACTTTGTCCTTTGTGCTTCATCTGCTGTATTCATCTTCATCATCATCGTCTTCATCAATCCATCCTTCCCATTTTGATCCTTAGCATCTTCATCGTACCGGTCATGCATATCACAAACGCATATCCAGCAACTGGCTTGGTTGATAGGAGCAAGGATAGTAGTAGGAATAGCAGTAGGAAATCATGTATAGAAGTAGTCTTTAATTTGCACTTGAAGTTTCATTGTAAGCTGTAAGCTGTAAACTATTTTGATGAAATGAATGAACAATTGAACTTCAGTACTTCTTTAGCTTCTATAATGACTTGTCTTTTATCTGCAAAATGGTTAGTGGAAACACAGAACAACAAGCAGTGGTTTGAACAACACTATCAGTGGTTAGAAACAAAAATAGCAAGAGTAAGTTTACATAATAACAGTCCAATACTTATACAAACTAATACAAAACAATTTGAGAATTTAGAGATTAATCATTCCAATACTAACAACAAGGTCTTGAAACCTTCCCACATCAAAAGCTTTAGTGAGAAGATCGACCACATTGAAATCGGTATGGATTTTACCATTTGAATCACCTTTTCTCATTACAATCTCTAATAAAGCGATGCCTTATCTCAATATGTTTAGTTCTAGAATGTAAACAGGATTTTTAATAATGCAAATTGTCTTGTTATTATCAATGTAAATCTTAGTATGCATAAAATTGTACCCAAAATCCAAAGAATTGATTACGAATCCAAAGAACTTGACCACAACAACTAGCGTGACCACATATTCACAAGTTGTAGAATTAGCCACAATAGTTTGCTTTTACACCGCCATGAAATTAGTCGCTTCCCAAAACCGACATCCTCTAGTAGTAGACTTCCTATCCAAACTAGCTCCGGGATAGTCACTATCCGTAGGCCACCAAGTCAAAGGGAATCCTTAGAGTACCAAAGGCCCAATTTAGGATGACCTTTAAGATATCTAAAGGTCCTCTTAATGACATTCATGTAAGAGGTATTAGGTGTGACTTGAAATCTTGCACACACATACCGAGAACATAATATCTCGCCTAGATGCAATAAGATACATCAAAGATCCAATCATGGATCTATACAACTTCAAATCAACTTTGGGACTTCCATCATCAGTAACAGAGGTTTACGAGTCTCCATAGGTGTACTTGCACTCTTTACATCTTGAAACCCAAACTTCTTCAAAACATCGCTACATACTTATCTTGATGATGAAGATACCATCGATCCTTTGTTGAACCTGCATTTAAAAGAAAGTGAGTTCTCCATAGAACTCATCCGAAACTTATCATGCATAAGTTTCTCAAAATCCTTGCATAGCTCCTTGTTTGTAGAGCCAAAAATGATGTCATCTACATAAACCTGAACCAATAGAATATCATCTATGTGCTTTCTAAAGAACAAAGTTTTATCAATCAGCCCTCTTTTAAACTCATTGTCCATCAAATAAGTAGACAGGCAATCATACAGCCTGATGCAAACCATACATAGCCTTTCTCACCCTATAAACCTTGTCGGGATGATTAGGATCCTCAAAACCAGGAGGTTGACGGATGAGTGTGTAAATACTCATCATTTTTGGGTCAATCTGAACTGCAAAACGTTTAAAATGCTCGAAATGCATCAAAATCTCGAAAATATTCCAAAATTGCATTTTATATGTTTCGGATGCAAAATGTTCAAAATCGGATGAAAAATGAGCTAAGTTTGCATAATTGGCGTTTCGTCCCCAAGTTTCAAAAGTTGTCGAAATAGTCCCCGAGCACTTAATTTCAAAAGTAAAATCACCAAAGGTCCTTTTAAAATCATAACTTGTCAAAATTAGTCCTTTGGTGAAAAATGTCAAAAGTTTTGAGAAATTACAAAATTGGTCCTTCAAGTTTAAAAATTGGCAAAAAAGGCCCTTGGAAATTTGAAAATGTCAAGTTTGGTCCTTGTACTATGGAAAATTGTCAATTGTGGTCCCTTGAAACAACTTTGCAGATTTGGCAGTTTTGGTCCCTTGATATTTGAAATTACACAAAAGTCCTTGTCATTAAAACCTTTTTGACCTTGGACCCTTGTCATAAACCAAATTGGCCCTCGCTTCCATTTGACCCTTTGCATTTTGGACCCCCTTCATATATTAAAACCCTGGTCAAATATGGTCAACCCACCCTTGGCGCCTTTTTCTTTCTCCTTCACCAACTAAGCTCGCAACACTCTTCCACCCATCCCCCAGCTCACCTTCACATTTTCTTGTTCCCCACCTCAACTAACCTCCAAGAAGCATTTAATGCTCCTTCAATCCTCACTCAACCCCAGTGGTATAAACACAATTTGGCGCCAAAACCAATCAAACGGCCAAGATTAATCCTAGTCATCCAATGGCCTCCATTTACTGTGGAATATGTTCAGAGTAGTGAGAGAAAGAGTTTGGAGTATAAAAGGAAGCAAGAGGAAGAGTAGAAGAAGAGTCTTGTAGTTTTTAATTTCCATCAATGTCGTTTTTTACTTAAAAGTTTTAGTTAAGTGTAAAAGGTTTAATATTTTGTTTTCTTGTATCAAACTCAAGTAATATTCTCAGTTTAATCAAATTTTAAGTATCAATTCCAAGGTTTACTTAAGTTTCATGTTTTTATTCCACTGTTGAAAATTTGGTCTCAATCTCCTACCTTCAAGTGCAAATAGCTCGGTCTAAGTTCTAATAAGCTTTTATAAGCTACTTAGAGCTTTTATAAGCTTACATTTTAGTTTCAAGCAAAATTGGGTTTTGGTCAAAGAAAGTCAAACCGGGCCAAAACCGAAATGGAAATGGTTATGGATGATGCGATGTTGGATTTGGGTTAGTTCGAGCTATTGGGTTGGTTAATATAGGATAGAGTTCATTGGTTCATTGATTGCAAGCCACTGTGGCTAAGGACCATTTGTGAGTTATTTTCAAGTATTAGTGCATAATCTGTATTTGTGGTTTAGGTTGGTTTTAATCTGTTAATTAAGTGGTAATTAGAGTAATTTAACTCAGTTTAATTGTCTGCATTAGCTAGTTCAGTAGTTTGAGTAGTTTAAATTGCATATCAGTCAATAAAGGTGTGTTTGGATTACTGCTTAAACTGTATTAGAGGTTGGTTCAGTAGTTGATACTTGTTGGTTTAGGTTTGTTTAGCTCATATTGACTCATATCTATTCTAAAAGCGCACAAAGAACTTCCAAAGTCAACATCACATCTAACTGTCTCAAATTCTTTAATGTTGTGATTTTGGCAAATCATAATCTTGTTTTGTGTTTAGAATCCTTAGAAATAGATTGCAGAAGCTTCATTTCATCATTAAACATCAATATCAGTCCTCAAATTGGATTCAAAGTTCATAAAAGTCAAACATATCAAAACTGTTCAAAAGTCAAAAACTTGGAAAAGTCATTTTGAGCCAAACTGAAAGGATTTTTCTTGGATTCATTTCTGAGCCAAATTAAGTGAAACTTGTGGTTTTAAAGACTTCACTTGGTCTAGTTTCTTTACATCATTTTGTAGAATTTTGTGAATTTTTATAAGGCCCAAAACTACTTGTCAAATGGTCTTATATGCCCTGTGCACACAAGAACTGAATAAGCAGTGGGGTTTGTGTCATTCTTGAGTCTTGCAAAAGCTCCTAAGAGCTTATCTAGGTCTCGATTCTTGGTTTAGAGATAGTCACCCAGGTCTAGTTTAGGTTCCCAAACACGGTTTTCATTTTCACTTATTTGGTGGCTTATTATTAAGCTTGCGTAGTAGTACCCTCAAATTGGTTTTAGACATAACTCAAATCATCCAAATCATAGTTGCATTTCTTTAGAGGTTAAAGCCTGTGGAAACTTGTTTCATTTGGTTAATTTTAGTACATTATAGCTTCTGTTTCGGTTTGATGCTTGTTTGTAGCTTTTTGCTTATCTTAAGTGCTTATTTATAAGTACTCTGCTTTGACCTCTTATTCCTTCACACAAGCACCTGTTTTCCATTTTCCTAGATTTCTATATTATTTTAGACTTATCTTGAATTTCTCAGATTTTTCCAAGTCGGTTTAGTATTTTTCTTGATTTAAATCAATTTTTAGCACTTTTAATTAGCATTTAATACAAATAATCCAAAAAGTTTCAAAAAATAATTTTCATTTTATTAGGTTTAGATAAATATAAAAAGTCAAAAAATATTTTTCAGATTTTTCTTAGTTAAATTTGTATTTTAAGCAATTTAATTAGTTTTTAATAGTTTTAATTCATAGAAAATACAAAATATTGAGAAAAATACAAAATAGTTTTGAAAATTCTATTTTGTTATTTTAGATTTTTCCAAGTCAAAATTTTATTTTCTAGCTTTATTTCATATTTTCTTGTATTTTAGGCTATTATTAAATAGTTAAAATTAGTTTTAATTAATAATAATTAGTTAAATAATTACAAAAATAATTTTCTTTTTCTATAAATTTTGTTTTATCATTAGGTTTGTAAAAATATCATTTTCATATTTTTAGGATAAATTCGCTTCAATTTCACATTTTCTTTTAGACGTTACGTAATTTTTAATTTAAGTTTTATAAAACATAAAATCAAAAACATCATTTTGCAAATAGTGATAGCGTTTATTTAATATTTTTATCCTTTTAATTTTCTTTAATTTGCATTTAAGCCATTGTAATTTATAGACTTTATCCGTAGTTATAATAATTCAAAAACTCTTTTCCATTCAAATCTCTCGATCACTATTCGTTTGGTGATTCTTCGCATAGCTCGATGGGACATAACGACCGGGAAACCCTATTCTCTCGATCTTCATTGCATTTGTTTCGAACCGTTTTAAGTTTCTTACGGTCGGCCATTTCATGTGGCCGACTTGTGTGAGAAAACTTGACGGTTTGTACGAATCAAATTTTGGCGCCACGGAGTCTTGATTATCTTCCGTTTAGCAGATTAGTGGTTTGAATATTCACTCCTTGTTTATACCATCTATATGTATTTATATTTTCTTTGAAAATCAAAAACCCAAAAGATTTTCATTCTTTGTTTTTGCAAAATGTTTTCAAAATACCAAAAATATTCATCTTAACCCTCTTACCCTTTTTGATTCTTTATCCCTTTACCCTCTATCCATTTGATTCTAACTTCTTCTATTCTCATGGAATCTCTCGACTACGGCGACTCGGGACAGTTGAAAAACTTGGACTTTATCACAAATGTCAAGAATTCGTGTTGTTCGTGATGATCCATTAATTCGCGTAGGAAATGGAGCGAGAAACCGGGTGAAAAGGACCAAGTACTTCCTCGATAATGGAAGTACTAAATCGTCCAACCTACGGTTATCCAAAGATCTAAACCCTCAATTGCTCCTAAGCCGTCTAAAATTGATCCTAAACTTTCACGATTTACGGTTAAACGCAATCATGCGAAATTTAGACCGGTGACTAGCAAGAATGACTTGCCTAATCTTCACGCTTCTCAAGAACCGAACCAGAGACCATAACGGAAGTGGTGGAAATTGCTAGCTCTCGAGCACACCACTTATCGCACCTCCGGATTTTTCAAAATGTTCTTGAGACTTGATAGTCATTCGGATCACCATGTTGGTTTTGTTGATTCTTTGAATAAGCGATTCCTTTTCATAACTCTCAAATGAAATCGTTTATTCCTTGTGTCGGTTGTGGTGAGCCTCTTTTGGTTCACCACATCGTTGGTGTACGTGTGTACAATGTGGTAATGATATTCATAACGGAGTTGTTTGTTTTGTGGTTCGAGGAATTCATTTGATTATGATCCTAATCCGAACTCATTTAACGACTCCTCAAACTTTTCCAATTACCCACCACACCGACTTATCTTCATATAATCAACATAATCATTGTGAATTTTGTGGAGGTCCTCACCAAGGATTTGAGTGTCAATCCGAAACACGTTTGTCTATGAGCAGTTTTGCGGTGATGCTCGAACTTTGGTTATGACCAATATCCATATAATTCACCATTCCGGACTCAACAGTTTCTTGTTGTGAGTACTGTGGAGGTCCCCATTTCACTCGATTGTCAAATAGGAATCCATTTCCTTATAACAATCATGACTCTCATAGGTTTGACAATTTCCAACCTCCACAAAGACCATACGGTTCAAACTTCACCGAGCCGTTGTCTCAAGAAATCTCCCAAAATTTTGAAACCGCAATGAAAACACTTGATGATATGATTAGTAATTTTAAGAATCAAGTGAGTGGTGAAAAGACCATGGGAGAATTGCTAGCCAAAGAACGAGAGGCCCGTCAATCTAGGGAAGAATTATTAATCCTAGAGCATGTAGCTCTAAGGCGTTCCCAATTTCTTAAGGCACTCTATATGACGATGACGAGAAGAGTTTTATCCTTTTAAAGATAATATTTCTCAACTCCTCGCCGGTTGATATCCCAAAGTTGAGATTCCATCTCAAACAACTACTATCACACCGAAGCTCCCACTCACTCTCTCGAACATGGGGACGAGCATCTTGACACTGTTCACGAAAAGGAATCGGACGAATTCATAAAGTCTAGTGTTGAGAACCTTGTCCTAATCCCGAGAGAGTCATCGGGAACTTCTAATCATATGTGTGATTCTCTTTCCCTCTTGAGTGTTCAATAGATCATTTTGAAACTGTCTCTGATCTTAGCGACGATTGTGCTTCCTATGAAAACATCGAGTATGTTGAGGCATCACTCCAACGATCTCGATCATCTTCTTGAGGAGTTCACCGATGAGCTCACTCACATCAATCCACTTTCATCGGGAAGTGATGATGATATCTTTGATTTGAAGCCGATCCGGGAGAAATTGAAAGTCTCCTTTATAATGATCGTTCACTCACTTCTCACCCCACAAATCCAATAGAGAATGTTGATCACTTTGTTCCGAAACATTCAAAACAACTCTCACTAATACTCTATTTGAGTTTGACTCGAATTCACTTTAATTTCGAGAATCCACTCTTTGATACTCGGATCGAGGATAGTGATGAGCCCACAATGGAACAAGAGTTCATAATTTCACTTCATGTGAATGATTCTTTTCATGAAGAGTTCTCCGGTGAACTCTCTCATGACATATCTCCTCCGGAACATGATCATTTCTATTTTGATCTTAAGGATGATATTAGCTCGGAGGAAGGTGTACTCTATCATACGAGTTTGCTTATCAATGATACTACCCTCACCCTTCCTCCCGATATGTCTACATTTGAGGATGAAGAATGGATCTTGATTGTTATCAAAATCTTTCTTCCTTTCCTCAAATATCTTGTGATTCTCTTCATCTTCACTCCTTGGGAATGAAGACACTATCTTTGACCCGGCATTTTCATTTATCATTTTTGAGCGGTTCTATGTATATCTCATCGGTGTGGAACTTTCACGTGCTTCAAATGTTTGTCCAAACATCTTGAATGAAAGTCCGATGGAGATTGTTTCTTCCACTTTGCTTCCCATGAACAAATGAATTCGGGTCGAGTCAAGCTAGCGACTCGGTAATCAAAAAAGTAGCATGCCATATGAGTTTTCACCCATATTTCGACTTCTTTCTATCTTCTACCACCCTAGTGTGGGGGGGTTGCCCACATGTTGTGTATATATGCAAGTTTCATAAAAAAAAAAAAAAAAAAAAATCTTTCAAATAATGGCGTAGTATTTCCCTTTTACGTTCTTTGTTTCGGCATAACCGCCGATACTTTGAATATTGAGGGCAATATTCATTTCTAAGTGTGGGGGAATTCTCACGAATTTTATCATGTAATTATACCGCCTATTCCCCATTTTTGGCCAAATTTTTTTGGAGTAAGTGTTTTCACTTACTCATTTGGTTATCATCCGCCTTGTCTAAATAACAAAAGGATTGGCTAATCTATGAGCAAACGGATCTTGGTAAAGATATCTCAAATCCGTTGACGACTTGCAATTTGCCCAAAATTGTATGGTATTCATTTCACCATATCCTTAAAAGTGAAGAGTTGGCTAGCCCGCAAGTTTATGGCTTGTGGTAAAGGCAATGGAAAAACCATAATTGGTAATCACTCACCAAAGATAATATTGATAATTTATCTAAGAGTTGGCTAGTCCGAGCAAACGGCTTCGTAAAGACAAATCAAATCCGTTGAAAGTCGGTGGTTTGCTCAAAATCACATGGTTATCGATGTACCATGGTTTTTACTTGAACTAAAACATTTGGCTACCCGAAGTAATGGCTTTTGGTAAAGAGATTCAAATCCATTAAGTTTTCTCAAAAGATTGCTAGGACTAGCAATAGTTTAGTGTGGGGATTGATGAGTATGTAAATACTCATCATTTTTGGTCAATCAATCGCAAAACGTTTAAAATGCTCGAATGCATCAAAATATCGAAAATATTCCAAAATTGCATTTTATATGTTTCGGATGCAAAATGTTCAAAATCGATGAAAAATGAGCTAAGTTTGCATAATTGGCGCTTCAATCCCCAAGTTTAAAAAGTTGTCGAAATAGTCCCCGAGCACTTAATTTCAAAGTAAAATCACCAAAGGTCCTTTTAAAATCATAACTTGTCAAAATTAGTCCTTTGGTGAAAATGTCAAAAGTTTTGAGAAATTACAAAATTGGTCCTTCAAGTTTCAAAATTGGCAAAAATGGCCCTGTGAAATTTGAAAATGTCAAGTTTGGTCCTTGTACTATGGAAACTTGTCAATTGTGGTCCCTTGAAACAACTTTGCAGATTTGGCATTTTTGGTCCCTTGAATTTCAGAAATTACACAAAAGTCCTTGTCATTAAAACCTTTTTGACCTTGGACCCTTGTCATAAACCAAATTGGCCCCTGCTTTTCCATTTGACCCTTTGCATTTTGGACCCCCTTCATATATTAAAACCATGGTCAAATCTGGTCAACCCACCCCTTGGCGCCTTTTTCTTTCTCCTTCACCAACTAAGCCTGCAACACTCTTCCACCCATCCCCCCAGCTCACCTTCACATTTTCTTGTTCCCCCCACCTCAACTAACCTCCAAGAAGCATTTAATGCTTCTTCAATCCCCTCACTCAACCCCCAACTGGTATAAACACAATTTGGCGCCAAAACCAATCAAACGGCCAAGATTAATCCTAGTCATCCAATGGCCTCCATTTCACTGGGATATGTTCGAGTAGTGAGAGAAAGAGTTTGGAGTATAAAAGGAAGCAAGAGGAAGAGTAGAAGAAGAGTCTTGTAGTTTTAATTTCCATCAATGTCGTTTTTACTTAAAAGTTTTAGTTAAGTGTAAAGGTTTAATATTTTGTTTTCTTGTATCAAACTCAAGTAATATTCTCGTTTAATCTAATTTTAAGTATCAATTCCAAGGTTTACTTAAGTTTCATGTTTTTATTCCATCGTTGAAAATTTCGGTCTCAATCTCCTTCCTTCGGTGCAAATAGCTCGTCTAAGTTCTAATAAGCTTTTATAAGCTACTTAGAGCTTTTTATAAGCTTACATTTTAGTTTCAAGCAAAATTGGGTTTTGGTCAAAGAAAGTCAAACTGGGCCAAACTGAAATGGAAATGGTTATGGATGATGCAGTGTTGGATTTGGGTTAGTTCAGAGCTATTGGGTTGGTTAATATAGGATAGAGTTCATTGGTTCATTGATTGCAAGCCACTGTGGCTAAGGACCATTTGTGAGTTATTTTCAAGTATTAGTGCATAATCTGTATTTGTGGTTTAGGTTGGTTTTAATCTGTTAATTAAGTGGTAATTAGAGTAATTTAACTCAGTTTAATTGTCTGCATTAGCTAGTTCAGTAGTTTGAGTAGTTTAAATTGCATATCAGTCAATAAAGGTGTGTTTGGATTACTGCTTAAACTGTATTAGAGGTTGGTTCAGTAGTTGATACTTGTTGGTTTAGGTTTGTTTAGCTCATATTGACTCATATCTGTTCTAAAAACAGCACCTGCAACTTCCAAAGTCAACATCACATCTAACTGTCTCAAATTCTTTAACTGTTGTGATTTTGGCAAATCATAATCTTGTTTTGTGTTTAGAATCCTTAGAAATAGATTGCAGAAGCTTCATTTCATCATTAAACATCAATATCAGTCCTCAAATTGGATTCAAAGTTCATAAAAGTCAAACATATCAAAACTGTTCAAAAGTCAAAAACTTGGAAAAGTCATTTTGAGCCAAATCGAAAGGATTTTCTTGGATTCATTTCGAGCCAAACCTAGTGAAACTTGTGGTTTTAAAAAGGGATAAGTATTTCTAAATGTATCAGTTACCTGTTTTACTAAGTTGTGTATCAAAAAATTAATCCTCCTAAACAATGCAAACAACTTACTAATCATACTATTATATACATATTTTATCATTTGTTTAGAGATATTTACATAAATCGTCCTTGTGGCTAGGAACAAATTGCAAAGACAGTCCTTAAATTTATTTGCATAAATCGTCCTTGTGGTTAGCATGGTCAACGGAGGTCAATGCCACGTGTCGCCGCATGAGTGGTGCCACGTCATATCGGGTCGGGTCGGTCAATGGTTCGGGTCGGGTCGGGTTGCCACGTGGACCAATGAGGTGGTGCCACGTGGCATTGGTAAAATATACCTGATTTTGGCTCGAGTGGGTCACTACTACAACGATTCCCATTTCAAATTCACAATACCAAACCAAGTCTAGCCGTGACAACAACAACACAATTTCAATCTCCAAAGTATTGCCGAGACCATAAGGGTCTCAGCCTATGTTACCCTTCGACAACAACCAAACCGAACACCCCTTTCGAGGGTTTTCCCACTCGACAACCATCAATACCAACCCATTTTCACCATCAAAATTACCAAGTCAACTCCACCAATCTAGGGTTTCATCCGAACCCGAAACCAACAAGAATAATAACAAGAAAATTAAAACATCAAAACCATGTTGACAAGCATACCAAACAAGTCCTCACTTTGTGAGCCTAAGCTCTCGGCTACCGACACAACACACGAGACCCAAGCAGATACCAACAAGTTTATACCACATTTTAATTATCAAGAAATTGTTTCCATGTTTTATAACCAAACCTGACATAAAAACGAGTCAACTCGTGACTCAACCACGAGTTACCAAGAATACGAGCTAAAACTCGTGGGTTTTAACCTACCTTCGTTTTCTACATAAAAAGAGACTGGCGGTGGCGTTATGATGGCGGTGTGGTGGCGCGTGAATGAACGACGAGAGGTGGGGGAGGGTTTTAGGTCGCGTGGAGTAGTAGATCGTAAAGAGGGGAGTGTGGGGAGTCTTTTGAGGTGGGTGGTGTAGGGTGGAGACCGGCGGTGTGGTGGTGGTGGTGGGTTTTGGTGGCCGGCGGCTAGGGTATCCAATGGAGAGAGAGAAAATGGTGAGGGTGAGGTGTGTATATGTGTTTGTGTGTGTGTGAGGGTGGTGATATACCACATGGACGATTTATGCAAATAACTTTAATAAGGACTTCCGTTGCAATTAGGTCCTAGCCACAAGGACGATTTATGTAAATATCTTTAAACAAATGTTAAATTATGTATATAATAGTATGATTAGTAAATTCGTTACATTGTTTAGGAGGATTAATTTTTTGATACACAACTTAGTAAAACAGGGTAACTTGGATACATTTAGAAACACTTATCCCTTTTAAAAACTTCACTTGGTCTAGTTTCTTTACATCATTTTTGTAGAATTTTGTGAATTTTTTATAAGGCCCAAAACTACTTGTCAAAATGGTCTTATATGCCCTGTGCACCCAAGAACTAAACTGCACAGGTTTTGTGCAGTTCTTGCAGTCCTTGCACAAAGCTCCTAAGAGCTTATCTAGGTCTGATTCTTGGTTTAGAGATAGTCACCCAGGTCTAGTTTAGGTTCCCAAACCTGGTTTTCATTTTCAGCTTATTTGGTGGCTTATTATTAGGCTGCATAGTAGTACCCTCACACTGGTTTTAGCACATAACTCAAATCATCCAAATCTGTTGAAGTTGCATTTAGAGGTTAAAGCTTGTGGAAACTTGTTTCATTTGGTTAATTTTAGTACATTATAGCTTCATTTCAGTTTGATGCTTGTTTGTAGCTTTTTGCTTATCTTAAGTGCTTATTTATAAGCACTCTCCACTGCAGCCTCTTATTCCTTCACACAAGCACCTGTTTTTCCATTTTTCCTAGATTCTCAATATTATTTTAGACTTATCTTGAATTTCTCAGATTTTTCCAAGTCAGTTTAGTATTTTTCTTGATTTAAATCAATTTTTAGCACTTTTTAATTAGCATTTAATACAAATAATCCAAAAAAGTTTCAAAAAAATAATTTTTCATTTTTCTTAGGTTTAGATAAATATAAAAAGTCAAAAAAATATTTTTTCAGATTTTTCTTAGTTAAATTTGTATTTTTAAGCAAATTAATTAGTTTTTAATAGTTTTAATTCATAGAAAATACAAAATATTCAGAAAAATACAAAATAGTTTTGAAAATTCTATTTTGTTATTTTAGATTTTCCAAGTCAAAATTTTATTTTTCTTGCTTTATTTCATATTTTCTTGTATTTTAGGCTATTATTAAATAGTTAAAATTAGTTTTTAATTAATAATAATTAGTTAAATAATTACAAAAATAATTGTGTTTTTCTAAAAATTTTCTTTTATCATTAGGTTTGTAAACATATCATTTTCACATTTTTAGGATAAATTCTGCTTCAGTTTCACATTTTTCTTTTGTACGTCGCGTAGTTTTTAATTCAGTTTTATAAAACCTTAAAATCAAAAACATCATTTTGCAAATAGTGATAGCGTTTATTTAATATTTTTATCCTTTTAATTTTCTTTAATTTGCATTTAAGCCGTTGTAATTTATAGACTTTTTATAGTAGTTATAATAATTCAAAAACCTCTTTTCCATTCAAATCTCTCGATCACTATTCGTTTGGTGATTCTTAGCATAGCTCATTGGGACATAACGACCGGAAACCTTATTCTCTCGATCTTCATTGCATTTGTTTCGAACGCTTTAAGTTTCTTACGATCGGCCATTCACAAGTGGCCACCTTGTGAGAAAACTTGACGGTTTAGCACGAATCATTGACAAACATAGACCTCCTCTTCAATATTGCCATACAAAATGCACTTTTAACATCTATCGATACACAACAAAATTCTTGAATGAAGCATAAGCCAAAAACAATCTAATAGCCTCAATCCTTGCAATCGGTGCAAACACTTCATCATAGTCCAAACCGGTTTGTGTGTATCCTCGAGCAACCAACCTTGATTTGTTTCTTACCACAATCCTCTTTCATCCCTCTTGTTTACGAATACCCATTTAGTCCCAATTGTCCTCTTACCATTTGGAAGATCAACTAATGTCCAAACCTCTTGTAGCTTAAACTGTAGAAGCTCCTCTTGCATTGATTCTACCCAAACCTTCTTCGATTAGAGTTTCTTCCACTCTTTTAGGCTCCTTTTGAGACGAGAAAAAAGCAAGCAGACAGTTTTGCAGATCTTTATGATTTGTTTCTTTTGTGAAGATATCTTGCAAAGAACCCATGTTCGTGAAAAGGTTCAGTGTTCTTAACCTTGCTTCTTGTTTGAACTGGAGTATTCAAATTGCCAAGTATTTGTTCCTTGGGATGAATCTTATGAATTCTTGTAGTGGTGATTGGACTTTCATTGATGACAGTTTCCAAGTTAGTCAAATCAGCATTGAAGAAATCATCCATGTCCTCATCATCAGTAGGAGTATCAATCTCAATCAAGCAGGCATGTTGGGATCATGTGGATACTCCATGTCATCAAATAGTGGCTTTGCATGTGGTCCAAAGAAAGTACTATCACTAGTACTTGCAGCCAGGGTTTCACTTGGTCTATCAGTGGTAGAAGATGGCTTGTCGTGATTCTGATTGGCTTAGCAGTTCTTTCAAGAGGCTTAGCGATTGCTTGCGGATCGCTTTTTCTTCTTTTCAATTTCTTCTACCGACACCGAGTTATTTTTCAACAACTCATCCTTATCTTGATGATGATCAACAGTGTCTCCATCTTTCAGTACTTCATCATCAGTGGGACCTTGCTTATCAATGATGGAAGGAACAGAACCAGCTTTCCACTTTTCAACTAAATAGAATTCCTTGGGAGAATCAGCTTCCTTAGAAGTTGTGCCAGCATTTGAATCCTTTTGTGTACCTGCATTAACATTAGTGGAAGTTCCTGCAATGATAGGCTCATAATTCATAGATTTGGTTAGCAAATCAATGTTAAATAGCCAGTCTGGTCCTTTGGTCCAACACTAGGAGTCTTTTCACTGAATTGAACATGTAAGTTCTTTTCAACAATTCTAGTTCTCATATTGTATACTCTAAAGGCTTTGCTATTAGAAGAATAGCCCAAAAGTATCCATCATCGACCTTTTCTTGAAACTTTCCTAGGTAGTCTATGGTATTCAAGATAGTGACGGGACACCAAAAGGTTTTAGGAATGCAATCATTGGCTTCCTATTATGTAACAAACTCATAGGGTGTCTTATTATGAGGCTTTACTACCTTACTGCTCGCACATAACATGCAGTTCCTACGACAAATTTCAAAAGGTAGTTGGTAACTTAGACTCGACAACATTGTCCTAGCGACCTCAATTAGTGTTCTATTTTTCCTTTCGGCCACACCATTTTGTTGTGGTGTTCTAGCAACACTAAACTGCTCTCTATACCCTTAGCTACAGAACTAATTCATCACCTCATTCTTAAACTCGGTTCCATTATCACATCGATTACCTTGACCTTATGGTTTACTAGATTTTCTATCTTAGTAATGAAACTCTTGAGGATCTCACTCGTTTCACTCTTAGGAGCCAAAAAGTATACCCAAGAAAATCTACTATAATCATCGGTGATAACTAGGCAACATCGCTTATGGTTCAAACTTTTAACAAAAGTAGGTCCAAATAAGTCCATATGAAGCATAAACGAGTGGTTGTGTTATGGTGTTTACGCTTTGGTCTTACAAGAAGCTCTATGTTGTTTTCCTTTTGACAGCCACACACAGATCTTGACACTCAAAACCTTAGAAGGTAACCCTCTCACTAAGTTTCCTTTTACCGGTTTATTGATTATTTTGTAATTTAGGTAACCTAGCCTTCTATGCCACAATTTAGACTCATCAACAGATGCTTTAGCAAACAAACATAAGGACCTATTAGGAAGAACATCTTTAAGATCAAAACAATATATATTTTCCTTCCTAGGTACCCTAAGTTGTATGAACTTCTCATCGTGCATCTTAAATTAGGAGACAACACCACACACTCGGTTTCCCCAAAAGCACCCAATTTTTCTTATCACACATTTGAGAAACACTTGAATAAATTGTACTTAAGTCCTGTACCAAATAGACCTTTTCAAAGTCTAAATTCCATGTTTCGATTATTCCTCGCCAAGTATCTTTCCTCCCTTTGGATCATTACCAAATGCCACATATCCTCCATCGAAGCTTCAAACTCTTCCGTGTTGCTCCCATCGCAAGTCATGTGCCCGAACAACCACTATCAAAAACTCCTTTGTCTTTTAGCTCATCTTGTAGATTGCCACACATGAAATTAAACAAGTTAGTTCCTTTGTGGACCCAAGCCAAGATCGACTTGGGTCCGCCTGCATCAAAATATTCAAATTTCTTTAGGTCCATTGATGCGCAGATTGACATGATGTAAAACCTTGGTCTTAGGCTTCCATTGCCAACTTGTCGAGGCCTTAACAACATAAAATGATTTCCAACCAACGTGTCGGTTATCATCTTTGGAATTTTTAAAACTTCTTTTGTTTCGGTGGTGATATTTTGCTTGTCGATGGTTTGACTCTGCTTAGCCGTGTTTACATTTTGCTTAGCGATGGTTGGAACCCATTTAGGTGCAAGGTGACTATAGATTTTGTTGTCCCATTCTTCATTAACACGCCCTAGGAATCATATTTTTGTTAGGATGAGGTTTGTTTTCTTTGAAATATTTTGATGATTTACCCTCCTCCAATGATTCCAAACTAGTGGTCTGCTTTTATGACAACTTCTCCGTAAGTGCTCAAAACTACCACATGCATAACAAGCCTTTTTAACACATTGAAACTCATCACCTAATGCTAGAAATTAGGCCATTTAAGCTTCTCTCGATTACCTCTAGGTTTATATTGTCTCATCTGTTCCCTAGGTATTTCCCTGTACTCAACTACTTTCTTGGTAACTTTAGCTCCAAATCTAGGTACAAGGTTGGCTTGTTTTGAATCAACTTTCTTAACATGTTCTATCTTTTCAGATTGAGTTGATTCAGTTCTATCTTCCTCAGAATCTGATTCCCAGTCTTCAATTTTGGGAGCATCAGATGAGTTAACAGAATCTATCTTAGTTGTTTTAGTATTACTTGACCCTTCTACAGGTTTGTTAAAGCTGAATTCACTACTAAATGATAGTTCTTTAGCAGGTGGTGCATGTTTCATTAACGAGGGTGGTGGCATATTATTGTATCCAAGACCAGTACCATCTTTGAACAATTTTGACCTATTGGTTTATTTACTAGATCAAGCATATTGTGTTTTATCAACCCTAACAACATGTTTTCTTTTTCTTCTAGGGTCTTTGTTTTACACTCTCTCTCTCGCTAGTTGTTCTTTAAGCATCTTAATCTCTATCTTTAAGATCAATTTCACCACCTAGTATATTGATCTTATCTACATACTCAAACTCACATTTAATACAAGATTTAAGATTCTCTTCTACACTCTCTAAACCAACTCTATAACCTAAGTTGTCGATAGTCAGTCTTTCTACTTCTTTCCTCATACTCTCGGTGATAGCTTTTGAGATTCTAATTTATCATGACATGATTTAAAAGAACAAGTAGATGTTGTAGAATCATTAGATACCTCGAATCGAACCGGAGGATGAAGCATAGGCCATTAGAGCAAAGTTATGCTCTTTTGAAGCTTCACTAGCAAGAAAAGTTGCATTGGGACCTTCATCAACTGATCACTTGACCATAATCACCAATCCCATCTTGAGCAACCAAATCTGAAGAAGCAAGCAGCTCTTCCGTAGTCTTCTTTATGCCTTCAATTCTTTTAGGAGCTCGACATTCCCTAGCAAAGTGACCTTTATTTTTGCAATTAAAGCACTCCATCTTGCTTTGTCAAACCCACTCTCCTTTGACCATCATACTTAACCCTGTCTTCCGGTCCTCCTCGAAACTTCCTTGCTTGGAGAGTCAACATTGCCATTTACCATTGAAGATTAATCTCTTCAAGATCATCAGGATCAATTTGATCCAGATCTTGATTCAACACAGTAACACTGGTAGTTAAATCAGCTAGAAAAGCACAAATTGCACCATCAATGACATTATCACTAACAGTGGTATTGTTTGCAATAGCCGTGGTTATCCCATAGGCATCAGTGGATACATCTTGTGGGCTCTTGTGATTAGTGGATACAAAGGCAATGTTTTGATTAGCAGAAGATGTATTAGCAAAGTTATTTTCACACTCATAGACTTTCAAGTTGTTATAAAGATTGTCCAAAGGTCATCTTATCAAAGTCCACCTTATTCCTCCATACAATGGTATGAATAGCCCATTCGGATGATAAACTTGAATGAATTTCAAATTAATATCTTCTTGATTAACCTTGTAATCCACAGACTTGGTTGGCTAATAAGTTTTTGAAGTCTATTATATGTGCCATCAAGTTTTTCTCCACTAAGAGCGATAAAGGTTTCAAATTGATCCTTGAACATATTCATCCTTGACTTCTTTGTAGCTTCATTACCAAGAAACCTTGTTTCAAGAGCATCCAATAAATCTTTTGCGAATCATATTGTTCAAAGTCTAAAGCATACTCATTAGGTATTCCCATGGAGAATCTTGTGAGCTTTGATCTCCATTTTCTCTTAGCTTTATCAACTTCACTAACAATATCAATCACTTTACCATCAGCACCCTTCTTAGGAAGAGTATCACCCTTTTCAACTACATCCCAGAGAGAATAGTCAATCATACGAATGTATTGCCTCATTCACATTCTCCAGTTTGATATTCACCATGCTTGAGCATGGGAACCTTTGAAGCAGTCACCATGTGAGTTTCGTCAGACATCTTTACTTTCTCGAATAAAACAGAACTTCTTCTTGGTTACAGTTTCTAGATTCTTGGCTCTTATACCACTTGTTGATCCCAGTTGAGCAAACAATCTAATATAGAAACTGACTTGTAACAAAAGCTTATTAAGTATCACGCGGAATTTAACACTTAATCTTAAGAAGAAGAACAATAAACATTCAACACCTCAATATTATTGATAATACGAATACTCTTACAGTATTAGGGTTTTGCAACCTTGAAGTGTATCGACCTTAGATATAAAACTTACGTATGTCTAACCTAACCTAGAACCTCCTTTTATAGACTTAAGGAGTCCTATACATTATACAATACGTAACCTACAAGATAAATATCTTTTCCATATTTATCTAATACAATAAACTAAACCAACTATACAAGACTAGCAGTGGTTACAATATATTATCCGTGGTTACACAATAATACTAGTCGCGGTTGTCTTCATCCGTGGTTACATTCTTACGTCTGTGGTTATATCAATCCGTCCGTGGTTCCGATGCTTAGAGTAATTCATGATTCAAGGAACCTAAAACCCAATAATCATGTGAGCGATCGAATGGTGTTCCTTGTACGTACAACTTATTTTCAAGCTTGTTTTCAAAGTTTTAGATTGGAGAAGTCATTCAAAGCTTTGATTCCTTAGCATTGAATTCTTGCTTAAGCATTTTCACATTTTCTTGAAGTTCTTGTTTTGCTTAGTAGTTTTAGAAAGCTTTTCTTGTAAGGAGCTTAACTCTTGTTTTAATACTTCTTCTAAAATTACTTTTTCTAATAATTGTACGCATTTGGTCATCCATTTCTGCTCACGGGTGGTCAACTCAAATTTGCACGTTGTTCATAAATAGCAACACGTTCTTTATAGGCATTCGATTCGAGAGAAAACAATATCATCGTGGGTACATGCGGTGTATTCATTAAAGACATAGTCATCATTGATCATGAAGATGCATTACTTGGTACAACCTCACTTTCACTTTGTTTCACATATTGATCATATGGGACAATATTGCTATTACCCACATTATCAATATCGATTCATAAGTCTCAAGAGATTGTTCTTCATTATGCATCTTTCGCTCATCAACATCATCATATAGTTTTAGTACCGAGAAGATTTTGTCTTTGGATGGACCGACTTGTTATGGTGGAGAGACCTTTGGAGAAACCATAGGTGGGATGCTAGCCATGAAGATTGTTTGAGCGAAGAGGTTCATCATCGACATCGAGTCAAATGCATCACAATCGCCTACTTGAAAGGCATTCGATGATTATGACCCATCTCACGAATTGGTTGTTCATCAACATCAACATCATAAGTCTTGGCATTCCCTTCAAGAAGAAACAATTACTCCTCTTTGTCCAAAGCGGACTCCATTATCTTTGAGCTTCCATAAGCAACATCTTATCCTCAAGTACTCAGCATTACGAGGACGTTTTGGCGATGTCTGAGTTCCTTGCAATATGTCCTCTCTCCACAATTGTAGCACTTGATCGGCTTTGCTTGTCCACGATTTCCATTTCTTACCTATTGATTTCCACCATAGCCTCCACCTACTCCACCTCTTCTTTGTTCATACTGTCTTTCTTGAACTGGTTGTGCCATAACCTTCCCATCTCTGATCATAGCATGATTGTGAAGATTGGATGCAGTTCTAATTTCATTGTTAGTGTGAAGACTGTTAGTATGAGGTGAAAGTGTCAAGTTCTGTTTAACCATGAGAGCCAGTTGATTAATGAAATTTCCTATGACAGTATTAGCATCCGGTTGCTTGAACCTTGGATCAGGAATGAGTTTGTGATTACCATCTCCTGTGGGAATGACTTGAGAAGCTTTGGTGGTAATTCCAACGTTGGTGTAGAAAGCAGTTGAGTCATTTGATGAACTTGTATCTCCCCGATTTGTTTTGAACTGTTCGAATCCTTTTACAAACATAGCATGTCTCTCACTCGGAGAAGGAATGCATCTGATTGCTCATAGTTTGTATTCTTCAATCCTTTAGTGAGCTTCACAGAAGTGACAAACTTGTGCCATTCGGGATTCATGTTGTTCACAAACTTTGAGTTCAGCTGAATGTTAGGCATGGTCATTTTGATGTTCCTCATATCATTCACAAGTTTATGGAATCTCACGTAGTACTCATAGACACTCTCAGCTGGTTTCATCTTGAAGTGCTCAAATTCATCATACAATTGTGATTCTCTGTCTTCAACAGTTAATTCAAAACCTGAGAGAAGCATCTTGACATTATCCCATACATCTTTTGCTTCAGTGTTGTGATTGATAAGCTTGTAGATGTCTTTTGGAAGACCTTGAAGTATAGTGTTAGACGCTCTGATATCTGCATCGAATCTCTTTTTCTCCTTCTCATTGAGCTCATCATACGTCTTGGGTGTTTCTATTCCATAGATCATTGTTCCATCGTAAGCTGTATCAATTAAGTCTCTAGTAGTCTCAATCTGATAAGGTCCTTCATCAATGGATTTGAGAATGTTGACCCCATTTTCCTTTACAAGACAAAGACAATCGATTCATTGTGCACAAGAGTCATAGTCGCCTGCATCAAGCATGGGTGGCTAGTATCTCGAGCCATTGCTTGAACATCCTCAAGAACGGTGGAGATGATTGTAGGTACGTTGGTAGACATGTTAAGCGATTACACGGGATTTTATAACTCAATGATTAAATCGGGAAATAGATTCTTTCACGGGATTTTACTAAATCAGGAGAAAACAGTTTTACAAGCAAAAATCAACCAAGTCGCTAAGAAGCCTTGAAGCAAGTCGCTAACCACCAAGTTGCTAAATATCAAGTCGCTATAATGCCAAGTCGCTAAGACACAGTCAAGTCGCTTAAGAACAACTCGCTAAGCACCAAGTCGGTAAGTTGTCAAGTCGCTAAATAGCAACTCGCTAGGCACCAAATCGCTAACACCAAGTCGCTAATAAACTTAAGTACAAGTCGCTAACTTTCACCAAGTCTCTACCCGTAGTGGAGAATCCACTAAGTGTCTTTGTTTGTCGGCTTGTCTCAATAGACAAGTCGCTAAGCTCGGATCGCTAACAACTTCAACTACAACTCGCTACCAACTTACAAAGCAAGTCGCTAATGTGAATATCAATCCGTGGCTCAAGTCGCTAGCAAGAAAATCTCACAAACACCACTTTTCAATCCAAAAACAATCCAAGCACGATGATTCAAGCTTACCAAATCAAAACCCAAGCACATACAATGATTCTAAATACAAAAATACACTCAAGATTCAAAATTTAACACAAGAAATGAACCAAATGATGCAAAAACCACTAAACTTTTTCAAACTCTAAACCATCTAAAAACCACTAGAAATCCAAGGATATGTAAGAGATGATCAAACCATGGCTCTTGATACCATTTGTAACATATTGGATTTCACAAACACGCTAAATCATAAACAATAAGATCAAATAGGCGTATAAGAGATGTTTTAGAGAGAGAAAGTTAGAGGTTGGGAACTTTAGTGAGAGAAAGAAAAATCTTATTATGAGCTCCAACTCTCTACCTTGGGAGGTAGAGAGTATTTATAGTCTTTACACAAATCGCCACCTACGAGCTGTGGATCAGGAATACAGTGGGTAAAGACCCATCCGTCCTCCACGGTGTTACTTAAACTAAATACTACTTAACTTATAAGAATCTACGACTACGAGCTTTCTAACTATTACATATACTTGAGGTGACCGATTCTTCAGTAACTGGATTTACTAAATCCTAACATCTTTGGTTTCTTGAATGGATGGTAAAGTGAGTTTCTATCTCACTTTGCAACCTTCAATGAAAAACTCACCCCATCAAAAAAGTTTGTTACTACTTTTTGAGAATCTTTTGTGAAATAAGCAGTTTGTTAAAAAGATAGGCGATGATGATTTTGATTTAAAAAAATAGCTTAGAGTTTTGGTGTGGCATTACCGAATGGAAGGTAAAGTGAGTTTCTATCTCACTTTGCAACATTCGAATTTGCAGCCGACAGGATAAAAAGCTAATAAGCTGAGCCTATTAATATCTCGATACATTTTTCCCTCTTGTGTGTCAAATGGTGAAGTAAACATGCTTATGTTGTTGCTTGTTATTGGTCTGTGAGACTTGTTGGTATTATTGCTTGTTGGTGGTCCGTGAGACTTCTTTGGTTATGTTGTTGCTTGTTGTTGGTCCGAGACTTCTTTGGTTATGTTGTTGCTTGTTGGTGGTGCATGAGACTTGCTAGTGTTGTTGCTTGTTGGTAGCCCGTGAGACTTCTTTGGTTATGTTGTTTCTTGTTGGTTGTCTGTGAGACTTGCTGGTTATGTTGCTTCTTGTTGGTTGTCTGTGAGACTTGCTGGTTATGTGGTTATGTTGTTTCTTGTGTTGCTGCTTTCTTGTGGCACTATAAAGAAGTGAACTTCAGTAGTTTTGCTTTCTTGTGAACTTTTGCAGTTTTGCTTTCTTGTGAACTTCTTCAGTTTGAGAATCTTACCACAATCAAAACGTTTACAACATTTGCACAATGAAAATGTGTAAAATTTTGAACTGTGAGACTTGCTGCAGTTTAAGACGAGGCGATGATAATAACCGAAACCGAATGGACGGTAAAGTGAGATAAAATCTCACTTTGCAACCTTCAAATTTGAGCCTTAAAATGTTCCGAGGTGATGATGATAACCGAAACCGAATGGACGGTAAAGTGAGATATAATCTCACTTTGCAACATTCGAATCTGAGCCTCAAAATTTTCCTACTACGTTTTTTTTTAAAAAGTTATAAAATAAAAACTTTAAAAAGAAAATAATTTATAAAAGTTATAAAAAAGGTTTAAAAAGTTATAAAAAATAAACATGTAAACAAAATGTAGCAAACTTGTAAAAAAACAGCAAACTTGTAAAAAACTTGTAGCAAAATGTAGCTGAAAAAACTTGTAAAAAACTTTGGCATGGAAATCGAGAAAAACACAAAAGTACACCCCCACCTGCTATCTCAGATCACCACCAACAAGTACAAACACCCCCTAATGGGGTGTTTCATTAGCATGACCCATTTCAATATAAGTATGGAGGTGTTAATGACCTTGTTAATCGAATGTCAGTGATTCACATCTTAGTGCATAGATAAAGGTTTATTTTTATTTTTTATTCTTTATTTTATTTTTTTATTTTTTTTTATTTTTTTTTGGAAATGGTTTAAACCATTTTAAAATCTGAAAAGCCATTGCCATATAATTTTCTGATCTATAACATGTTGAAGACTACTTAAATTGAAAAATCATACTTTTTTTTTTATATTGTTGTATCTCATAATCGTTAGATGAATTTTAATAACGGGTTTAGGTATGTGTTATTGTTAATATGTGTTCGGTGAACACATGCTAGGATATATTTAATGATGATTACAGTACGTATGAATATGTCTAGTTTCAAAAGGTTCAAGGATTTTCAGAACGAAGTACACAAATTAAAGGGCAAGACGATTAAAGCGCTCCAATTTAACAGAGAGGGCGGGTATCTGAGCCAGGAGTTTGACGATCATCTTAGAAACTGTAAAATTATCTCACAGTTGACTCCGTCTTACACACCACAGTGGAATGGAGTATTCGAAAAGAGACATTGTTAGATATGTTGAGTCAAACGACATTTCTATTGTCATTCTAAGGATATGCACTCGAAACAGTAGCATATATACTAAACAAAGTTCCTACTAAAGTTGCACAAAAGACTCCACATGAATTATGGGAGGGAAAAGTTTTGTATTTATCATATATGAAGATTTGGGGATGTATTTTGCATGTCAAAAGGCATGCATCTGACAAACTTGAACATATGATGGATAAGTGCATGTTTGTTGGGTATCCTAAAGAGCCAAAACGATATTATTTCAATTTACCCGTCAACAACAAAGCTTTTTTGGTCAAAGTGGTACTTTTCTTGAAGAATATTTCCTCCAACAAAGCTTTTTTTAGTCAAAGTGGTACCTTTCTTGAAGAAGATTTCCTCCATAAGTAAGGAAATAGAGATATGGATCTACTATAGATTAAGATTAAAAAAAAGGTTGTAAAGGAAGTGAATCAACAACAAATTGCGAAGGCGTAACGAAGAGCTCCTAGAGCTGTTGACGAAACAGAAAGTTTACGCATATCGCAAAGGACTCATTATGAGCATGATAGATACAATGGCTTTGTGATTGATAATGTGGATCTTTCATAACCTATTAACTATCATGAAGCCGTATATGGGAAGGAATTTGTGCAATGGCATGCCATGGAGACTGAGATGCAATGCACGTATAATAACCAAGTTTGGGAGTTGGTTGCCCAAGTTTGGGAGTTGGTTGATCTTTTTTATGTGGGTATAGCCATAGGGTGTAATTGGGTCTTCAAAAAGAAGATTGAGATGGATGGAAATATGCAAATTCATAAATCAAGGCTTGTAGCGAAAGGTTTCACCCAAACTCATGGCATTAACTATGATGAAATTTTCCCACCAGTAGCCATGCCGAAGTCCATAATGATTCTGATGGCCATATTTGCATACTATAATTATGAGATATGAAAAATGGAGGTAAAAACTGAATTCCTTAACGGGTGCTTGACAGAGGACGTGTATATGGCACAATCAGATGGTTTTGTGGTTACCAAGAATTCTAATAAGGTTTGTAATGACGTACCTCCGAGTCGTTTGAAGATATCTCTTGAACCCCAATTCATAAACTATAATCTGATTGACTTTGTGGACCACTTAAAATCTCTTTTAGGCATAAATTCATTCACAACAATGACTACCAACATGGAATTCGCTAATTGAAGGTTAACACCCTTGGTGTACCCTTCGAAGATTTTATCACAGAGGATCTTCATGACCAAGTCAACATACATTCCATTGCCCAGTCAAGGCTTCATTGCCAAGAAGGGGGGACGTAGGGCATAATTCCTGGGAGTTACCGAAATCCATGAGACACCCTCATGATATCCGGTTAAAGTGCAGATTCTTGCCAGAGCATATTTTCTTCCACCATAAATAGGATTTCAATGATTCAAGTTTGGCTTTGTCCATTTCACCATCATTTCATACTTTAGCACTCACATAATCATAATCACATACTTACTCTCAAGTTAGAGGTGATTCGCATGGTTCAACCCGGCACTTCACTTAACGTACTATTTTGGTATTTCTTATATTCAGGTCACCAAGCAACTTGGTATACACAATCCACCCCAAATCCTTTGTTTACATCGATAGGCATGTGCAATTAATTACCAATTAGTGTCACCATCCATGGGACCCTCTACAATAAGTCCTATTATTTAATAAGTTTGTAACCATAAACAGTCTCTAGCTACTTTTTTTGGCATGACAAGAAGATAAAAGATACACCCCTACCAGGTTTCTCGACCTTAACCCATTGCTAAAGCAAAAGATTTTCCAATTATAACCGCCTAAACCGTGGCTTTACTTCGGATAGTACTGAAACAATGATTAGCCCTGCTTTCATAGAGGCTAATTTTGAAGCATTAGAGTCCTTATGAGGGAATGGATAAGGCATGCACGTAATGAAGGATTATAAATTGAATTAAAGTACTCAATTGAAGAGTATGATGAAGAGGTAGAGGCGAAGCCTAGACCTTTATCCCCGCATGCGAACCAATGAGGCAACTCCGCTTTGAGAATCGGATCTCTAGGTGTTTGGAGGCCGAGGGTAGAACGATTGATTTTGAAGGTGTACGGAATAGAGCCACGAACTGGTTGGGCGTGATCAAATGGAAGGTGACAAAAGGAATCAAGCGGAGGACGAGCTTGGTAGTGAGAAACCAGGAGAAGGCCAAGGGGTAAACTTACAACCCTTACTCCTAACCTATCTTAGTAGAATTGAGACCATGAATCCTTCACATTCATCTCTCATCTCTAGTTACGGAGGTACCAAACCTTCTATCAATTAGGGGGAAACCCTTCTCCTAATGGTATGTATCCTCCGCATAATAGTCACTCATATCTTCTCGGTTATAAAAAGCCTTATGATCTACCTAGTAACAACACACCCTATAATTACCCTTCGATCTATCAACAACCACCTATGTGAAGGAACCCTGTATACAAAGGATATCCTTCATATGCAACCCATCTTGGTTACCCCCGAATGCACTTCTAAATAATTACTCATAAGCCTAAAGTGGAATCCTAAGGTTTTCTTGGGTAAAAGAGTTAATGTACTGACTTACGAAACCCTTTAGAGCAACAAGGAAAGTTTGAGTGCTCTTGGGTAGCATGACTTTGAACTCAGACAAAATATGTTAGTCTACTAAGAAGGTGGCATGTTCTTGCTTTGATATAGTGCATGTTTGAAACCTAAAAGCATATTTAGAATCCATTAACACATCTTGGAATTTCAAAGGTGAAAACACTTGACCGCTTTGATCGATCAAAAAATACTATTAGGCGGAGAATGTAAAGTTAGGGTTAAGGGAAGAAGAAAAATAATTATAAGGTCCTAAAAATGGTTCTATGTTGTACACATTTCACAAGTAACTTGATAAGATCCAGATTTGAAAGGTTTCAAAATTCAAATAAAATTTTTATCTTTAACGAGGTAGGAGGAGTAAATGCATGAAACACTAATCCATTGTCTTGAGCCAAGTGGAGAAATAAATTCCAAAAGATAATAATTAGATCCATTAATTACATTTTATTGGCACGTAATCGCTATTCATTTTTTGGGAAATGATTATTTTGTTACCTAAGTCGAAAGCAACACATCCAAAGTGTATGCATCACTTTCGTCTGAGGAGTTTGATAACGTACCCTTTGAGCAGTTTGAAGACATCTCTTCAAACCCAATTCAGAAAAAATACTTCGAATGAATTCGTAGACCTCTTCAAATCTCTTTTAGGAGTAAAGTCATTCACAACAATGGCTACCAATAAAGAATTCTCCAATCAAAGGATAACACCCTTCGGGGTGTACCCTTCAAAGATATTATCATAGAGGCTCTTCATGACCAAGCCAACCCACGTTCCACTACCCAGTTTAGGCTTCCTTGCCAAGATAGGGGATGTGGGACATTATCCCTAGTGGTTACCAAAACCAATGGGACACCCACATGATCTCCGATTTAAGTGAAAATGTTTACCAAAGTCTGTTTTCTTCCATTATAAATAGGATGGAAAAGATTCAAGTTTGACTAAGTCGTTTTCACCATCATTTCATACTTCAACACTCACATAATCATAATTACATACTTACTCTGCCGGAGGTGATTCACATGGTCCAACTCATACACTCCACTTAACATAGTGTTTTGGTATTTCTTATTTTCATGCTACCAAGTAACTTGGCATACACCACTCACCCTCGGATCCTTCGATTACCATCAATAGGCCTGATAGTGCGATTTATTGCATAACAAGTTTGCAAGTTGCTTAAATCCATTTATGGTTTAAAGCAATCATATAGAAGCTAGAACAACTGCTTTGATAAGGAGATAAAACAATTTGGAATCATCAAGAGTGACTTCGAGTCATGTGTTCATAAAAAGTTTCAGTGGAAAATATGTGGCATTCTTGGTTATTTAGGTCGATGGCATACTAATCATTGGTAATAATACGAAGACACTGACTGGAGTAAGTTGGTCGAGTACGTGTTTCCAAAATGAAAGACCTTGGAGAAGCCTCATATATCCTACAGATTAAGATAATCAGGGATAAGAAAAATGGGCTAATTGGGCTGAGCCAAAGTACATATGTGGACAAAGTTGTGAATCGGTTCTGAATGAACGAATTCAACAAGGGATATGTCCCAATGCCAAAGGGGGTATCTTTATCCAAAAACCAGTGTTCGAATAAAGTGGAAGGAATCAACTACATGATTGGGCAACCCTAAAAGTGGAATTGATAAGTTCAGTCAGCATGCATATTCTGATGCAGATAGGGATAAATGTCCTGTTTCTAGGAAATCTATATGTTGTTTTTTGTTTGTATGTGTAATAATGTCATTTTAAGGAAAAGTATAAAACAAGCAACAATTTCTAGATCCTTAGCTGAGGTTGAATATAGATGTATGACATCTACAACCTATGAAATCATTTGGATTTCTAACATTTTATAAGGATCTTGAGATTGACGGTTTGTTTCCAGTCTATCTTCACTCTGATGCCAGTGCTGCCATTTAGATTGCAACCAATAGTGTTTCCATGAAAAAGCTAAGCATTTGAAATTGATGTTCATTTAGTAAGAGAGAAAGCCTCTTCTGGTGTAATTAAAAACGTTAAGATTCGTTTTACAAATCAAGTTGCAGATATGTTTACTAAGGGTCTGAGTATAGCTCAGCACAAGTTATTTTATGACGATTGGGTCTGGTTGATATGTTTAAAGCATGAGTTTGAAAAGGGGTGTTGGAAATATGGTTACGGTTTATCTTTGCAAACTCAAGGTTATATTAAGTACAAAGATTGTTTCATCATTTATTTTAACAGTTCAATCTTTTGGGTTTGTTTTGTTATTCTTCTTTCTTTAGAGATTGAAGTGATATTAGAGGCTATAAAAGCTCCTTATTCCCGAACATAGGGTTATACAATTATTTTGTTTTCTCTCTCAAAAATTCATACACGATTCTTGTGTCATGTCTCTAGTCGGTTTTCATTTGTGATCATCTTGATCATTCATTATTAGCCTGGTTAGGTTGAGAGTTGTAGTGAGGCTGTTTGTTGTGTGTTGTTTGTATTCTTCATTTTTTTTATGTTGTATCGCACTCATTTGAGGAGAATCATTTGAATTTATTAAGTAATAAGAAGAAGCACGTGAAGAGGTTGGTTGTGTTTGATTTTGCTAGGTTTTACAAAAGATCGGATAAGTTTGTGTTTTGTGCATATATGCTACTGTTGATGCAAAGTTGATTTAAGTGATTACCAATCATGCTAATACACAATTTTATTTCTCTTTAAAAGAGAAATCATGATAAACTTTATCCTTCCCTTTGTAAAACTCATATCTTGATATGAACTTATTGACCCATTATAGCATTTTTGAGCTAATAGAGCATAGAGAAATGTAGAAGAGCATATACACGATTTGTTAAACTTACGTCACGCATGTTATGTTACAAAAGAAAGGGAACGAAGCGAAAAAGAAAATAAAATCTTTCAATAAGAAAAAAGAAAAACACACATTTAAGGAATCTTATTTCAAAAGTTGTATGGGATGCCGCTGGAGATGGAACAATGGTTGGAGTTGGATTTCTTTGAAATTCGGCTTCAAATCCTTGAATATAGAGATACTCTTATATTGCCATTAGTCTCCGTAATGGAGGA
>CM040240.1:56489099-56799879 GCA_022545495.1 Chrysanthemum lavandulifolium
ATCCTAAGTCTAAAATACAAAACAATTAAGCATTGACAAAACTATGTATGCTATACCATAACGTATTAAGATACAAAACAATAAAGCATTGACAAAACTATGTATGGTATACCATAACGATCAAACAAAGATTGTGTACCTTATTAAAACATTGACCAAGTATAGTATCCAAAGATATTATTTCCAAAACCACATATTTTCATGTCTATATAAGAAAATCATTTCAGTTTACATATTACTACACCTCAACGTTCCTTCCACAATGGCACAAGTTGACATCAAGAACAAATGTACCATTTTCACCATTTTCTTGTTCTCCTTTCTTATTGTAGGAGAATCCACCAAATTCTCCAAAAACCTACCACTAGAATCACTTGCTTTAAAGAAAGAGAAGCTAACTCATCTTCATTTCTACCTTCATGACACAATTAGTGGCAATAACCCCACAGCGATCCCTGTGGCTCGGGCTCCCACAACCAACACCTCCCAAAGTTTATTTGGCCTTACATTCGTCATTGACGATCCTTTGACAATGGGTCCAGAAATAACCTCTAAGTTAGTGGGAAGAGCACAAGGGATGTATGCATCTGCTAGCCAAAATGGATTTGCATTGTCGATGGCTGTGAATTTTGTTTTTTCTGAAGGGAAATATAATGGGAGCACTTTCAGTCTGCTAACGAGGAATCCAGTTATGTCCAATCCGAGGGAGCTTTCAATTGTTGGCGGGAGCGGCCGTTTTCGATTTGCACGTGGTTATGTAATCGCAAATACTTACTTTATAGATGCAACCAAAGGTGACGCGATTATTGAATATGATGCTTATGTCCTCCATTACGGAGACTAATGGCAATATAAGAGTATCTCTATATTCAAGGATTTGAAGCCGAATTTTCAAAGAAATCCAACTCCAACCATTGTTCCATCTCCAGCGGCATCCCCATACAACTTTTGAAATAAGATTCCTTAAATGTGTGTTTTTTCTTTTTTTCTTATTGAAAGATTTTATTTTCTTTTTCGTTTCGTTCCCTTTCTTTTGTAACATAACATGCGTGACGTAAGTTTAACAAATCGTGTATATGCTCTTCTACATTTCTCTATGCTCTATTAGCTCAAAAATGCTATAATGGGTCAATAAGTTCATATCAAGATATGAGTTTTACAAAGGGGAAGGATAAAAAGTTTATCATGATTTCTCTTTTTAAAAGAGAAATAAAATTGTGTATTAGCATGATTGGTAATCACTTAAATCAACTTTGCATCAACAGTAGCATATATGCACAAAACACAAACTTATCCGATCTTTTGTAAAACCTAGCAAAATCAAACACAACCAACCTCTTCACGTGCTTCTTCTTATTACTTAATAAATTCAAATGATTCTCCTCAAATGAGTGCGATACAACATAAAAAAAATGAAGAATACAAACAACACACAACAAACAGCCTCACTACAACTCTCAACCTAACCAGGCTAATAATGAATGATCAAGATGATCACAAATGAAAACCGACTAGAGACATGACACAAGAATCGTGTATGAATTTTTGAGAGAGAAAACAAAATAATTGTATAACCCTATGTTCGGGAATAAGGAGCTTTTATAGCCTCTAATATCACTTCAATCTCTAAAGAAAGAAGAATAACAAAACAAACCCAAAAGATTGAACTGTTAAAATAAATGACAGAAACAATCTTTGTACTTAATATAACCTTGAGTTTGCAAAGATAAACCGTAACCATATTTCCAACACCCCTTTTCAAACTCATGCTTTAAACATATCAACCAGACCCAATCGTCATAAAATAACTTGTGCTGAGCTATACTCAGACCCTTAGTAAACATATCTGCAACTTGATTTGTAAAACGAATCTTAACGTTTTTAATTACACCAGAAGAGGCTTTCTCTCTTACTAAATGAACATCAATTTCAAATGCTTAGCTTTTTCATGGAAACACTATTGGTTGCAATCTAAATGGCAGCACTGGCATCAGAGTGAAGATAGACTGGAAACAAACCGTCAATCTCAAGATCCTTATAAAATGTTAGAAATCCAAATGATTTCATAGGTTGTAGATGTCATACATCTATATTCAACCTCAGCTAAGGATCTAGAAATTGTTGCTTGTTTTATACTTTTCCTTAAAATGACATTATTACACATACAAACAAAAACAACATATAGATTTCTAGAAGCAGGACATTTATCCCTATCGCATCGAATATGCATCTCGATCGAACTTATCAATTCCACTTTTAGGGTTGCCCAATCATGTAGTTGATTCCTTCCACTTTATTCGAACACGGTTTTGGATAAAGATACCCTTTGGCATTGGGACATATCCCTTGTTGAATTCGTTCATTCAACCGATTCACAACTTTGTCCACATATGTACTTTGGCTCACCCAATTAGCCCATTTTTCTTATCCCCGATTATCTTAATCAGAGGATATATGAGGCTTCTCAAGGTCTTTCATTTTGGAAACACGACTCAACCAACTTACTCCGGTCGGTGTCTTCAGATATTACCAATGATTAGTATGCCATCGACCTAAATAACCAAGAATGCCACATATTTTCCATCGAAACTTTTATGAACACATGACTCAAGTCACTCTTGATGATTCAAGATTGTTTTATCTCCTTATCAAAGCAGTTGTTCTAGCTTCTATATGATTGCTTTAAACCATAAATGGATTTAAGCAACTTGCAAACTTGTTATGCAATAAATCGCACTATCAGGCCTATTGATGGTAATCGAAGGATCCGAGGGTGAGTGGTGTATGCCAAGTTACTTGGTAGCATGAAAATAAGAAATACCAAAACACTATGTTAAGTGGAGTGTATGAGTTGGACCATGTGAATCACCTCCGGCTTGAGAGTAAGTATGTAATTATGATTATGTGAGTGTTGAAGTATGAAATGATGGTGAAAACGACTTAGTCAAACTTGAATCTTTTCCATCCTATTTATAATGGAAGAAAACAGACTTTGGTAAACATTTTCACTTAAATCGGAGATCATGTGGGTGTCCCATTGGTTTTGGTAACCACTAGGATAATGTCCCACATCCCCTATCTTGGCAAGGAAGCCTAAACGGGTAGTGGAACGTGGGTTGGCTTGGTCGTGAAGAGCCTCTATGATAATATCTTTCAAGGGTACACCCAAGGTGTTATCCTTTGATTGGAGAATTCTTTATTGGTAGCCATTGTTGTGAATGACTTTACTCCTAAAAGAGATTTGAAGAGGTCTACGAATTCATTCGAAGTATTTTTTCTGAATTGGGTTTGAAGAGATGTCTTCAAACTGCTCAAAGGGTACGTTATCAAACTCCTCAGACGAAAGTGATGCATACACTTTGGATGTGTTGCTTTCGACTTAGGTAACAAAATAATCATTTCCCAAAAAATGAATAGCGATTACGTGCCAATAAAAATGTAATTAATGGATCTAATTATTATCTTTTGGAATTTATTTCTCCACTTGGCTCAAGACAATGGATTAGTGTTTCATGCATTTACTCCTCCTACCTCGTTAAAGATAAAAATTTTATTTGAATTTTGAAACCTTTCAAATCTGGATCTTATCAAGTTACTGTGAAATGTGTACAACATAGAACCATTTTTAGGACCTTATAATTATTTTTCTTCTTCCCTTAACCCTAACTTTACATTCTCCTCACCTAATAGTATTTTTTGATCGATCAAAGCGGTCAAGTGTTTTCACCTTTGAAATTCCAAGATGTGTTAATGGATTCTAAATATGCTTTTAGGTTTCAAACATGCACTATATCAAAGCAAGAACATGCCACCTTCTTAGTAGACTAACATATTTTGTCTCGAGTTCAAAGTCATGCTACCCAAGAGCACTCAAACTTTCCTTGTTGCTCTAAAGGGTTTCGTAAGTCAGTACATTAACTCTTTTACCCAAGAAAACCTTAGGATTCCACTTTAGGCTTATGAGTAATTATTTAGAAGTGCATTCGGGGGTAACCAAGATGGGTTGCATATGAAGGATATCCTTTGTATCTGAGGTTCCTTCACATAGGTGGTTGTTGATAGATCAAGGGTAATTATAGGGTGTGTTGTTACTAGGTAGATCATAAGGCTTTTATAACCGGAAGATATGAGTGACTATTATGCGGAGGATACATACCATTAGGAGAAGGGTTTCCCCTAATTGATAGAAGGTTTGGTACCTCCGTAACTAGAGATGAGAGATGAATGTGAAGGATTCATGGTCTCAATTCTACTAAGATAGGTTAGGAGTAAGGGTTGTAAGTTTACCCCTTGGCCTTCTCCTGGTTTCTCACTACCAAGCTCTGTCCTCCTGCTTGATTCCTTTTGTCACCTTCCATTTGATCACAGTTCCAACCAGTTCGTGGCTCTATTCCAGACACCTTCAAAATCAATCGTTCTACCCCTCGGCCTCCAAACACCTAGAGATCTGATTCTCCGAGCAGGAGTTGCCTCATTGGTTCGTGCAGGGATAAAAGGTCTAGGCTTCGCCTCTACCTCTTCATCATACTCTTCAATTGAGTACTTTAATTCAATTTATAATCCTTCATTACGTGCATGCCTTATCCATTCCCTCATAAGGACTCTAATGCTTCAAAATTAGCCTCTATGAAAGGTGGCTAATCATTGTTTCAAGATTATCCAAGTAAAGCCACGGTTTAGGCGGTTATAATTGGAAAATCTTTGCTTTAGCAATGGGTTAAGGTCGAGAAACCCGGTAGGGGTGTATCTTTTATCTTCTTGTCATGCCAAAAAAAGTAGCTAGAGACTGTTTATGGTTACAAACTTATTAAATAATAGGACTTATTGTAGAGGGTCCCATGGATGGTGACACTAATTGGTAATTAATTGCACATGCCTATCGACTGTAAACAAAGGATTTGGGGGTGGATTGTGTATACCAAGTTGCTTGGTGACCTGAATATAAGAAATACCAAAATAGTACGTTAAGTGAAGTGCCGGGGTTAGACCATGCGAATCACCTCTAACTTGAGAGTAAGTATGTGATTATGATTATGTGAGTGCTAAAGTATGAAATGATGGTGAAATGGACAAAGCCAAACTTGAATCATTGAAATCCTATTTATGGTGGAAGAAAATATGCTCGCAAGAATCGCACTTTAACCGGATATCATGAGGGTGTCTCATGGATTTCGTAACTCCCAGAATTATGCCCTACGCCCCCCTTCTTGGCAATGAAGCCTTGGTCGGGCAATGGAATGTATGTTGACTTGGTCATGAAGATCCTCTGTGATAAAATCTTCGAAGGGTACACCCGAAGGGTGTTAACCTTCAATTGGCGAATTCCATGTTGGTAGTCATTGTTGTGAATGAATTTATGCCTAAAAGAGATTTTAAGTGGTCCACAAAGTCAATCAGATTGTAGTTTATGAATTGGGGTTCGAAGAGATATCTTCAAACGACTCGGAGGTACGTCATTACAAACCTTATTAGAATTCTTGGTAACCACAAAACCATCGATTGTGCCATATACACGTCCTCCGTCAAGCACCGTTAAGGAATTAGTTTTACCTCCATTTTCATATCTCATAATTATAGTATGCAAATATGGCCATCGAATCATTATGGACTTGGCATAGCTCTTGGTGGGAAAATTTCATCATAGTTAATGCCATGAGTTTGGGTGAAACCTTTCGCTACAAGCCTTGATTTATGAATTTGCATATTTCCATCCATCTCAATCTTCTTTTGAAGACCCAATTACACCCTATGGCTATACCCATAAAAAGATCAACCAACTCCCAAACTTGGGCAACCAACTCCCAAACTTGGTTATTATCGTGCATTGCATCTCGGTCTCCATGGCATGCCATTGCACAAATTCCTTCCCATATCTGACTTCATGATAGTTAATAGGTTATGAAAGATCCACATTATCAATCACAAAGCCATTGTATCTATCATGCTCATAATGAGTCCTTTGCGATATCGTAAACTTTCTTTTCATCAATGACTCTAGGAGCTCTTCGTTACGCCTTCGCAATTTGTTGTTGATTCACTTCCTTTACAACCTTTTTTAATCTTAATCTATAGTAGATCCATATCTCTATTTCCTTACTTATGGAGGAAATCTTCTTCAAGAAAGGTACCACTTTGACTAAAAAAAGCTTTGTTGGAGGAAATATTCTTCAAGAAAAGTACCACTTTGACCAAAAAAGCTTTGTTGTTGACGGGTAAATTGAAATAATATCGTTTTGGCTCTTTAGGATACCCAACAAACATGCACTTATCCATCATATGTTCAAGTTTGTCAGATGCATGCCTTTTGACATGCAAAATACATCCCAAATCTTCATATATGATAAATACAAAACTTTTCCTCCCATAATTCATGTGGAGTCTTTTGTGCAACTTTAGTAGGAACTTTGTTTAGTATATATGCTACTGTTTCGAGTGCATATCCTTAGAATGACAATAGAAATGTCGTTTGACTCAACATATCTAACAATGTCTCTTTTCGAATACTCCATTCCACTGTGGTGTGTAAGACGGAGTCAACTGTGAGATAATTTTACAGTTTCTAAGATGATCGTCAAACTCCGGCTCGATACCGCCTCTCTCGTTAAATTGGGCGCTTTAATCGTCTTGCCCTTTAATTTGTGTACTTCGTTCTGAAAATCCTTGAACCTTTTGAAACTAGACATATTCATACGTACTGTAATCATCATTAAATATATCCTAGCATGTGTTCACCGAACACATATTAACAATAACACATACCTAAACCCGTTATTAAAATTCATCTAACGATTATGAGATACAACAATATAAAAAAAAGTATGATTTTTCAATTTAAGTAGTCTTCAACATGTTATAGATCAGAAAATTATATGGCAATGGCTTTTCAGATTTTAAAATGGTTTAAACCATTTCAAAAAAAAATAAAAAATAAAAAATAAAATAAAGAATAAAAATAAAATAAACCTTTATCTATGCACTAAGATGTGAATCACTGACATTCGATTAACAAGGTCATTAACACCTCCATACTTATATTGAAATGGGTCATGCTAATGAAACACCCCATTAGGGGGTGTTTGTACTTGTTGGTGGTGATCCGAGATAGCGGTGGGGTGTACTTTGTGTTTTCTCGATTTCCATGCCAAAGTTTTTACAAGTTTTTTCAACTACATTTTGCTACAAGTTTTTACAAGTTCTTTGTTTTTTACAAGTTTGCTACATTTTGTTTACATGTTTATTTTTTATAACTTTTTAAACCTTTTTTATAACTTTTATAAATTATTTTCTTTTTAAAGTTTTTATTTTATAACTTTTTAAAAAAAAACGTAGTAGGAAAATTTTGAGGCTCAGATTCGAATGTTGCAAAGTGAGATTATATCTCACTTTACCGTCCATTCGGTTTCGGTTATCATCATCACCTCGGAACATTTTAAGGCTCAAATTTGAAGGTTGCAAAGTGAGATTTTATCTCACTTTACCGTCCATCGGTTTCGGTTATTATCATCGCCTCGTCTTAAAGCTGCGAGAAGTCTCACAGTTCAAAATTTTACACATTTCATTGTGCAAATGTTGTAAACGTTTTGATTGTGGTAAGATTCTCAAAGCGAAGAAGTTCACAAGAAAGCAAAGCGCAAAAGTTCACAAGAAAGCAAAACTATCAAGTTCACTTCTTTATAGTGCCACAAGAAAGCAGCAACACAAGAAACAACATAACCACATAACCAGCAAGTCTCACAGACAACCAACAAGAAGCAACATAACCAGCAAGTCTCACAGACAACCAACAAGAAACAACATAACCAGCAAGTCTCACAGGCTACCAACAAGCAACAACACTAGCAAGTCTCACAGACCACCAACAAGCAACAACATAACCAGCAAGTCTCAGACCAACAACAAGCAACAACATAACCAGCAAGTCTCACAGACCACCAACAAGCAATAATACCAACAAGTCTCACAGACCAATAACAAGCAACAACATAAGCATGTTTACTTCACCATTTGACACACAAGAGGGAAAAATGTATCGAGATATTAATAGGCTCAGCTTATTAGCTTTTATCCTGTCGGTGCAAATTCGAATGTTGCAAGTGAGATAGAAACTCACTTTACCTTCCATTCGGTAATGCCACACCAAAACTCTAAGCTATTTTTAAATCAAAATCATCATCGCCTATCTTTTAACAAACCGCTTATTTCACAAAAGATTCTCAAAAGTAGTAACAAACTTTTTGATGGGGTGAGTTTTTCATTGAAGGTTGCAAAGTGAGATAGAAACTCACTTTACCATCCATTCAAGAAACCAAAGATGTTAGGATTTAGTAAATCCGATTCTTGAAGAATCGGTCACCTCAAGTATATGTAATAGTTAGAAAGCTCGTGAGTCGTAGATTCTTATAAGTTAAGTAGTATTTAGTTTAAGTAACACCGTGGAGGACGGATGGGTCTTTACCCACTGTATTCCCGATCCTGAACGTGGGTGGCGATTTGTGTAAAGACTATAAATACTCTCTACCTCCCAAGGTAGAGTTGGAGCTCATAATAAGATTTTCTTCTCTCACTAAAGTTCCCAACCTCTAACTTTCTCTAAAACATCTCTTATACGCCTATTTGATCGTATGGTTTAGTGTGTTTATGAAATCAATATGTTACAAATGGTATCAAGAGCCATGGTTTGATCATCTCTTACATATCCTTGGATTTCTAGTGGTTTTTAGATGGTTTAGAGTTTGAAAAAGTTTAGTGGTTTTTGCATCATTTGGTTCATTTCTTGTGTTAAATTTTGAATCTTGAGTGTATTTTTGTATTTAGAATCATTGTATGTGCTTGGGTTTTGATTTGGTAAGCTTGAATCATCGTGCTTGGATTGTTTTTGGATTGAAAAGTGGTGTTTGTGAGATTTTCTTGCTAGCGACTTGAGCCACGGATTGATATTCCTGTTAGCGACTTGCTTTGTAAGTTGGTAGCGAGTTGTAGTTGAAGTTGTTAGCGATCTGAGCTTAGCGACTTGTCTATTGAGACAAGCCGACAAACAGTACACTTAGTGGATTCTCCACTACGGGTAGAGACTTGGTGAAAGTTAGCGACTTGTACTTAAGTTTATTAGCGACTTGGTGTTAGCGATTTGGTGCCTAGCGAGTTGCTATTTAGCGACTTGACAACTTACCGACTTGGTGCTTAGCGAGTTGTTCTTAAGCGACTTGACGTGTCTTAGCGACTTGGCATTATAGCGACTTGATATTTAGCAACTTGGTGGTTAGCGACTTGCTTCAAGGCTTCTTAGCGACTTGGTTGATTTTGCTTGTAAAGCTGTTTTCTCGATTTAGTAAAATCCGTGAAAGAATCTATTTCGATTTAATCATTGAGTTATAAAATCCCGTGTAATCGCTTAACATGTCTACCAACGTACCTACAATCATCTCCACCATTCTTGAGGATGTTCAAGCGGTGGCTCGAGATACTAGCCACCCATGCTTGGCAGGCCGACTATGACTCTTGTGCACAATGAATCGATTGTCTTGTCTTGTAAAGGAAAATGGGGTCAACATTCTCAAATCCATTGATGAAGGACCTTATCGATTGAGACTACTAGAGACTTAATTGATACGACTTACGATGGAACAATGATCTATGGAATAGAAACACCCAAGGCGTATGATGAGCTCAATGAGAAGGAGAAAAGAGATTCGATGCGGATATCGGGCGTCTAACACTATACTTCAAGGTCTTCCAAAAGACATCTACAAGCTTATCAATCACAACATCGAAGCAAAAGATGTATGGGATAATGTCAAGATGCTTCTCTCGGGTTTTGAATTAACGTGAAGACAGAGAATCACAATTGTATGATGAATTTGAGCACTTCAAGATGAAACCAATGAGAGTGTCTATGAGTACTACGTGAGATTCCATAAACTTGTGAATGATATGAGGAACATCAAAATGACCATGCCTAACATTGGTGAACTCAAAGTTTGTGAACAACATGAATCCCGAATGGCACAAGTTTGTCACTACGTGAAGCTCACTAAAGGATTGAAGAATACAAACTATGAGCAACAGTATGCATTCCTTCTCCGAGTGAGAGACATGCTATGTTTGTAAAAGGATTCAGAGCAGTTCAAAACAAATCGGGGAGATACAAGTTCATCAAATGACTCAACCGCTTTCTACACCAACGTTGGAATTACCACCAAAGCTTCTCAAGTCATTCCCAGGAGATGGTAATCACAAACTCATTCCTGATCCAAGGTTCAAGCAACCGGATGCTGATGCTGTCATGGGACATTTCATTAATCAACTGGCTCTCATGGTTAAACAGAACTTGACACTTTCACCTCATACTAACAGTCTTCACACTAACAATGAAATTAGAACTGCATCCAATCTTCACAATCATGCTATGATCAGAGATGGGAAGGTTATGGCACAACCAGTTCAAGAAAGACAGTATGAACAAAGAAGAGGTGGAGTAGGTGGAGGCTATGGTGGAAATCTGAATAGGGTAAGAAATGGAAATCAGGGACAAGCAAAGCCGATCAAGTGCTACAATTGTGGAGGAGAGGGACATATTGCAAGGAACTGTACATCGCCAAAACGTCCTCGTAATGCGAGTACTTGTGGATAAGATGTTGCTTATGGAAGCTCAAAGTATAATGGAGTCCGCTTTGGACAAAGAGGAGTAATTGTTTCTTCTTGAAGGGAATGCCAAGACTTATGATCTTGATGTTGATGAACAACCAATTCGTGAGATGGGTCATAATCATCGAATGCCTTTCAAGTAGCGATTGTGATGCATTTGACTCTGATGTCGATGATGAACCTACTGCTCAAACAATCTTCATGGCTAGCATCCCACCTATGGTTTCTCCAAAGGTCTCTCCACCATAACAAGCTGGTCCATCCAAAGACAAAATCTTCTCAGAGGTACTAAAACTATATGATGATGTTGATGAGCGAAAGATGCATAATGAAGAACAATCTCTTGAGACTTATGAATCAGATATTGATAATGTGGGTAATAGCAATATTGTCCCATATGATCAATATGTGAAACAAAGTGAAAGTGAGGTTGTACCAAGTAATGCATCTTCCGCAGTCAATGATGACTATGTCTTTAATGAATACACTGCATGTACCCCGATGATATTGTTTTCTACGAATCGAATGCCTATAAAGAACGTGTTGCTATTTATGAACAACGTGCAAATTTGAGTTGACCACCCGTGAGCGGAAATGGATGACCAAATGCGTACAATTATTAGAAAAAGTAATTTTAGAAGAAGTATTAAAACAAGAGTTAAGCTCCTTACAAGAAAAGCTTTCTAAAACTACTAAGCAAAAACAAGAACTTCAAGAAAATGTGAAAATGCTTAAGCAAGAATTCAATGCTAAGGAATCAAAGCTTTTGAATGACTTCTCCAATCTAAAAACTTTGAAAAACAAGCTTGAAAATAAGTTGTACGTACAAGGGAACACCATTCAGACTGCTCACATGATTATTGGGTTTTAGGTTCCTTGAATCATGAATTACTCTAAGTACTGGAACCACGGACAGGATTGATATAACCACGGACAGAAGAATGTAACCACGGATGAAGACAACCGCGACTAGTATTATTGTGTAACCACGGATAATATATTGTAACCACTGCTAGTCTTGTATAGTTGGTTTAGTTTATTGTATTAGATAAATATGGAAAAGATATTTATCTTGTAGGTTACGTGTTGTATAATGTATAGGACTCCTTAAGTCTATAAAAGGAGGTTCTAGGTTAGGTTAGACATCGTAAGTTTTATATCTAAGGTCGATACACTTCAAGGTTGCAAAACCCTAATCTTGTAAGAGTATTCATTATTATCAATAATATTGAGGTGTTGAATGTTTATTGTTCTTCTTCTTAAGATTAAGTGTTAAATTCGCGTGATACTTAATAAGCTTTTGTTACAAGTCGGTTTCTATATTAGATTGTTTGCTCAACTGGGATCAACAAGTGGTATAAGAGCCAAGAATCTAGAAAGCGTAACCAAGAAGAAGTTCATTTTTATTCGAGAAAGTAAAGATGTCGACGAAACTCACATGGTGATCGCTTCAAAGGTTCCCATGCTCAAGCATGGTGAATATCAAACCGGAGAATGTGAATGAGGCAATACATTCGTATGATTGACTATTCTCTCGGGATGTAGTTGAAAAGGGTGATACTCTTCCTAAGAAGGGTGCGATGGTAAAGTGATTGATATTGTTAGTGAAGTTGATAAAGCTAAGAGAAAAATGGAGATCAAAGCTCACAGTATTCTCTCCATGGGAATACCTAATGAGTATGCTTTAGACTTTGAACAATATGATTCTGCAAAAGATTTATTGGATGCTCTTGAAACAAGGTTTGCTGGTAATGAAGCTACAAAGAAGTCAAGGATGAATATGTTCAAGGATCAATTTGAAACCTTCACTGCTCTTAGTGGAGAAAAACTTGATGGCACATATAATAGACTTCAAAAACTTATTAGCCAACTGAAGTCTGTGGATTACAAGGTTAATCAAGAAGATATTAATTTGAAATTCATTCGAAGTTTATCATCTGAATGGGCTATTCATACCATTGTATGGAGGAATAAGGTGGACTTTGATAAGATGACTCTGGACAATCTTTATAACAACTTGAAAGTCTATGAGTGTGAAAATAACTTTGCTAATACATCTTCTGCTAATCAAAACATTGCCTTTGTATCCACTAATCACAAGAGCCCACAAGATGTATCCACCGATGCCTATGGGATAACCACGGCTATTGCAAACAATACCACAGTAGTGATAATGTCATTGATGGTGCAATTTGTGCTTTTCTAGGCGATTTAACTACCGGTGTTCTTGTGTTGAATCAAGATCTGGATCAAATTGATCCTGATGATCTTGAAGAGATTAATCTTCAATGGTAAATGGCAATGTTGACTCTCCAAGCAAGGAAGTTTCTGAGGAGGACTGGAAGACAGGTTAAGTATGATGGTCAAAGGAGAGCTGGGTTTGACAAAAGCAAGATGGAGTGCTTTAATTGCAAAAATAAAGGTCACTTTGCTAGGGAATGTCGAGCTCCTAAAAGAATTGAAGGCATAAAGAAGACTACAGAAGAGCCTGCTGCTTCTTCAGATTTGGTTGCTCAAGATGGGATTGGTGATTATGACTGAAGTGATCAGATTGATGAAGGTCCCAATGCAACTTTTCTTGCTAGTGAAGCTTCAAAAGAGCATAACTTTGCTCTAATGGCCTATGCTTCATCCTCTGGTTCAGATTCTGAGGTATCTAATGATTCTACAACATCTACTTGTTCTTTTAAATCATGTCATGATAAATTAGAATCTCAAAAAGCTATCACCGAGTATGAGGAAAGAAGTAGAAAGACCGACTATCGACAACTTAGGTTATAGAGTTGGTTTAGAGAGTGTGAAGAGAATCTTAAATCTTGTATTAAATGTGAGTTTGAGTATGTAGATAAGATCAATATACTAGGTGGTGAAATTGATCTTAAAGATAGAGATTAAGATGCTTAAAGAACAACTAGCGAGGAGAGAGTGTAAAACAAAAGACCCTAGAAGAAAAAGAAAACATGTTGTTAGGGTTGATAAAACACAATATGCTTGATCTAGTAAATAAACCAATAGGTCAAAATTGTTCAAAGATGGTACTGGTCTAGGATACAATAATATGCCACCACCCTCTTTAATGAAACATGCACCACCGCTAAAGAACTATCATTTAGTAGTGAATTCACTTTAACAAACACGTAGAAGGGTCAAGTAATACTAAAACAACTAAGATAGATTACATTAACTCATCCGATGCTCCCAAAATTGAAGACCGGGAATCGATTCGAGGAAGATAGAACCGAATCAACTCAATCGAAAAGATAGAACATGTTAAGAAAGTTGATTCAAAACAAGCCAACCTTGTACCTAGATTTGGAGCTAAAGTTACCAAGAAAGTAGTTGAGTGCAGGAAATACCTAGGGAGCAGATGAGACAATATAAACCTAGAGGTGTCGAGAGAAGCTTAAATGGCCTAATTTCTAGCAGATTAGGTGATGAGTTTCAATGTGTTAAAAAGGCTTGTTATGCATGTGGTAGTTTTGAGCACTTACAGAGAAGTTGTCATAAAAACAGACCACTAGTTTGGAATCATTGGAGGAGGGTAAATCATCAAAATATTTCAAAGAAAACAAACCCTCATCCTAACAGTAACATGATTCCTAGGGCAGTGTTAATGAAGAATGGGACAACAAAATCTATAGTCACTGCTGCACCTAAATGGGTTCCAACCACTGCTAAGCAAAATGTAAACACGGCTAAGCAGAGTCAAACCACTGACAAGCAAAATATCACCACTGAAACAAAAGAAGTTTTAAAAATTCCAAAGATGATAACTGACACAGTGGTTGGAAATCATTTTTATGTTGTTAAGGCCTCAACAAGTTGGCAATGGAAGCCTAAGACCAAGGTTTTACATCATGTCAATCTGCGCATCAATGGACCTAAAGAAATTTGAATATTTTGATGCAGGCGAGACCCAAGTCGATCTTGGCTTGGGTCCACAAAAGGAACTAACTTGTTTAATTTCATGTGCGTGGCAATCTACAAGATGAGCTAAAAGACAAAGGAGTTTTTGATAGTGGTTGTTCGGGCACATGACTTGCGATGGGAGCAACACGGAAGAGTTTGAAGCTTCGATGGAGGATATGTGGCATTTGGTAATGATCCAAAGGGAGGAAAGATACTTGGCGGAGGAATAATCGTAACATGGAATTTAGACTTTGAAAAGGTCTATTTGGTACGAGGACTTAAGTACAATTTATTCAAGTGTTTCTCAAATGTGTGATAAGAAAAATTGGGTGCTTTTTGGGAAACCGAGTGTGTGGTGTTGTCTCCGAATTTAAGATGCACGATGAGAAGTTCATACAACTTAGGGTACCTAGGAAGGAAAATATATATTGTTTTGATCTTAAAGATGTTCTTCCTAATAGGTCCTTATGTTTGTTTGCTAAAGCATCTGTTGATGAGTCTAAATTGTGGCATAGAAGGCTAGGTTACCTAAATTACAAAATAATCAATAAACCGGTAAAAGGAAACTTAGTGAGAGGGTTACCTTCTAAGGTTTTTGAGTGTCAAGATCGTGTGTGGCTGTCAAAAGGAAAACAACATAGAGCTTCTTGTAAGACCAAAGCGTAAACACCATAACACAACCACGTTTATGCTTCATATGGACTTATTTGGACCTACTTTTGTTAAAAGTTTGAACCATAAGCGATATTGCCTAGTTATCACCGATGATTATAGTAGATTTTCTTGGGTATACTTTTTGGCTCCTAAGAGTGAAACGAGTGAGATCCTCAAGAGTTTCATTACTAAGATAGAAAATCTAGTAAACCATAAGGTCAAGGTAATCGATGTGATAATGGAACCGAGTTTAAGAATGAGGTGATGAATTAGTTCTGTAGCTAAGGGTATAGAGAGCAGTTTAGTGTTGCTAGAACACCACAACAAAATGGTGTGGTGAAAGGAAAAATAGAACACTAATTGAGGTCGCTAGGACAATGTTGTCGAGTCTAAGTTACCAACTACCTTTTGGGTGAAGTGTAGGAACGCATGTTATGTGCGAGCAGTAAGGTAGTAAAGCCTCATAATAAGACACCCTATGAGCTGTTACATAATAGGAAGCCAATGATTGCATTCCTAAAACCTTTTGGGTGTCCTGTCACTATCTTGAATACCATAGACTACCTAGGAAAGTTTCAAGAAAAGGCTGATGATGGATACTTTTTGGGCTATTCTTCTAATAGCAAAGCCTTTAGAGTATACAATATGAGAACTAGAATTGTTGAAAAGAACTTACATGTTCAATTCGGTGAAAAGACTCTAGTGTTGGACCAAAGGACCAGGGCGGCTATTTAACATTGATTTGCTAACCAAATCTATGAATTATGAGCCTATCATTGCAGAACTTCCACTAATGTTAATGCAGTACACAAAAGGATTCAAATCTCGGCACAACTTCTAAGGAAGTCGATTCTCCCAAGGAATTCTATTTAGTTGAAAAGTGGAAAGTGGTTCTCTTCCTTCCATCATTGATAAGCAAGGTCCCACCGATGATGAAGTCTTGAAAGATGGAGACACATTGATCATCATCAAGATAAGGATGAGTTGTTGAAAAATAACTCGGTGTCGGTAGAAGAAATTGAAAAGAAGAAAAAGCGATCTGCAAGCAATCGCTAAGCCTCTTGAAGAACCGCTAAGCCAATCAGAATCACGACAAGCCATCTTCTACCACCGATAGACCAAGTGAAACCCGGTGCAAGTACTAGTGATAGTACTTTCTTTGGACCACATGCAAAGCCACTATTTGATGACATGGAGTATCCACATGATCCCAACATGCCCGCTTGATTGAGATTGATACTCCTACGATGATGAGGACATGGATGATTTCTTCAATCTCGATTTGACTAACTTGGAAACTGTCATCAATGAAAGTCCAATCACCACTACAAGAATTCATAAGATTCATCCCAAGGAACAAATACTTGGCAATTTGAATACTCGGTTCAAACAAGAAGCAAGGTTAAGAACACTGAACCTTTTCCTGAACATGGGTTCTTTGCAAGATATCTTCACAAAAGAAACAGTCATAAAGATCTGCAAAACTGTCTGTTTGCTTTTTTTCTGTCTCAAAAGGAGCCTAAAAGAGTGGAAGAAACTCTAACTGAAGAAGGCTGGGTAGAATCAATGCAAGAGGAGCTTCTACAGTTTAAGCTACAAGAGGTTTGGACATTAGTTGATCTTCCAAATGGTAAGAGGACAATTGGGACTAAATGGGTATTCAGAAACAAGAGGGATGAAAGAGGGATTGTGGTAAGAAACAAATCAAGGTTGGTTGCTCAAGGATACACACAAACTGAAGGTTTGGACTATGATGAAGTGTTTGCACCAGTTGCAAGGATTGAGGCTATTAGATTGTTTTTGGCTTATGCTTCATTCAAGAATTTTGTTGTGTATCAGATAGATGTTAAAAGTGCATTTTTGTATGGCAATATTGAAGAGGAGGTCTATGTTTGTCAATGATTCGTGCTAAACCGTCAAGTTTTCTCACTGGTCGGCCACTTGTGAATGGCCGATCGTAAGAAACTTAAAGCAGTTCGTAAACAAATGCAATGAAGATCGAGAGAATAAGGTTTCCGGTCGTTATGTCCCAATGAGCTATCTGAAGAATCACCAAACGAATAGTGATCGAGAGATTTGAATGGAAAAGAGGTTTTGAATTATTATAACTACTATAAAAGTCTATAAATTACAACGGCTTAAATGCAAATTAAAGAAAATTAAAAGGATAAAAATATTAAATAAACGCTATCACTATTTGCAAAATGATGTTTTTGATTTTAAGGTTTTATAAAAGCGAATTAAAACTACGCGACGTCTAAAAGAAAAATGTGAAATCAAGCGAAATTTATCCTAAAAATGTGAAAATGATATGTTTACAAACCTAATGATAAAAGAAAATTTTTAGAAAAACACAATTATTTTTGTAATTATTTAACTAATTATTATTAATTAAAACTAATTTTAACTATTTAATAATAGCCTAAAATACAAGAAAATATGAAATAAAGCAAGAAAAATAAAATTTTGACTTGGAAAATCTAAAATAACAAAATAGAATTTTCAAAACTATTTTGTATTTTTCTGAATATTTTGTATTTTCTATGAATTAAAACTATTAAAAACTAATTAATTTGCTTAAAAATACAAATTTAACTAAGAAAAATCTGAAAAATATTTTTTGACTTTTATATTTATCTAAACCTAAGAAAATGAAAAATTATTTTTTGAAACTTTTTGGATTATTTGTATTAAATGCTAATTAAAAGTGCTAAAATTGATTTAAATCAAGAAAATACTAAACCGACTTGGAAAAATGAGAAATTCAAGATAAGTCTAAAATAATATTGAGAATCTAGGAAAATGGAAAACAGGTGCTTGTGTGAAGGAATAAGAGGTTGCAGTGGAGAGTGCTTATAAATAAGACTTAAGATAAGCAAAAGCTACAAACAAGCATCAAACTGAAACAGAAGCTATAATGTACTAAAATTAACCAAATGAAACAAGTTTCCACAAGCTTTAACCTCTGAAATGCAACTTCAACAGATTTGGATGATTTGAGTTATGTGCTAAAACCAGTGTGAGGGTACTACTATGCAGCCTAATAATAAGCCACCAAATAAGCTGAAAATGAAAACCAGGTTTGGGAACCTAAACTAGACCTGGGTGACTATCTCTAAACCAAGAATCAGACCTAGATAAGCTCTTAGGAGCTTTGTGCAAGGACTGCAAGAACTGCACAAACACCATGCGATTTAGTTCTTGGGTGCAGGGCATATAAGACCATTTTGACAAGTAGTTTTGGGCCTTATAAAAATTCACAAAATTCTACAAAAATGATGTAAAGAAACTAGACCAAGTGAAGTTTTTAAAAGGGACAAGTGTTTCTAAATGTATCAAAGTTACCCTGTTTTACTAAGTTGTGTATCAAAAAATTAATCCTCCTAAACAATGTAATGAATTTACTAATCATACTATTATATACATAATTTAACATTTGTTTAAAGGTATTTACATAAATCGTCCTTGTGGCTAGGACCTAATTGCAACGGAAGTCCTTATTAAAGTTATTTGCATAAATCGTCCATGTGGTATATCACCACCCTCACACACACAAACACATATACACACCTCACCTCACCATTTTCTCTCTCCATTGGATACCCTAGCCGGCCACCAAAACCCACCACCACCACCACACCGCCCGGTCTCCACCCTACACCACCCACCTCAAAAGACTCCCCACTCCCTCTTTACGATCTACTACTCCACGCGACCTAAAACCCTCCCCCACCTCTCGTCGTTCATTCACGCGCCACCACACCGCCATCATAACGCCACCGCCAGTCTCTTTTTATGTAGAAAACGAAGGTAGGTTAAAACCCACGAGTTTTAGCTCGTATTCTTGGTAACTCGTGGTTGAGTCACGAGTTGACTCGTTTTTATGTCAGGTTTGGTTATAAAAACATGGGAAACAATTTCTTGATAATTAAAATGTGGTATAAACTTGTTGGTATCTGTTTTTGGGTCTCGTGTGTTGTGTCGGAGCCGAGAGCTTAGGCTCACAGTGAGGACTTGTTTGGTATGCTTGTCAACATGGTTTTGATGTTTTAATTTTCTTGTTATTATTCTTGTTGGTTTCGGGTTCGGATGAAACCCTAGATTGGTGGAGTTGACTTGGTAATTTTGATGGTGAAAATGGGTTGGTATTGATGGTTGTCGAGTGGGAAAACCCTCGAAAGGGGTGTTCGGTTTGGTTGTTGTCGAAGGGTAACATAGGCTGAGACCCTTATGGTCTCGGCAATACTTTGGAGATTGAAATTGTGTTGTTGTTGTCACGGCTAGACTTGGTTTGGTATTGTGAATTTGAAATGGGAATCGTTGTAGTAGTGACCACTCGAGCCAAAATCGGTATATTTTACCAATGCCACGTGGCACCACCTCATTGGTCCACGTGGCAACCCGACCCGAACCATTGACCGACCCGACCCGATATGACGTGGCACCACTCATGCGGTGACACGTGGCATTGACCTCCGTTGATCATGCTAACCACAAGGACGATTTATGCAAATAAATTTAAGGACTGTCTTTGCAATTTGTTCCTAGCCACAAGGACGATTTATGTAAATATCTCTAAACAAATGATAAAATATGTATATAATAGTATGATTAGCAAGTTGTTTGCATTGTTTAGGAGGATTAATTTTTTGATACACAACTTAGTAAAACAGGGTAACTTGGATACATTTAGAAATACTTATCCCTTTTTAAAACCACAAGTTTCACTTAATTTGGCTCAGAAATGAATCCAAGAAAATCCTTTCGGTTTGGCTCAAAATGACTTTTCCAAGTTTTGACTTTTGAGCAGCTTTGATATGTTTGACTTTATGAACTTTGAATCCAATTTGAGGACCGATATTGATGTTTAATGATGAAATGAAGCTTCGCAATCTATTTCTAAGGATTCTAAACACAAAACAAGATTATGATTTGCCAAAATCACAACAGTTAAAGAATTTGAGACAGTTAGATGTGATGTTGACTTTGGAAGTTGCGGTCTTTGTTTTTAGAACAGATATGAGTCAATATGAGCTAAACAAACCTAAACCAACAAGTATCAACTCATCGAACCAACCTCTAATACGAGTTTAAGCGATAATCCAAACACACCTTTATTGGTGATATGCAATTTAAACTACTCAAACTCTTGAACTAGCTAATGCGAGACAATTAAACCGAGTTAAATTACTCTAATTACCACTTAATTAATGATTAAAACCAACCTAAACCACAAATACAGATTATGCACTAATACTTGAAAATAACTCACAAATGGTCCTTAGCCACGTTGGCTTGCAATCAATGAACCAATGAACTCTATCCTATATTAACCAACCCAATAGCTCGAACTAACCCAAATCCAACACCGCATCATCCATAACCATTTCCATTTCGGTTTGGCCCGGTTTGACTTTCTTTGACCAAAACCCAATTTTGCTTGAAACTAAAATGTAGCTTATAAAAGCTCTAAGTAGCTTATAAAAGCTTATTAGAACTTAGGCTGAGCTATTTGCGACGAAGGAAGGAGATTGAGACCGAAATTTTCAACGATGGAATAAAACATGAAACTTAAGTAAACCTTGGAATTGATACTTAAAATTAGATTAAACGAGAATATTACTTGAGTTTGATACAAGAAAACAAAATATTAAACCTTTACACTTAACTAAAACTTTTAAGTAAAAAGCGACATTGATGGAAATTAAAAACTACAAGACTCTTCTTACACTCTTCCTCTTGCTTCCTTTTATACTCCAAACTCTTTCTCTCACTACTCGAACATATCCAGTGAAATGGAGGCCATTGGATGACTAGGATTAATCTTGGCCGTTTGATTGGTTTTGGCGCCAAATTGTGTTTATACCGGTTGGGGTTGAGTGAGGGATTGAAGAAGCATTAAATGCTTCTTGGAGGTTAGTCGAAGTGGGGAACAAGAAAATGTGAAGGTGGTGGGGGATGGGTGGAAGAGTGTTGCGAGCTTAGTTGGTGAAGGAGAAAGAAAAAGGCGCATGGGGTGGGTTGACGATTTGACCGTGGTTTTAATATATGAAGGGGTCCAAAATGCAAAGGGTCAAATGGAAGCGAGGGGCCAATTTGGTTTATGACAAGGTCCAAGGTCAAAAGGTTTTAATGACAAGGACTTTTGTGTAATTTCGAAATTCAAGGGACCAAAAGCGCAAAGTTGTTTCAAGGGACCACAATTGATAAGTTTCCATAGTACAAGGACCAAACTTGACATTTTCAAATTTCAAGGGCCATTTTGCCAATTTTAAACTTGAAGGACCAATTTTGTAATTTCTCAAAACTTTTGACATTTTTCACCAAAGGACTAATTTTGACAAGTTATGATTTTAAAAGGACCTTTGGTGATTTTACTTTGAAATTAAGTGCTCGGGGACTATTTCGACAACTTTTTAAACTTGGGGGTGAAGCGCCAATTATGCAAACTTAGCTCATTTTTCATCGATTTTGAACATTTTGCATCCGAAACATATAAAATGCAATTTGGAATATTTTCGATATTTTGATGCATTCGAGCATTTTAAACGTTTTGCGATTGATTGACCAAAAATGATGAGTATTTACATACTCATCAATCCCCCACTAAACTATTGCTAGTCCCTAGCAATCTTTTGAGAAAACTTAATGGATTTGAATCTCTTTACCAAAAGCCATTACTTCGGGTAGCCAAATGTTTTAGTTCAAGTAAAAACCATGGTACATCGATAACCATGTGATTTTGAGCAAACCACCGACTTTCAACGGATTTGATTTGTCTTTACGAAGCCGTTTGCTCGGACTAGCCAACTCTTAGATAAATTATCAATATTATCTTTGGTGAGTCGATTACCAATTATGGTTTTTCCACGCCTTTACCACAAGCCATAAACTTGCGGGCTAGCCAACTCTTCACTTTTTAGGATATGGTGGTGAATACCATACAATTTTGGGCAAATTGCAAGTCGTCAACGGATTTGAGATATCTTTACCAAGATCCGTTTGCTCCTAGATTAGCCAATCCTTTTGTTATTTAGACAAGGCGGATCGATAACCAAATGAGTAAGTGAAAACACTTACTCGAAAAAAAATTGGCCAAAAATGGGGAATAGGCGGTATAATTACATGATAAAATTCGTGAGAATTCCCCCACACTTAGAAATGAATATTGCCCTCAATATTCAAAGTATCGTGGTTATGCGAAACCGAGAACGAAAAGGGAAATACTACGGCCATTATTTGAAAGATTTTTTTTTTTTTGATGAAACTTGCATATATACACAACATGTGGGCAACCCCCCACACACTAGGGTGGTAGAAGATAGAAAGAAGTCGAAATATGGGTGAAAACTCATATGGCATGCTACTTTTTGATTACCGAGTCGCTAGCTTGACTCGACCCGAATTCATTTGTTCATGGGAAGCAAAGTGGAAGAAACAATCTCCATCGGACTTTCATTCAAGATGTTTGGACAAACATTTGAAGCGTGAAAGTTCCACACCGATGAGATATACATAGAACCGCTCAAAAATGATAAATGAAAATGCCGGGTCAAAGATAGTGTCTTCATTCGAAGGAGTGAAGATGAAGAGAATCACAAGATATTTGAGGAAAGGAAGAAAGATTTTGATAACAATCAAGATCCATTCTTCATCCTCAAATGTGAACATATCGGGAGGAAGGGTGAGGTAGTATCATTGATAAGCAAACTCGTATGATAGAGTACACCTTCCTCCGAGCTAATATCATCCTTAAGATCAAAATAGAAATGATCATGTTCGGAGGAGATATGTCATGAGAGAGTTCACCGGAGAACTCTTCATGAAAAGAATCATTCACATGAAGTGAAATTATGAACTCTTGTTCCATTGTGGGCTCATCACTATCCTCGATCCGAGTATCAAAAGTGGATTCTCGAATTTAAAGTGAATTCGAGTCGAATTCAAATAGAGTATTAGTGAGAGTTGTTTTGAACGCTTCGGGAACAAAGTGATCAACATTCTCTATTGGACTGTTGGGGTGAGAAGTGAGTGAACGATCATTATAAAGGAGACTTTCAATTTCTCCCAGATCGGCTTCGAAATCAAAGATATCATCATCACTTCCCGATGAAAGTGGATTGATGTGAGTGAGCTCATCGGTGAACTCCTCAAGAAGAGGATCAGATTGTGGGAGTGATGCCTCAACATACTCGATGTTTTCATAGGAAGCACAATCGTCGCTAAGATCAGAGACAGTTTCAAAATGATCTATTGAACACTCAAGAGGGGAAAGAGAATCACACATATGATTAGAAGTTCCCGATGACTCTCTCGGGATTAGGACAAGGTTCTCAACACTAGACTTTATGAATTCGTCCGATTCCTTTTCAGGAACAGTGTCAAGATGCTCGTCCCCCATGTTCGGAGAGTGAGTGGGAGCTTGGTGTGATAGTAGTTGTTTGAGATGGAATCTCAAGCTTTGGGATATCAACCGGCGAGGAGTTGAGAAATATTATCTTTAAAAGGATAAAACTCTTCTCGTCATCGTCATATAGAAGTGCCTTAAGAAATTGGGAACGTCTTAGAGCTGCTTGCTCTAGGATTAATAATTCTTCCCTAGATTGACGGGCCTCTCGTTCTTTGGCTAGCAATTCTCCCATGGTCTTTTCACCACTCACTTGATTCTTAAAATTACTAATCATATCATCAAGTGTTTTCATTGCGGTTTCAAAATTTTGGGAGATTTCTTGAGACAACGGCTCGGTGAAGTTTGAACCGTATGGTCTTTGTGGAGGTTGGAAATTGTCAAACCTATGAGAGTCATGATTGTTATAAGGAAATGGATTCCTATTTGACAATCGAGTGAAGTGGGGACCTCCACGATTTCACAACAAGAAAAGCTGTTGAGTGCGGAATGGTGAATTATATGGATATTGGTCATAACCAAAGTTCGAGCATCACCGCAAAACTGTTCATAGACAAACGTGTTTCGGATTGACACTCAAATCCTTGGTGAGGACCTCCACAAAATTCACAAGCATTATGTTGATTATATGAAGATAAGTCGGTGTGGTGGGTAATTGGAAAAGTTTGAGGAGTCGTTAAATGAGTTCGGATTAGGATCATAATCAAATGAATTCCTCGAACCACAAAACAAACAACTCCGTTATGAATATCATTACCACATTGTACACACGTACACCAACGGCGGTGAACCAAAAGAGGCTCACCACAACCGACACAAGGAATAAACGATTTCATTTGAGAGTTATGAAAAGGAATCGTTCATTCAAAGAATCAACAAAACCAACATGGTGATCCGAATGACTATCAAGTCTCAAGAACATTTTGAAAAATCCGGAGGTGCGATAAGTGGTGTGCTCGAGAGCTAGCAATTTCCACCACTTCCGTTATGGTCTCTGGTTCGGTTCTTGAGAAGCGTGAAGATTAGGCAAGTCATTCTTGCTAGTCACGGTCTAAATTCGCATGATTGCGTTTAACCGTAAATCGTGAAAGTTTAGGATCAATTTTAGACGGCTTAGGAGCAATTGAGGGTTTAGATCTTTGGATAACCGTAGGTTGGACGATTTAGTACTTCCATTATCGAGGAAGTACCGGTCCTTTTCACCCGGTTTCTCGTTCCATTTCCCTACGAATTAATGGATCATCACGAACAACACGAATTCTTGACATTTGTGATAAAGTCCAAGTTTTTCAACCGTCCCGAGTCGCCGTAGTCGAGAGATTCCATGAGAATAGAAGAGTTAGAATCAAATGGATAGAGGGTAAAGGGATAAAGAATCAAAAAGGGTAAGAGGGTTAAGATGAATATTTTTGGTATTTTGAAAACATTTTGCAAAAACAAAGAATGAAAATCTTTTGGGTTTTTGATTTTATAAGAAAATATAAATACATACAGATGGTATAAACAAGGGTGAATATTCAAACCACTAATGCTAAGCGGAAGATAATCAAGACTGACTCCCGCGGGCGCAAAAATTTGATTCGTACAAACCGTCAAGTTTTCACACTGGTCGGCCACTTGTGAATGGCCGACCGTAAGAAACTTAAAACGGTTCAGAAACAAATGCAATGAAGATCAGGAGAGAATAGGGTTTCCCCGGGTCGTTATGTCCCATCGAGCTATGCGAAGAATCACCAAACGAATAGTGATCGAGAGATTTGAATGGAAAAGAGTTTTTTGAATTATTATAACTACAGGAAAAAAGTCTATAAATTACAATGGCTTAAATGCAAATTAAAGAAAATTAAAAGGATAAAAATATTAAATAAACGCTATCACTATTTGCAAAATGATGTTTTTGATTTTATGTTTTATAAAAGCGAATTAAAAACTACGCGACGTCTAAAAGAAAAATGTGGCGAAGCGAATTTATCCTAAAAATATGAAAATGATATTTTACAAACCTAATGATAAAACAAAATTTATAGAAAAGAAAATTATTTTTGTAATTATTTAACTAATTATTATTAATTAAAACTAATTTTAACTATTTAATAATAGCCTAAAATACAAGAAAATATGAAATAAAGCTAGAAAATAAAATTTTGACTTGGAAAATCTAAAATAACAAAATAGAATTTTCAAAACTATTTTGTATTTTTCGAATATTTTGTATTTTCTATGAATTAAAACTATTAAAACTAATTAAATTGCTTAAAATACAAATTTAACTAAGAAAAATCTGAAAAATATTTTTTGACTTTTTATATTTATCTAAACCTAATAAAATGAAAATTATTTTTTGAAACTTTTTGGATTATTTGTATTAAATGCTAATTAAAAAGTGCTAAAAATTGATTTAAATCAAGAAAAATACTAAACTGACTTGGAAAAATCTGAGAAATTCAAGATAAGTCTAAAATAATATAGAGAATCTAGGAAAAATGGAAAAACAGGTGCTTGTGTGAAGGAATAAGAGGCTGCAGTGGAGAGTACTTATAAATAAGCACTTAAGATAAGCAAAAAGCTACAAACAAGCATCAAACTGAAACAGAAGCTATAATGTACTAAAATTAACCAAATGAAACAAGTTTCCACAGGCTTTAACCTCTGAAATGCAACTTCAACAGATTTGGATGATTTGAGTTATGTCTAAAACCGAAATGAGGGTACTACTACGACTAATAATAAGCCACCAAATAAGTGAAAATGAAAACCGTGTTTGGGAACCTAAACTAGACCTGGGTGACTATCTCTAAACCAAGAATCAGACCTAGATAAGCTCTTAGGAGCTTTGTGCAAGCACTTGCAAGAACTCGCACAAACCCCATGTGATTCAGTTCTTGGGTGCATTGGGCATATAAGACCATTTTGACAAGTAGTTTTGGGCCTTATAAAAAATTCACAAAATTCTACAAAAATGATGTAAAGAAACTAGACCAAGTGAAGTCTTTAAAACCACAAGTTTCACTTAATTTGGCTCAGAAATGAATCCAAGAAAAATCCTTTCGGTTTGGCTCAAAATGACTTTTCCAAGTTTTGACTTTTGAGCAGTTTGATATGTTTGACTTTTATGAACTTTGAATCCAATTTGAGGACTGATATTGATGTTTAATGATGAAATGAAGCTTCGCAATCTATTTCTAAGGATTCTAAACACAAAACAAGATTATGATTTGCCAAAATCACACAGATTAAAGAATTTGAGACAGTTAGATGTGATGTTGACTTTGGAAGTTCTTTGTGCGAGTTTTAGAATAGATATGAGTCAATATGAGCTAAACAAACCTAAACCAACAAGTATCAACTCATCGAACCAACCTCTAATCTTGTTTAGCGGTAATCCAAACACACCTTTATTGGTGATATGCAATTTAAACTACTCGAACCTCGAACTAGCTAATGCGCACAATTAAACCGAGTTAAATTACTCTAATTACCACTTAATTAATGATTAAAACCAACCTAAACCACAAATACAGATTATGCACTAATACTTGAAAATAACTCACAAATGGTCCTTAGCCACAAGTGGCTTGCAATCAATGAACCAATGAACTACATCCTATATTAACCAACCCAATAGCTCGAACTAACCCAAATCCAACATCGCATCATCCATAACCATTTCCATTTCGGTTTTGGCCCGGTTTGACTTTCTTTGACCAAACCCAATTTTGCTTGAAACTAAAATGTAAGCTTATAAAAGCTCTAAGTAGCTTATAAAAGCTTATTAGAACTTAGATGAGCTATTTGCAGCTTGAAGGTAGGAGATTGAGGTGAAATTTTCAACGATTGGAATAAAACATGAAACTTAAGTAAACCTTGGAATTGATACTTAAAATTTGATTAAACCGAGAATATTACTTGAGTTTGATACAAGAAAACAAAATATTAAACCTTTTACACTTAACTAAAACTTTTAAGTAAAAACGACATTGATGGAAATTAAAACTACAAGACTCTTCTTCTACTCTTCCTCTTGCTTCCTTTTATACTCCAAACTCTTTCTCTCACTACTCGAACATATTCCAGTGAAATGGAGGCCATTGGATGACTAGGATTAATCTTGGCCGTTTGATTGGTTTTGGCGCCAAATTGTGTTTATACCAGTTGGGGGTTGAGTGAGGGGATTGAAGGAGCATTAAATGCTTCTTGGAGGTTAGTTGAGGTGGGGGGAACAAGAAAATGTGAAGGTGAGCTGGGGATGGGTGGAAGAGTGTTGCAGGCTTAGTTGGTGAAGGAGAAAGAAAAAGGCGCCAAGGGGTGGGTTGACCATATTTGACCAGGGTTTTAATATATGAAGGGGTCCAAAATGCAAAGGTCAAATGGAAGCGAGGGCCAATTTGGTTTATGACAAGGGTCCAAGGTCAAAAGGTTTTAATGACAAGGACTTTTGTGTAATTTCAGATATCAAGGGACCAAAGCGCGAAATCTGCAAAGTTGTTTCAAGGGACCACAATTGACAATTTTCCATAGTACAAGGACCAAACTTGACATTTTCAAATTTCCAAGGGCCTTTTTTGCCAATTTTTAAACTTGAAGGACCAATTTTGTAATTTCTCAAAACTTTTGACATTTTTCACCAAAGGACTAATTTTGACAAGTTATGATTTTAAAAGGACCTTTGGTGATTTTACTTTTGAAATTAAGTGCTCGGGGACTATTTCGACAACTTTTAAACTTGGGGATGAAAGCGCCAATTATGCAAACTTAGCTCATTTTTCATCGATTTTGAACATTTTGCATCCGAAACATATAAAATGCAATTTTGGAATATTTTCGATATTTTGATGCATTCGAGCATTTTAAACGTTTTGCGCTCAGATTGACCCAAAATGATGAGTATTTACACACTCATCCGTCAACCTCTGGTTTTGAGGATCCTAATCATCCCGACAAGGTTTATAGGGTGAGAAAGGCTATGTATGGTTTGCATCAGTCGTATGATTGCTGTCTACTTATTTGATGGACAATGAGTTTAAAGAGGGTCGATTGATAAAACTTTGTTCTTTAGAAAGCACATAGATGATATTCTATTGGTTCGGTGTTTATGTAGATGACATCATTTTGGCTCTACAAACAAGGAGCTATGCAAGGATTTTGAGAAACTTATGCATGATAAGTTTCGGATGAGTTCTATGGAGAACTCACTTTCTTTTGGGGTGCAGGTTCAACAAAGGATCGATGGTATCTTCATCATCAAGATAAGTATGTAGCGATGTTTTGAAGAAGTTTGGGTTTCAAGATGTAAAGAGTGCAAGTACACCTATGGAGACTCGAAACCTCTGTTACAGATGATGGAAGTCCCAAAGTTGATTTGAAGTTGTATAGATCCATGATTGGATCTTTGATGTATCTTCTCGCATCTAGGCGAGATATTATGTTCTCGGTATGTGTGTGCAAGATTTCAAGTCACACCTAATACCTCTTACATGAATGTTGTTAAGAGGACCTTTAGATATCTTAAAGGTCATCCTAAATTGGGCCTTTGGTACTCTAAGGATTCCCTTTTGACTTGGTGGCCTACAGATAGTGACTATCCCGGAGCTAGTTTGGATAGGAAGTCTACTACTAGAGGATGTCGGTTTTGGGAAGCGGACTAATTTCATGGCGGTGTAAAAGCAAACTATTGTGGCTAATTCTACAACTTGTGAATATGTGGTCTTTGCTAGTTGTTGTGGTCAAGTTCTTTGGATTCGTAATCAATTCTTTGGATTTTGGGTACAATTTTATGCATACTAAGATTTACATTGATAATAACAAGACAATTTGCATTATTAAAAATCTGTTTTACATTCTAGAACTAAACATATTGAGATAAGGCATCGGTTTATTAGAGATTGTAATGAGAAAAGGCTGATTCAAATGGTAAAATCCCATCGATTTCAATGTGGTCGATCTTCTCACTAAAGCTTTTGATGTGGGAAGGTTTCATTACCTTGTTGTTAGTATTGGAATGATTAATCTCTAAATTCTCAAATTGTTTTGTATTAGTTTGTATAAGTATTGGACTGTTATTATGTAAACTTACTCTTGCTATTTTTGTTTCTAACCATCGATAGTGTTGTTCAAACCATCGCTTGTTGTTACGTGTTTCCACTAACCATTTTGAGATAAAAGACAAGTCATTATAGAAGCTAAAGAAGTCATCAAGTTCAATTGTTCATTCATTTCATCAAAATAGTTTACGACTTACGACACAATGAAACTTCAAGTGCAAATTAAAGACTACTTCTATACATGATTTCCTCGCTATTCCTACTACTATCCTTGCTCCTATCAACCAAGCCGGTTCTTTGGATATGCGTTTGTGATATGCATGACCGATGCGATGAAGATGCTAAGGATCAAAATGGGAAGGATGGATTGATGAAGACGATGATGATGAAGATGAATATGACGGATGAAGCACAAAGGACAAAGTCACATCATACTTTCATCAAGTTGGTTTCACCAAAAGCATCACTCCATCTTCCTTTTCCTTTCCTCGTTACGATGTGTGAAGAAGCACCACGTCTAGGTGCATAAAGACCAAGAACCACCTCTCTGTCCTTTGGGAGTGGTGGGTTTCTTGCTCGTGGTCTTGGTTAGGGTCGGAAAGATGATGGTTGGGGGTTTGCAGTTCTCTTCTTTGACGTGTAATCAGAGTCTTCAGAATCCTCACTAGGATCCACCACACTGTCATCTTCAGACGATGGAAGAAATGGGGATTTTCTTGGTCTTGGTTCTTGTGGAGGAAAGTAGGACTGCCATGGGTTCCCATCTTCACTTGATGATGAAGATGATGAAGAGGATGAGGAGGATGTTAGATCAACCACCCGGGTTTGTTCAACTAGGTTCCCATTTTGATTATAGTTGATTGGGGATTTTGGACTAATTAGGGTTTTGATATTGATTGGTGTGTGCGTTATATGAGAAAAGGGTTCTTTATATAGCGGTGTTAAGGGTTATGGAAGTAAATAAGAGGCGGGTTAAATATGGTTGAGGAGTTAATGAGATTCTTGGGCGTTGGACTAATATTAGTTCTAGAAGTTGACCATATTGACTTAACTGTTCTAACCACGGATAGGTCTTTTGGAACCACTTCGGCTCTTTCTAACCACGACAACTATACTCTTCTTCTCTGTGTTTGTTTTGTGTTTTTGTCTTGCGGTGTGAAGGATTTGTATACATTGGAGTGGTGTGAGTAAATGCTAGTTGTTTTTTTTTTTTTTTTTTTTTTTTAATTGTGAAATTCTTCATAATCTTGTAAGATCTTTCTTATTGTGACACGATTTACTTGCTATAACTCTTGGACAGTTGGAATGTGTACTCCAATGTATCCATCGATGGTATGTTTCAACCGCGGATAGCACTACGGAACCGCGGATAGCTTGTTGCTTAGTTTTGGATACTACAGAACATTTAGTAACATTGGCAAAAGTATATTACTCTCCCCAAATCACGGATGGATCAATTAATTGATCTTCAAACCACTTCCAATTGGCGCTCATCTTAACCCTAATCACTTTCAATTCACAACACCCACATCATACCAATCATTACTCACAATGGCGGAAAAGTATTCCACTACACATAACCTTGTTGCTATTCTCACCAAAGATGCTCGCTCTGAAGGGTTCCATCAAATGATTGATTTCCTAGTTCACAGTTCCATTCACTATGCCTTAACAGTTAAACCCACCATTCTTAAAGCCTACATACATCAATTCTGGAGGAATGCTACACTTGAAGAGGTTGATGGCATGGAGGTGTTTAGCCCTGTGGATGAGCATGCTATTTACATTTACGAGGAGATCATTAGGGAGGTTTGAAGTTCGATGATCTTGATGGGGTTGATAATCTTTCGGATGTTGAGATTGTTCTTGGTTTAGAGATTAGGATATACACATAAGGGTAAAAGGTACAATTCTTTAAAGTTTATTTTCACAACAATGGAAGTTTTAATTCACACCTGTTGATGTGCATGAGTAATAAGACCACGTGCTTTAATGACTTTCCTTCCAAAATTACTCTGCTATTATTTGTTTATCGATGGAAAGAAGTTCAATTGGTCTAAAATGATGTATGAGGGCTAGTACAAAACATTAGGAAAAGGGTAAGTACTATTTGTATCCTCGGTTTGTTCAACTTATTGTGGAAAGCCAAATCCATGAGCCTCTTGAGCATACTAGAGAGTATGAAGTACATCATATGCTTCCTAAGGTTTTTGCACATATGAGGAATCACCACATAATGTAGATATTAGAGATGTTCATTTGTTTCCTCACATGATTACTTTGCTGCTTTGTTTACGCATTTGATGAAGGAATTGAGTCTCAACCTCTTGTCACTACAACCACCGATGGTACTTCAACCCATCGCTAGTCCACCTCAAACCAGCGACGGTACCCTTATAACCACCGTTAGTAGTGCTCCACTTACTTCTAGTCAAACCCAAACCATTGTTACACTAATAGTATGGACTAGGAGACAAAAGGGCACTAAGCTTCCTCGGGCTAGTGTTGGGGTGTTGATCATGAGGTCGTCGCAAGGAGTGGAGGTGACATGATTGGAAGGGCTTCACACCTCGATTCATGCTTAGATCTTTGGTCGGGATAGTGGTAACATCAATAAGACCCAATCTTTGGCAACTCTAATGTGGAGAGTTCCTTGGAACTTAACACGGTGGGGAATCCCTAGCCAATTGGTCGCTATGTGGTACATAGATGTTCGAGGCGCGGTGCGATGCTATGTTTTCTTTATCCAAGGATTCACCTCTCGAAGCGGGTTACACTTACTCGAAGTGATGAGGATAGTTTGGAACATGACAATGAATTGACGGATCCTACGGTACATCATGACTTTTCCAATGAACCACCTCTCGGACCGATTAACACGGTCGAAGTGGGCGGATATTCTTAAACGATGTAATGAATTGGCTAAATGTACCAAAATCGAGAATACAATTTCAAGTCTCTGAGGAGTTAGTTGTGTTTGGGGTAAGGAAATTCGGAGATTGAAGCACGAGTGTTGGTTTTGGAGAAAGTGAAAAGACCTGGAGTTGTTGTGTTGAGATCTATGCGAAGAACGAAAAAGGTGGACTCCTCTCCAGCTCTGAATGTGACGGATGTATCCAAACAGGGGAGGAGTGATGGCATGAATTCAGGGGACGTTGTGGATGTATATGTTGATGTATCTATGAATGATGATGTTGATAGTGGAGATCAAGTGTTTTTGGTATCTGATAAAGATGGGAATGAAGTTGTTCTTGAAAAATTGAAGAATGTTGAAGTAGTGCGAAAACAACAAGCGATAGTATGCATTTGAAACCACGGTTAGTACTCTTGTAACCATCGATGAAGTTTCGGACTTGGCTATTATACCCACTCTTGTCATACCCATCGCTATCATAACCACGTCCTTTGTTGTCACAACTCTCTCCGTATTACCACCTAATTCTAAAGAAGTAGAGAAAGAAAGCGCAAGTACATTGATAAATCTGAGCAAAACATCATCTATTTCTACACCCATCATTGCACCTGCTTTATCTGTTCAATTCATCGCAACCAAACCTAAAGGAAAAGTTTAGTTATTGGTGAACCATTGAAGAAGAAAGTAGTTCAACGGATATTGGAAAAGGGAAGGGGTTCTTGTACTGAGCTGAAATTTAAAAGTAAAGCGAACAAGAAGCTTATGATGCAGTATGCAAGAAACATGTTAGTTGAAGAACAAGCGACTTTAGAAAAGGAAGCAAGAAGAAGCTATTCGAGATGGTTAGCTATATGGTATGAATCACAAAACTATCTTGAAGCTTCTCAACAAATACACAATGAATATACTGCACAAGAATGGGCACTATTGGATGATGAGGAAAAAGCTAGACTGATGACTGAATGGGCAAGGAATGTTAGTAAAAACAGAAAGCAAGTTATAAGGAAGAAGCCTCCTTCTATTGCACAAATGAGGAATGTCTTGATGAAGATTATTAAGAACTCAGGCATTCATGTTTCTGATAATCTTAGTAAATGTTCATTTGAAAGAATTTTGGAGATTTATGAGAGATGTATGAGAATAAATAATTATGAGTTCTGTCCAATGAATTCTAAGAAGGAAGAAGAGTGGATTCAAAGTAGACACAAGAGAAAGTCTGAGCTTCAGGAGCCATCTGATTCCAAAAAGTTGAAGGTAGTTGAAGATGTTACTCTTGAAGATGTCAACAAAATTATCTCTTATGAGTTTAAGCTTAAAGTTGGAAGTGAAGGAGTTTGGAAAATTCAAAGAATCAACAATGAAGTTTATGAGTATAATAAATTTTCACAAATGCTTCAGTATTTTGATAGAGATGATTTGATGAATCTTTGGATACTTTACAAGATTAAGTTTGGTGAAGTATCTCCAACTGATTATCATGAGAGGTTGGTTTATCATAATTTGAAGATTTTATTTGAACCTACTCATGATGAACCTGAATGGCAAGGACTCTACAATGGTCATGTTACAAGATGGTTTTTATATCAAACTTGTGGAGTTCATGTTTTAACAGTTTCTGGAGAAGTTATTCACATGCTTGTAGAAGGTGATTACCCTCAGTTGAATAAGCATCCAGGAATTATTGGTCAGATGTTGAAGCCTGGTTGTATCAAGATGTTAGTACCCTATGATGGTCAAGCTTACAATCTGTTGAAGAAGTATGAAGACATTCTTAAGGCTAGTAAGTGTTTGGCTACATCCTCCAATTCAGATGTTTTGAGCTTAAAGGAAACTTGAGAATTCTGTTGGAATGTATCAAGTTTAGGGGAGGATTGTTGGGTTTTAGGTTCCTTGAATCATGAATTACTCTAAATCTTGGAACCACGGATGGATTGATATAACCACGGACGGAAGAGTGTAACCACGGATGAAGACAACCGCGGCTAGTAGTATTGTGTAACCACGGATAATATATTGTAACCATCGCTAGTCTTTAGTCGGTTTAGTTTATTGTATTAGATAAATATGGAAAAGATATTTATCTTGTAGGTTACGTATTGTATAATGTATAGGACTCCTTAAGTCTATAAAAGGAGGTTCTAGGTTAGGTTAGATATCGTAAGTTTTATATCTAAGGTCGATACACTTCAAGGTTGCAAAACCCTAATCTTTGTAAGAGTATTCGTATTATCAATAATATTGAGGTGTTGAATGTTTATTGTGCTTCTTCTTAAGATTAAGTGTTAAATTCCGCTTGATACTTAATAAGCTTTTGTTACAAGTCGGTTTCTATATTAGATTGTTTGCTCAACTGGGATCAACAATGATCACTAAGCATAGAGTCTTAAGCGATAAGCATAGCATTCCCTTGTTGAGGAACCAAATCCAAAGGTAATTAAAAGGGCTAGAAGCGCTTATAAGGTAATTTATGATGGCAATGAAATCCTTAAACCTAGGCAGATACCTAGTTGTCTTGAGTGCATCGAGGAAGATAAGAAATCGAGATGAGGTCACTAGGGATAAAATGGATAAGAAACTCAACAATCCCGCATGTAAAGAAAAATCTAATTATCGGACCCCATGATTACGAAAAGGAAAACTGGATTTCCTTGAACAAGTTTAAGCCTCAAGCGTTGTTAACGCAGAACAAGTGTTCGGGAAAAGGATTTAGGTAAGAAAAAGCAGAGAATCTTGTTGTAACAAACCCCTCTTAGGAAAATGCCTTGACAGAATCGTGTATCCTCCTAATACACCAATGCATCTAGTTCTTAAGACTATTGCCACTAAAAGCAAGACCTTAATCATCAATATGTTATCTTTCAATTATTTGTTGATTTTGAGAAAACTTGTAAGAAAAGGATCACACCCTGGTATAGCGAAGGGAAAGGGGTTTGAGCAAACTAAAGAATGCTATTTAAGCGAGGTCATGCCTTTCTTTAAACAACTAAAAGATCAATTTGAGAGTCTTAAAATGGGATGGATTCAAATATTAAGGAAATGGAAAAGAATTTGATGCAATGATAGTTGAGGTTAGTGACTATGAGCGAGAGTTAAAATATAATGAGATTGAGAGGAAGAACTTGCATACATTGAATGAGAATCTTATTTCGAATGTATCTCTCAAGATGTGTTTTATCTTCGCTACGATTTGTTCAATTAATGCTTCTCAATTTCATGAATTATATGTTGCTCGAAAGTCTCCATGATCGTGTCATTGAGCTTGAAAAGACTAATTCTAAACTAAATGAGAAAATTGATCCGGATGATCACGATAATTTGGTAAAAATTTTGTAAACTAGAAGTTGAGCATTTTAATTTACAACTTAAATATCAACATCTTAAAGAAAATGTCAAAACCTCAAATAACAAGACATCTTCAGATGCTCCGAGTTTGATGCGTTTTCGGATAAACAAAAGTGACGAATGATTCAAGCTCATTGTAACACGATCGAAAGTTGAAAGCCCAAATTTCCCAATTAAAGGGTGAAAAGAACAATGTGTTGGCTCCCAAATGCCTCCTCCTTTAGATTGTCGGTATTCTCAAACTTTTCATCTTCAAAACTTAGTAAATGCTTTACAAAAGGAAAGCGAGAGCTTTCTAGGAGAAAATGAAAAGTTAACGTCACTTTAAAGAGTTATATGATTCAATTAAAATCACTCGTGACAAAAACAACGAAAAAATAACATCTTTACAAAAGAAAATTGATAATCTAAGGGGTCAGGAAAAAGGAAAACTACCATTTGTTTTTAATGAGAATGTCGCTTCAAAGTCATCCTCATCTCAGGAATTATGACCAAGTCATCCTCGTGTTCTATGCCTAGTGCCAAGCATACAAACCATTCTATGCCCAGTTTTAAGAAAGTAAACACTAATGTGCCTTCTAGTAGTTTAATCCTTGCACATCTAGTTCAGGAATGCAAAAAGTAGTTCAACCAACTAATGCTCCCATAATTCCCCTCAGAGTAATCGGTGACATTAACGCAAGCGGTCAAAGCCTCCGGGCAATACCAAGCAAGATAGGACCTCGCAAGCTAAGAATGTGCATTAGAAGAAAGTAGAAGACCAACCTAGGAACTTTAAGTTTGAGTTGAATAAAATGAATCGTGTTGATTCTAGTATTAGCCATAGGCGTCTTGTAATTAATTCGGATTACGATACTATCTGCAAACCATGTAATGATGTCGCTTGAATTTCATTACTAATCATGAATGTGGTGTGAATGCTTTGTCAAACGCTATCAAATCCCACTTAATATTGTTAATGCAAAAATCATGCTAAGAAGGCTAAAAGGCAAAGGCGAAGAAAGTTAGAAAACAAGTGGAAACCCACGGGAAGAACATTTAGTAAGATAGGTTATCAATGGATACCGTTGTCCATAAGATTAATTAGACAATGCCTACTAGAAAATGAATGCCTCTTGGTAGAACTATTCCTTAAGAAGTGAACATACTTTGAATAGCTCAAATACATACACTAATCTTGCATCTATTCATAATGATTCCATTGCTTCTATGTACGATATGGATGTTTCTATTTACGATGTGGGTGTTCCAATCATCATTACTAACCAAATGGAACCCATTCTTGCATGGGGATCCCAATTATCCGATTATCCATTCTTATGCGTGTTCAGCTGCGGATCGTTCAAATCATTACGTGGTACACGGACTCGGCCATTTCAAGCATATTTGGAGGCGATCGTGGCTCATGAACTTTGTGAGTAAATTCATCGGACGATTAGATTCGGGAACGACCATTTTGGTGCTATTATGGGTTATGGAGATTATGTGGTTGGTAAAAGTGTAATTTCGGGGTATATTATGTGGAAGGTCTTGGTCATAATTTGTTCTCTGTTGGTCAATTCGTGATTCCGATCTAGAAGTGGCTTTTAGAAAACATACTTGTTTCGTTAGAGAACTTGATGGTGTGGAATTATTAAGGCGTGCTCGAGGTTCGAACCTATACACCATCTCTATCGATGACATGATGAAGTCTTCTCGATCGCTTCTTCGTCAAAGGCCTCTAAAACAAAGTCTTGGTTATGGCATCGTCGTCTCAATCACTTGAACCGGCACCATAAACAACCTTTCCGAAAGGATCTTGTCGAGGCTTACCCAGTTAAAATATGAAAAAGATCATCTTTGTTCGACTTGCCAATTGGGAAAAAGCACGAAATATGCCCACAAACCAAAACCCACAAACTACGTAATGGAAGTTCTTCATACCTTTCATATGGATGCATGCCCAATGAGAGTGCAAACTATTAATGGGAAGAGATATGTGTTAGTAGTGGTTGATGACTACTCACGATTCACTTGGGTTAAGTTTTTGAGGACAAAGGACGAAACTCCCGATGTCATCATTAAACTCATTAAACAACCAGACGTGACTCAACAAAATGGTTTGAATCGTCCGAACCGACAATGGGCGAGTTTGTTAATAAAGAACTCGATGAATTTTATGAAAATATTGGAATCAGTCCTCAAAGAAGTGTTCCTCGAACTCCTCAACAGAATGGTGTAGTTGAAAGATGAAATCGAACTCTTGTAGAAGCTACAAGAACAATCTTGATTTACTCAAAGGTTCTAATGTTTCTATGGGTCAAGCTATTGCCACTGCATGTTACACACAAAACCGATCTCTAATTCACATCTCATGGAAAGACTCCATACGAACTTGTCACAATCAAAAACACGATCTATCATACCTCCGTGTGTTTGGTGCTTTTGTTATCCAACTAATGACGGTCAAGATTTAGGTAAATTGAAAGCTAAATCGGACATTGGAGTATTGTTGGATATGCATAGCGTAAAAGGTTACCGAATCTACAACAAGAGAACCCAAAATATCATGGAAACAATTCACGTTACGTTTGATGGTGACCGGTCAAATGGCTCCGGACAATTTAGTTACGGACCGGCACTTCAAAACAGTCTCATTGGTTCATCCTTGTACCAAATTCCTCCGAAACTCCATATGTACCTCCAAGCGAAGATGATTTGAAGAAATTGTTTGATCCTATGTTTGATGAACACTATGAGCCAAGTGCTAATGATCATCAATTCCTACAACGAGGTCGCTCATATCCACATGAATGAAGTCAACCCTTGGTCTCAATATCATTAAGTCAAGAAGCACCGTGCTTGATCACTCTGTCTCATCAACAAATCATCAATCTTGAATGTACATCATGGAGCTGTTTCGGCATCAATGATGAAGTTAATCCCTTTGCTACTCTCGAAGATGCTCCATTTGAAAACATATTTGATCCTCAATCATCATCGAACCATCTTCTTGTGAGACATCGACTCGCTTCTTGATCCTCAACAATAACCACATGAACACCTCGGAAAATGGACTCATGATCATCCATTGGACAACATCATTGAAATCCTCTCGTCCTGTATCCACACGGAAACAACTTGCAACCGATGCCTTATGGTGCTTTTTCAACTCCGTACTCTCTAAGATCGAACCAAAGATATTAAAACCGCCATGAATGAAGACAATTTGGTTCAATGCCATGCAAGAAGAAATTCATGAGTTTGATCGACTTAATGTATGGGAATTAGTACATGCTCCAGTTATGCTATGATCATTGCTCTAAAATGGATCTTCAAAGTGAAACTTGATGAGCATGGTGATGTCTTATAGAACAATGCTCGATTGGTTGCAAAAGATACCGTCAAGAGGAGGTATTGACTTTGAAGAATCATTTGCTCCTGTTGCTCGTGTCGAGGCAATCGAATCTTCTTGGCTAATCTTGAAAGTAAGAACATGGTAGTCTATCGGATGGATGTAAAGGCGGCGTTTCTCAGCGGAGATCTTAAGGAAGTCGTCTCGTCACCAACTGAAGGCTTTGTGAATCGAGCATCCTACTCACGTTTAACGTTTGAAGAAGGCTCTTTATGGTTTAAAGCAAGCTCCAAGGCATGGTATGATACACTATCAAAGTTTATTCTATCTCTTGGATTGACAAAGGAGCGAGTTGATCCGACATTGTTCACCGAGAAGAAGTCGCAAACATTTAATTCACGTTCAAATATATGTTGATGATATCATCTTTGCCTCGACTGACCCCAATGAGTGTGACCGTTTTTCAAATGAAATGGGTTCTAAATTTCAAATGTCAATGATGGGACAAATGTCATTGTTCTTGGGATTACAAATTTCACAAAGTCCCAGAGGCATTTTCATAAATCAATCTAAATATGCAAATGAGATTTTAAAGAAATTTGGATTTGATTCAAGTGGCCCTGTTGACACTCCCATGATAGAGCTTACTAAACTAGATGAGGACCACTCAGGGATCATGGTAGACCAAACGAAATATCGTAGTATGATTAGATCACGATGTACCTCATGACTAGCAGAACCAGACATCTTGTTCGTTGTTTGCATGTGTGCTAGATACCGAGCTAAGCCTACTAAAAGCACCTTGAAGCGGTTAAGCGGGTCTTCGGTATCTCCAAGATCTAAACAAATCATCACAAATCAAAACCACCGAACAAGTCACCGTTTCAAGATCGAAACATTTTGTTAGATCTAAAATATTTTTTCAAGATCTAGACATTTTTTAGATCTAAACAAATAATCACAGACCAAAACCACCAAACAAGTCATAGTTTTAAGATCGAAACATTTTTTTTAGATCTAAAATATATTTTTTCAAGAGATCTAAACAAATCATCACAGATCAAAACCGCCAAACAAGTCATAGTTTCAAGATCAAAACATGTTTTTTAGATCAAAAAGATTTTTTCAAGATCTAAATTTTTTTTAGATCTAAAACCAATCATCACAAATCAAAACCACCAAACAAGTCACAAGTTTCAAGATCTAAACATTTTTTTTAGATCTAAAAAATATAACCAAACATCACAGATAAGAGGTAAGACAAAACTAACCATTACGATCAAAACCAACCATCACAGATTAAAACCAACCATCTACAAAGATTCTGGCGGTTTCTAACCAAGATCGAACAAGTTTTCACTTGTTAGATCTAAAAGAGATAGAGTTTCATTGAGAGAGAGAGAGAGAGAAGCGAGTGATATGAGAGAAGTGAGAGGCAGTGAGATAGTAATGAGCGAAAGCGCATTTTTAACGCGTGTTTACTTTCTTTTCTTTTTTTTTTTTGCAAATAATAAAAGTAAAAGTATACAAATAATAAAAGTAAAAGTTTTTTGTAAAAATTTTATTTTTATTAAAAGTTTATAAAACTTTGTAAAAATAATAAAAGTAAAAGTTGTAATAATATATAAGTCGTAAAAATAAAATAAATTGTAAAAATGTATAAAAGTTATAAAATATCATTAAAATGAAAATTATAAAAGTTGTATTTTTATTTTTTAGGTGTTCTCGATGACGATGTTCTAACTAATTGAATGCAAACTATTGCTCAATCGATCGGTTTATTATTGTTAAAGCAAGAACCAAAACACATAGGGGTATAAGTACTCAATCGAATATAAGTGTTCAAGACATAGGGCGTGCGTGAAGGTTCGAAGATGAACTTTAACGGCAGACTAGTGCTACTAAAACTAATTATATAAAAGGTCAAACTAATGGTCGGATCTTGAGGGTGAAGTGTGAGAGGAATAATCATGATTTTGTAGATTCGTTCCATGATTTTCCACAAGCAATGCGATTAAAAGATCATGAGTTCGTTTTGGTGGAGCAATTGAAAAAGCATAAAGTAGCACCACGCATTATACTTTCATCACTAAAGGAGAACGATTCGGATAACGAGTCTAGCATTAAAACGATATATAATGCACAAAACAAGATACGCAGCGCCATACGTGGTGATAGAACTCCAATACAAGTCCTTTTAGCACATTTGAGGCATCAAGGTTATAAATATTACCCCAGGGTAAATGACCGCACTAATGAGCTTGAGGAAATATTTTTTGTTAACCCGACGTCATATGCCCTATGGACAACATTCCGTAAATCATGATGATGGACTACACATACAAAACCACGTTGTTTAAAGCGCCATTCTTTACAATTGTTGGAGTTACTTCAACAAACAAAATAGTTTCAATGGTGTTTAGCTTTTTGAACTGTGAAAAAGAGCCAAATTTCATATGGGTGTTGCAATGTGTTAAGAGGGTGATAGACGAACAATATTACCCGCGGGTTACTGTCACCGACAGAGATTTAGTGTTGCTTGGGGCTTGCAGAGTAGAATTCCCAAACGCTAACAAATTACTTTGTCGATGGCATATTAATCAAAATGTGCTCAAGAATTGCAGACATAGATTCGACACGGAAGAGGAGTATGCGTCCGTTAGATGGTCATGGGATTGGATGGTTAAAGCTCCGACCCAAGATATGTTCATGCACTATTATCGGCACCTACAAGAGTTATTGGTCCAAAAATATGGTACTTAACTATTAATTCATTTTTTATTATTTAATAAATAAGTACCGAATTGTTTTCTCACTTTATTAATTAATTGTTTTCTCGGACGTTTTGTAATATTTTAATAATCGTTTGCAACATTACGACCACATGTTCGTATCATACATTACTGATCCATATCGCGACTTCGCCGACAACAACATGTAGAGTTGAGGGTCAACACGCGTTTTGAAGTTATACTTGGGCTCCACGGTTTAACTTAGACACTTTGTTGCGTTCGGTCGATAAGATTCTAGTTGCGTGAGAAAATGCGATAAGAGAAACTTTTAATAGAAGCATAACCAAGCGCATGTGTGTAGAGACACACTATTTGATGAATGCGGTATAAAGTTTCAAAACAAGCTTTCCAACTCATTGTCACGAAAGTAAACGGATATGGACCCACTTGGATGTGGTCATCGATTCTATGTCGGTTGTGGGTTACCATGCTATCACGAGGCGGTTTACTATCAAATTCATGGTAAGTATATTAGATTTATGCCTATCAAGTTATTCTCCCGTCAATACCGATAATTTATCTTGGTTACTTTTTGAATGCAGGATGGCCTATTCCACTTAATGTTGTTGATAATTTTTGGAGAACTCTAAGTGCTTCTGGCCTAGAGCTCGACCTACTCATACACCTAAAGAGCCTGAAGATGATCTTTCTTGTCAAGCTGACGTAGAAAAATTCCAAAATGTTTTTGGCAAAGCTTCATTGTTTGTCAATAAAAATATGTTAAACATGATGAGAGGTATATCGCCCGAATCATATCAACCCATGAACACGCTATTACGCAAGTACTGTGGACGTCCGGCGCAAAGGACAAAAAGTCCAAGGCTAAAAATCGATTTGAACAAAGAACCAACCACGAGCACCGCGAAGTTATTTAAAACCTAAAAAGTCCCGGACTTGAGCGAAGAACTGCGAGACATAGTTCATCGTGGGAGAGCACGCTAGCGAGGCGATTTAGGACATGAGTTGTACATTGCGGATGGCGAGAGCAAATATTTTATGGCTCGAATTCGAGCTTTCCGACCGTACATCATAAGGATTCTTAACGTGGAGGTGATGGAAATTGTGGCTATCGAGCCATTGGCGTAGGTCTTGGTTATTCCGAAGATATATGGCGCAACCTTCGAGCTCTTGTCATGGAAGAGGAAAACAATAACCTGGAACTTTACAGGGAAATCTGGAGGACTTGGTTTGAACAGGTTTCGCACTCGCTGGGTTGGTTTGGATCAGGATTTGCAACCCAAGAATACTGGATGATTATGCCAGACACGGGAGCGGCTATTGCTACAATGCTTAACCATCAAGTTGTATGTATTCCTATTCAGCATGTGTTACGTGTCTTCTGCTTAGGTCCGGTCCAGATATAGCACAAGTATTGTCCCCCGTTGTGATTCTTCATGTGGGGGAAGCCCAGATCGCTCACTAAGTTCATGCGATTCTAGATGGAAACTCACCACCCGCCTATCTACCCACAATGGAGGACGTCTGAGACATGGCGTAGCCTTGGATGGGCAATTCTATTTCTTTGAATGACAAAACATGTATAGATATCGTAGTGTAGACATATGTTGTAAACGATTAGTGATTTTAGTAAGCGAATCTTGATTTATATTGTAAATGACAAAACATGTATAGACATATGTTGTAAATAAGTATTTGTATCCCGCACCGAAGTTCTTGATTTATATTGTAAATAACCATGTATCAACTATTATTCTATAGGGTAAAAGCTAAAGATCGCAACATAGTTTTCAAAGCAGAGATGATGTACATAATGAACTTTGAAAATTATCATTGTACTCAAAATACTTTTAAATTTGGAGCGATGTACGTAACATGACCGGAACTAGTAGGTTACGGGTCACAAAGTTTGAAAATTAGCGAAATGGTCCACGTGGCTTGCGTTGACTTTCACAGTCATCCTTTAACTTTTCGAGTTAAAAAGTTACGATAATGGTCGTTATGGTTATTGATTTTCGATTTAGTCCGTTTTATACTTTTCACCCGTTCTCTTACGTTTTATCCGTTTCTCTTCGTTTTCTTACGTTTTGTACATTTTTCTTACGTTTTTTCGATTTTCATCCTTTTGGCGTTTTTCTTCCTTTTTTTAGATTTTGTCCGTTTATCCATTTTTCTTACCTTTTGTCAATTTTATTTCGTTTTCCGTTTTCATCCATTTTACATTTTGTCCGTTTTCTTACATTTTGTACTGTTTTCTTACGTTTTTGTTTGTTTTGTACTATTTCAACATATGGAAAATTTTGAAAATTTTCTTCAAAAGAAAAAAAATTTGAAAAAAAATTCCAAAAATAATTGGAATTTTTCAAAATTTAAAAAAATTCAAAAAATTTGAAAAAATTACGAAAAAATTGAAAAAAAATTCAAATTTTTTTCGCAAATACTTTTCTCAACAAGAAAAAGAAATTGGAATTTTTATGAAATTTAGAAAAAATTCCGATTTTTTTTTGAAAAAAGTAATTACGAAAAAAATGGGATTTTCTAATTCTTTGGAAATTTCTTTTCGAATTTTTTTTCAAAATATTTTGGTATTTTTTTCGAATTTGCAAAGAAATTTCATATTTTTTTTGGAATTTTTTAAATTTTTCCAAAATTGTTTTCTTTTGAAATTTTTTCAATATGTTGAAGTAGTACAAAACGTAAGAAAACAGACAAAATGTAAAAACGGACAAAGATTTAAAAACGGATGAAAGCAGCAAAAACGAATAAAAAAGACAAAGCGTGAAAATGGATTAAACGGACAAAATCTAAAAATAGGGCAAAAGCGGATGAAACCGAAAAAGCGTAAGAAAACGGACAAAACGGATAAAAGCGTAAGAGAACGGGTGAAAAGTATAAAAACGGACTAAATCGAAAGTCAATAACCATAAGGACCATTCTTGTAACTTTTTGGCGAAAAAGTTAAAGGATGACCGTGAAAGTCAACGCAAGCCACTGTGGATCATTTCGCCAATTTCAAACTCTTGACCGGTAACCTACTTGTTCCGGTCATATTCGTACATCGTTCAAATTTGAAAGTATTTGCGACAATGGTAATTTTCAAATTTCATTGCGTCTTCGTGTGTTTGAAAAACTATGTTATATCTTTAGCTTTTACCCTATTCTATATTGTAAATAAGCATGTTGTAAATTATTATATATATTGCTTGGCGGATGGAACAAAAATCCTTTCTCAAAGGTAAATAATTATGGTGGAAGTATTATGCATGTCCTTTATCAAAGGTAAATAATTATATCGTTTGCTTATTTACGTAAATATATCAATAACTTATTTGTTAAGAATATATTTCTTATATTTGTTTCACCATGTAATGACCGAGAAGCAGAAGATTATGGGTGTCGATACTTTATGTGGAATGATGTATTTCAACAAAAGTACTTTATTCAAGGCTCTTTTAATTTTCAACGCATGATTGCTCAAACTGCTAAACTAAAGATAACACGATCAACATGATTGAAACAATAAACCAGATGTTATTGTCTCAAAACAGTATGTTGAAGGCAAGAATAAACACGCTGGAGGCGTCATTGGAATTGGCAAGAAATCCTGTTGATTACGCATGTCAGTCGAGTGGAATACTCACTACAACAAAAGTGGCTTTTTAGGACCCTTTGTGTGGGACGGTATGATAATGGAGTCTTAAAAAACTGTTTAATAGGACATATGAGCGTTTAGGGTCCTTTTTAAATATTTGCTACTTAGGCGATGTCCTAAAAAGGTATATAATAGGATGGTCGATGATTTGGGGTCCTATTATCATATAACTTAATATGACACTTAAAATATGGATCCTAATAAATTACCTTTATAAGACGTTTATTCATTATGGTTGTATTACAATAAACCATAATAGGACACTTGAGTTTTGAGTCATAAGACATCAGTTAGTTAAAACGCTTATTCACAAAAAGTTTTATTATAGCAAAATTTAATAGAACATTTGACACGTGGGTATTATAACGTTAACCTTTATAGGACGCTTATGTACAATGGTTTTATTACATCATTTTTTTAAAACGATTATTTGCAAAAGTTTTATTATAACAAAACTTAATAGGACCCTTAAAGGATGCATATTAATTATGGTTTTATTACAATACACCATAATAGGACACTTGATATATAAGTCATAAAACATTAATTATTTAAAACGCTTGATCGCAAACGTATTATTAAAACATACCTTAATATGACAGTTGACACTTGGGTCCCATAGATTGATACACCATCATAAGACACTTGATATTTGAGTCATAAAACATCGGTTTTATGGAACACTTATTCACAAACGTTTTTTTTATAAGAAAAGTGAATAGGACCCTTGACAATAGCGTCTTATAACGTTAACCTTTAAAGAAAGCTTATTCATAATGGTTTGTTTATGATACACCACAATATGGCACATCTTTTAGAGTCGTAAAACATCCGCTTTTATAACGCTTATTCGGGTTTATAGAACGCTTAATTGCAAAAGTTTTATTTGAAAAAATTAACAGGACCCTTGACAAGCTGTGTCTTTTAACATTAACCTTTATAGTACGCTTATTTGTTGTGGTTTTATTATCCTCGCCATAATAGAACACTCCTTTATTTGAGTCATAAAACATCGGTTTTTAGAGCGCTTATTTACAAAAGTTTTATTTAAACATTAGTTAGTATGACACTTGATACTTGGGTATCAAAACTTGATACACCATAATAGGACACTTGTTATCTGTCTTTGTATTGTTATATGTCTCAATCTTTTGGAAGTTATGTATGGGTTATCTGTCTTTGTATTGTCCTTATCTATCAATGATAATGGTTAATTTGGTGCATTATTGCTTTGTACTATACTAAGCCGTAATTGCACTCACAAAATAAACTAGGCTTGATTAAAAAACAAAAATAGTGAGTGCGGGGCATCTCGGTCCTAATGGGGTGATTAGCGAGACCAAATTAAAGCAACAAGATAAGATCTAGAATCATAATTAAGCTCGAATTCTCTAGTCGATGAGTACAAGCTACTAAAGGAAACAAAAAGTAAGAGAAACAACGGTGAATAAGCGAAATTAAGCTCTTAATATGGAATTTGAGCCAAACGGTGATAAGCCATAATGACCCGTTTGACCCATTTGAGCCAAACACCCCTTAAGCGTGGTTGTTTTGAGATCTCAAAGTGAAAATATAAATAACAAGAAGCTAAAAGTTAAAATTACCTAAATTTAAATAAGAAATGTATAAGAAAGAGTTATACAAACGGTAATGGGATTGTCATTGATTCTTAACAACTAATTTTACATAAAAACAGGACTATTATTAATTAGCTAATTGAAATCATTAAGCTTCTTCAATGGATCTTCTTCATCGGCAATAACTAAGTCATTGTTGTCCACAACGGTTCCATCGAAACCACCTCTAACCAATTCAATATCCATTGTTTCGTCATGTTGAGGACACATAAATGAGTCACCCCAAATGTGTTACCACGTCATCAAGACTTGTTTGTTCATCCATGTCATAAACATGTGCGGTACCGTCTTGATCACAACTTGCCATCCTTTGTCAACACTATCGCAGCGTAAAATACTTGATGTGCTTGTGAAGCTAGTATAAAAGGCTCGTTATGAGCCTTGATCCTTCAAAATTCAATAGAGTAACCCGTTGTCATCTTCTTTTTCCTTGAACCATTCAACATCCAATCACAATCGAACAAAACTACTTTCTTGTCAATACCATACTCCAACTCCCGTAGTAAGTTACATCTCCGCGATAGGATTGTTATCGTAGCACTCGAGTAGCTCGTTTGTCATGGCACAAGATTAACCCCACTATTACGTGTTTTCCTATTATGTTCTACATCTTTTGTGTGAAATCGGAAACCATTTATGATAAATCCTTATATTTTTCACATACTCGGATGGACCACTTGCCAAGCACCTTAGACTTTACGTGATTACGTGATCCCCTCAGCATGTAGCTCCTCAACTGAAATAAGGCAAGATGTGTTAATTGTTTTGTTATTAGTAGGTCAAAATGCTATGTCATTATAATTATTTTCAAAAGTAATAAACACCGTATATATGCCTTACATGATCTTGAAACCACGACTCAAAGTCTCACTATGTAAACGTTGAATGTCACGCTTACGTTTTCTCCGATTTTGATGATGAACCAACGCCGGATGTTCACCTGCGGTGTTAACAGATGATAATGATGATAACAACGACAACTATTAATCGTATAATATAATTTATGAAACTCACAACTAATATAATTACTTACGTTCGAAATTCATCAACTTCACTACAATTGAACAACACATATGAATGTGCTTTAGCCAAAATGTCAAGTTCCATCATTTCTACCTTTGTAGCACCAATCGGTCGACCCGCCATAGAAAAGATAGGTAAAACATCCTCATAACCATCGTCATCATTATTTCGACTTGTCTTATTATGTACGGTCTCAACATCATGGATAAGTACAATGAACAAAACGACACACACTTTTCGACTAGATATCCTTACGCAATGGAATCCTCCGGGTTATTCTGTTTACGCACGTCGATTTTAATGTAGCTAAATACGAGATATCAAAACCAATAATTTTAGATTCAATAATATTTGTTAATAAAGGTATTTACTATAATAGTAATGTGCACCTCTCGATTGGATACATCCAATGGTAATGAACTGTCCCTCCTAATTTGGCCTCTGAAGCAAGATGAACCGAAAGATGAACCATGACATCAAAGAATGATGGTGGAAAAATCCTTTCTAAATCACAAAGTATTTTTCCAATCTCGGTTTCCATTTGAACCAAATCATTTCGATTAAGAACCTTTGCGCATAATTGTTTATAGTAACGACATAGCTTCATCACGAGACAACATGCGTGCTTAGGCAACACATTTCGCAAGGCAATGGGAAGCAATCACTGCATCAAAATATGGCAATCATGACTTTTAAGTCCAAATAGTTTTGGAGGTTTTAACTCTCGCATCTTGATATATTAGTCGATAACCATACGGAACTTTCACCTTCTTAAGCACACGACAAAAATATCTTTCTTTTTATCCATTGAGAAACAAGCGGTGGCAAATAAACTTTGTTGTTATCTTGAACTATAGGATGAAGTTCGGGTCTAATGCCCATTTCTTGTAAATCTAGGCGTGCTTTTATATGATCCTTGGTCTTCCCATCTAGATTCATTAGCGTTCCAAGGACAACATCACAAACATTCTTCTCAATATGCATTACATCTAGATTATGGCGTAGCAAGTTATCTTTCGAGACGGTAACTAAAAAATACTCTTCTTCTTCCAATTAAAAGGTAAATTTGGGTTGCTCTTCACAAGTTTTCCAAATTTAACTTCAAAACCATCTAACTCATCAAGTACTTCTTGTCCTCTTAAGCTACGGGGTTGCTGTCTAGTTCTTCGTGCCATCAAAAGAGTTTGTATCTCTTAAAAAGCATGATCGGTGAGGCAAATATCGGCGATGTCCCATAAAACATTGTTTTTGCCATGACTCAAGCGTGTTGATTTTGTATGTTTATGGCGGTTAGGACATGCAAGTTTACCTTTGGTGCTCCATCCGGATAAATTTGCATAAGCGGGAAAGTCACCGATCGTCCATAACAAACAAGCGCATCCGAAAGTTACTTTTGTTTATGCATCATAAGTGTCTACTCCTTTACGATCCCACAACTCCTTTAGCTCAAGAACTAACGGTTCCATATAGACATCTATATTATTCCCGGAGTAGATGGGCGGTATAAGTAACGTTAGAAAGAAATAAGGTTTCGCATGCACATCCAAGGAGGTAGATTATATGGCGTCAAAACAACGAGCCATGTACTATGAGAAACACTCATTGTTCCAAAAGGGTTAAACCCATCACCGCTAAACCAAGCGACATTACGAGATTCTTTGGCAAACTTATCATACTTAAAATCAAATGCTTTCCATGCCGGGAATCGCAGGATGTCTCAAGTAACCATCTTCGATGCGACTCTCTTCATGCCATCTCATGGAGGCTACATTTTAGATGACATAAATAACATTTGCAATCGTGGTAAGAGCGGAAAATGACGCAACACCTTTGCTCCAATCTTCTTACGTGTATCGGTGTGGTTGACTCATCTGCACAATCATCTTCACTTGCTTTATACCTTGACGTATGGCATATATCACATTCTGTTTTATTAATGTTTTCTTTCGACAAAGATACAATCATTAGGACATGCATCAATATTATCATAACTAAGTCCCGACTCTCGAATTATCTTCCTTAGTTCATACAATGACTTTGGTATAGAAGCATCGGGAAGGCTTCCTCATTGTATCTAGCATCTTCTTGAAACCATTATCACTACATTTCCCAACACACTTACCATGAAATAGTCTAATGATAAAAGAAAGAAGCGATAACTTACACCCGGGATATAGTGGTTTCTTTGCCTCTCCCAACACTTTATAAAAAATTTCGCCTTTAGGTTTGGCATACTCATACTTTCGGTTTGTGTTCCCATGTCATCGGTTAGTGTGTCATCACCAAACCGATGGAAGGCATCATTCACCAACCCTTGCATGTCATCTTGAGATCCAACATTGGAGCATCACTTGATTTGGAAGTGAAAGGTGGAATTGTATAACCTTTCATAAACCCGACACATAACAGATGTGTTGTAGCCTCCATCCGATCTACCCATATCGATTACCACAATCAATACATGGACATGAAATCATCCATTTTACCCTCATTATAGAATATATGATCAAGAAAGTCGTCAAGACCTTTTTATATTCAATGGTAAATCTAGGTAAAGACATCCAACTCGTATCCATTTTAAACCTAATTCAATTAACCACGAGAAAACCACATATAATTTCAACAAAAGAAAGGGAGCCTAATTCAATTAACCACATATGTTGTTTCATAAAATTTAGCAAAACGATTAGGGTTTCATTTATGAGGTATTACCGGTCTTGATGATGGTGGTGATTCTTGTTGGCAATTTTGGATGGTGGAATGATGTGGATATGGATCTTAAAATTAGAAATACTTTTACAATTTATTTTAAGCTATTTCTTAATTAATTGCCTAATTATTACTTCAAAGCTAGATAAACTAATTTATATCTAAAATTAGAAATTAAAAGTCAAAATTGCAAAAGTAATTTTACATAAGCTTGCAAAAGTAATTATTACTTCAAAGCTAGATAAACTAATTTATACAAAATTTTGCTAAAAGGTGAAAACTTATAAAAGGTAAAAAAATTATAAAATTGCAAAAGTAATTTTATATAAGCTTGAAAACATAAGCTTGAACAAGATTTTGCTAAAATTTTGTATTCTTATTAAAGTCGAAAAGAAAATTACGGGGCTTGAAATAAAAGCGAGACTTATATTAACTTTAAGAAAAACAAATTACAATGTTAACTAAGAACTACTTGCCATGAAGGCTTATAAGAGTTGCTATTTATACTAGAAAGATAACAAATTGGCTTCTCTTCAATTGTGCTTCTTACGTGAGGTATAGCAGTCCCAAATCAACTTGTGCTCGTTAAACAAATCCAGCCATTTAATTGCTCTATCATCATCTCCCTTAAATTGCATTTTGGCGCCAAAAAGGTGCGGATTGCCATCGTGGAATTGGCAATCTGTGTTGTGTGTTAGTAAGGGTGAGGTATGGGGTTCGAATCGACCTCGACTTTTGTAATTTTTTTTATTTTTCTTTTTGCAAACTTAATAAGCTAATAAAAATAAGAAACTTTTATAAAAGAAACTTTTTTGAAAACTAAGAATAAGCAAGTTATAAGTGAATTTAAAAGCGAGTTATGAATAAAAAAACTAAGAAGGAAATTTTGAAAACGAAAAAGCTATAATAATCATTAATAAGCTACATATGGATGAAATAAGCTAAGGGAGCTAAGGAAACCTAAATAAGCAGTCTAATCTAGTAAGCAAACCTAAAATAAGCTAATAAGCAAAATTTAAAAAGCCAAAAACACACAAGGGTGGTGATGCAACAACGATACTGAACCCTAATAACTCGGTGTTGAGTATAAATATATTTGGTCGGGTTTGGGTCGACCCATCTAACCGCTTATTAATCGGTAGGTTCGGGTTGTGAATAAATTAATTGGGTCGACCGACAACCCGTTTAAGCTTTTTCTTAATGTGGCAACTTTTGTATCAAAAAGGATTTCTTGTGTCAACCCAAAACCCGTTTAACCTTTTCAACCCGTGAATTTCAAAAGATCACGCCCATCTTTATAAATGGTTATAATTTGAATATTATTTTAAAATATTCATGATTATTATTTTCAAATTGAATGAAACCAAACTAACCGAACAACCCGATAGTACACTGGGTCTTATGAACCGTGATATTGCCTGTTGTCGACCTTGATGAACCTTAATGACGAATCTTCATATGATTCTTTTACTATGAACCTTAATGACGAATCTTTGCTATGAAACTTTTATTATGAACCTTTGATATGCTTTTCGAACCATTTGATATGACCAGTTGTTATGACTCTAGTGTGTTTGAGTGGCGTTCCACACCATCCCTTATATGTTACATGTTATGAGCTCAGTATATGTTTGGCCACTATGTTATCTGCGAGGGAGTATGGATGCATCCTATATCTATTATCTATAGTTAGTGGATTATATGTTATATGATATGATATGTTATGTTTCTGGGCTCGTGTTGGATTACTGTCCTATCTCTGACTTCATGCGAAGCAATACATTCAATCATAATAGTCGGCACTTTATGATCACCTCGCGTATATTGGCCTCGCAAATGCCTAGGACAATTCCTCCGTTCAATATGTGTAGAATATAGGCTACAAAGCATCCCCGGAATGTGACGTCATGGGAAGTCGACTTACGTAAAAACTCTTGACGATATAAATGAACGACCGCATCCGTTGAGAGTTATTCATATTAGCTTTTTCAAAGTTATTATTTCATAAACTTTACGTTTTACCAAATCAATCCGAATCCAAAGCAACACCCACCAACCAAGCGGGCCTTATTTGATAACCCGAGCAACGACCGGGTAATTATACATCAAATTATACCCTATCACCGATTCATCCCCCGGACCGATTACAAGCTACAAGGTGGTCGACCGCCCGACTCTTGATTCGCGATTTTGCAACATTGGATATGAACCTTTTGATATGACACTCGATTATGATATGATATCGACTCCCGGTTTCAAACCGAGCCATTTCGTTATTCATAGGGTTCCATGCATGTCCGTCTCATTGATGCACCAATGGCATATATGACTCTAGTGTGGTTTCTTGTCCTACATCTCACTTTATCTTTCGGGTCAACTAGATGCGGATACGCTTTAACAAACGTAGACCACGTGGGATAAATCCGTCTGTAAGAAAATTGCAACATTTTAAATAACGCCGCGTAAAACAAATGAACTATCTGGAGCCGCTCCATTTCGGGTAGTAAGATACAAGAGACCGATTACTACATCACATTGATATTGTTGTTTGACCGGGAAGTCGGAAAAGCGAATGCCAAATCTACTTCATTTTAGTTTCACATACAATAAAATACTTATATATTATATATATACAATAATATAATACATTTCATATACTATATACTACTATTAGTTAATTTAATTATAAATCTAATTATAATCTAAAAATTAGGGAAAACTTACACACCACGTTCACATAAACCCGCTTAAAATTTTTGGGAAAAATTGATTCATACATAACTTTTAGTATTGCGAAAATCAAGCATATCTATTCGAAATCAAGTATTTGATTCGATTTTATTAATGGAAATCGTTTTTCACAGACGGTTAAAATCTCAATTTGGGTTTAGGGTTGTATGTGGGCGACAAAACAAGGATTGTGGGTTTTCACTTTTGAATGAAGATCGACTCAACATGTAATGCAAACCTCTCTTGTTGTTATTATTATTTTATTATTATTATTATTATTATTATTATTATTATTATTATTATTATTATTATTATTATTATTATTATTATTATTATTATTATTATTATTATTATTATTATTATTATTATTATTATTATTATTATTATTATTATTATTATTATTATTATTATTATTATTATTATTATTATTATTATTATTATTATTATTATTATTATTATTATTATTATTATTATTGGTATTATCATTGTTATACATTGTTAGTGTGGGAAATGGTGGGTTCGGGTATGTGTTTGGTTGACCTCTTGTGATGAGTCTCATATGTGATCATAAGTCTTTGCTTATTTGTGATGTGGTACAAGTTGTATTTAAGTTGCTCTGTTTAATTTAAATGAATGTTGGTATACTGTGTAAAGTTGGGTCAAAGGATTTGGGTAGTGATAGTGATAGTGATTTGATATCGGTTTCTAGCTAATGTATTTCATTCGTGACATGTAGCTGAAGGATTTGCGTCTATTTTTGTTTGTAGATAATGTATTTCATTCTGTAACATGTAACGAGATAGTGATTTGATTTCGATTTTGTTGTTCTCAAATGAATATTGTTCTTTGCAATCTCATAATAATTTTATTTGTTTTGTGCACCGCTTATGGAAAATAACGGGATGCAACGCCAAATCACCACGAAATACGAATGATTATGAAATGTCCGAAGGACAAGGATTCAAGAAAACCAACAGAGATTACAAGCTTTGGGAGTGAAAAATCTTGCTAAGTCTTTGACAAGTCTAGTAGAGTGACAAAACAAAGAAAAGAAAAAGAAACCAACGGATACCGGTGAGAAAGATCAGATTATATGTCCGGTTCGGACTTCCATCTTAATCTTGAGGAAGATAACCCGGAAAAGCGGCTACACAAACAAATAAAAGGTAAGAATAATAAATTTGGCTACTATATTTTCTTTATGTTTGTTTTCTAACAATTCTACTTGCATGAAACAGAATCGAAAATACATTGCTCCACGGTCCATGACTAGATATAAAATTTAGCACAAAACGAATGAGTGCTCGAATGTCTCCGGTGGGCTAACATCTTGAGAATCTCAATCGCAAAGGGACAACAGATTGATACAGGGAGGCAATACGTAGTAGAGTGCGAGTCCGACCAAGTCCAAGCGAAATGATCAACCAAATTACATCAGCAGAGGAAGATTAGCGCAATCGAGAGAAACTTAGTTGCAATTGACAATGATCATGACCACGGGAGCGTGACTTGAGATCTAATGGCAACTATACATAAATTTCAAATACTATATATATGATATTAAATTACTATTAAGTGTATTTTCAGTTAACTGTTTTCGGTGCTTACTTGTTTTTTTTTTTATTTTAATATAGATAACAATGAAGACCTTTATGATGTTGAAAATGATGATATCGAAGACATACCTATGAATGAAGATATTGAACAACAAGCTACTTCAGAAGATGATGTAGATAAAGACATGGATGATTTGGAGAATGAGGATGATTTGGAGAATGTGAACGATTTAACAAATGATGGCGATGATCTACTCGGAGAAGAGATTCAGTGAGCATTCTAAAAATGAAGAAAACCATGTAGTTACACAAGCTCGAAATGAAACAGTTAACATGGTCTACTTGATTGCATCGTTTAAAAATCATATATCATATATTGTGTCATATAAGAAGAACATATAATAAAGTTAAATTAAAACAAGACAAAATACAACGCTAAGATATTGCCTTCATTTCAAATTATTAAGTATTTTAAATGTGTACGTATCTATTGTAAATCATGTTCACTTTTTATAGTTCGGATTGTAAGCGAAAGAAAGAGAGGACCAACACGTATGGCAAAAGTTTGGGCCCAAGAAAAAGGGGATAGAATTCCTATTTTAGTTAATGAACACGGACAACCTATTAACGACAAAAGTAGTCATCGACTCATTTCATGGGAACACTTTCAAGGAGTGGAAAGTATTGTCCGATTTATAAACCATGGAATAAAGTTGGCGCAAAAAAAAAAAAAAAAAGCTTTGCTTGAACTCTTAAAGGTACACAATGTTAAATTTGTATGTTAATGAATAAAGTATTTGTTTTTAATGTGAGCTATTACATTTTTAGACAAAATTTGATATTCGGAAGTCGGAGAAAATGGATATTGCAATCATTTGGGCGGAAGGTGAAGAAGCGGAGGGCAAGAGTTAAGGAACACTACCATGATCCGTCTTTGTCAGTTAAGCAACAAATAAGATCTAGGCCAAAGCAAGTGCAAAAAAAACAATGGAAGAAGCTTGTGAAGTATTGGAATAAAGAAAACACTAAGGTGTGAAATACTCTTCCACTTTAAATAACATTACTTAATTTCCCATTATGATATTTTACTTTCCTGCTGCAGAGTTTAAGTGAAAAAACAAAGCGAATCGGGAAAAAAGAAGATGATCCAAAGAACCGGTAAAAAGTTATGCTCATAAAGGAAGAGTTAAAGGTAAGTGTATGGAGAAAGTGGGATTGTTAATGTATCCTGTGGATATCCACCGTTAATATTCATTTTCTTTTTATTCATACGAGACATATTTGGGACGAGATCCAACTCGATTAGATCTTTTAGTGCATACTTCTCCAAAGATGGAAATACCAAAATGATGACACCGCAAAAGCGATTGTAAGTAATATGCTTTTGTGTTTGCAAAAGTGTACTAATAGCATAAGTTAAACACAATATGCTTTTTTGTAATACATGCTTTTACTATATGTTGTTCATGTTTATATAAAATGCAGGATGATATGAAACGACTTAGTGATAATCGCCGAGGGTTCGATTGATAATCTGGACGGATGATATTTTTCTACGATTATGGGTAAAGATCGAAATGGTGATGCGGGCATGTATGGTCTAGGTGTTCGTGTCTTTGTTTGGGGTGTAATACCAAGTCGTTTATCATGTCATAGAAAACAACGAATTGAATTCTAGATGTGGAGAACTTACAAGTGAAAATGAAAAGTTACGAGCCCGTTATCGAGAAGAATGGGTTGACGGATAGTTCCATTGTTCCACCTCTTACATCACAAGATTCTCTGTTGTAACCAATGAACCTCCACGCTTATGGGTATGTTTCTATTATAAATCGTTCCTTTCTAGTTGTTATAGCTTATTTTATCTTTGATAGCTAATGAACCTAGGCTACAAGCTTATGTATCATATTATGATTTAGATTGCTCATTTGCCTTTTAAATTTGTTAACTTTCGGTTATTAAGGGGTGTTTGGTTACGTGTTGTTTCAAGCTGTGGTAGTTGCCTTTTCACTTGTTTATCGCACACTATGACCTCTAGGTGATATTAGAACTAGTAAAACTATAAAACCAATGTTTGAACTAGAGAAAGTCAAAATCAAATTACCTTCACTCTCGGTCCTTTGTTGGGACATGTGAGGATCAAATCTCACCCACTTGGTCTAAATCTTGTTCATGTATCTTAAATTAGTGTTACCATAGCTTAAATAATCATAATTAGTGCATACGGATCAAACAAGTTTCATTAAAGTTAAATTTTAAGTTCAAAATCAAAAAGTCAAAATGGTATGTTAGTCGAAACTCGGATCTTATGAGAATTTTTGTGAATTTTGTGTTGAGATTCAAGTCTTGAGATTTTTACATATTGAAATTCCCCATCTAAGCTTTTGAATCCCACAGTTAGCTTATTTTATGATTTTTCTCTGGCTTAGGTGATAGTTCAAAGTGGCTGCGGGGCTAACCATTGCTGCACACGGGCATCACTCAAACCCCAACTTTCCATGTGCCTTAGCTTCTTCATTAGTGGGCCACACGGTGAGCTTATTGGTTTTGAAAGCCAATAAGCTCATCTATAAAGTTCAGGCTTATTTCAAACTTTTGAGCTTATTAGATAGGTCTGCAGATAGCTTTTGTTTGTCCATTCCACCCATACTTGAGTGATCGGTGTTGACCACCCAAGTTCAAGCCTCATCAAGTGCTTATATGTGGGACCCAAACCTTTAGTCCTGGCTTTTAGAAACCTCAATAAGTCACCTTTTCATATCAAGTCTCACTTTGGATCCTGTCAACCCTAGTGGGACCCACAAGGTGCAAGGTTGTTGGTTTTAGCTGTTTGGCTGTGATATTTGATCAAGTGATTATTCGGTCTATAGCTTATTCCTTTAGCTTATCGGTAGTTTTAGCTTAATCTAGTTACAACTCATGTAGTTCTGACTTATTTAGCTTATTGTAGCTTATTTGTAACTTATTTAGTATACACCACCTCCACACTCGCAGATTACACCGATCAATTTTGACCTCCTTTGTATACCCGACCTCCATACCTGCAGATATTACATCTGTTTAACCTAATACATGTGTCTTGAATATAAATTGATAAATGTTTGTTGAAAGCGAAATCTAGGTTAGGGATGAAGTTGTCCTTAAAAGCATTCTAAACTCAACCGAGACTATAGCAAAAGGATGGGTGAGGAGCTTGAACCCAAATGATATAGTTGGTGGTACAGAGATTGGACGAGGATGGTGTGAGGTAAGCGTTCAAGTACCAACAAAAGAGATGAAGTGTTGGTGAGACCCTATGGGTTATTTGCCACAATTGAAGAGCTGTGTTGGTGCAACCATAGCATGGCCTTGTCCCTTTATCTCGGTATGTCTTTGTTAATCTTGTGATACCAATAATTTTACTAACATGGAGGTTAATGCTTATACATGGGTGTTTATTTGTAGGTGGTCCGTGAGGATTGAGAGAGATGATGCATGATGACCACGGACTAAGCTTCTTGTTGCGTTAATGTATTGTTTAATGTTAACAGACTTTATGTTAGATTCGCTCTACCTTATTTATGTTTAGTGATTTTGTTATGACAATTGCTAATTTGAAATACAATTTCGCTTTTATTCATTTAATATTTAGTTAATGTTTTATTCATATCGTAATAATAGAGTGTGCATGGTGAAAATAGCGTCCTATCATATGACTTGTCCGGACTTTGAAATTGTCCTATTAAACTTATTAACCGTCCTAACAATTAACTTAACATTGTAAAAGTGTCCTAATATGTTCTTATTAGGGCGTTATTTAGGTTGTTAATAGACATTTTATACGACCAAAAATTGGTTTCATAATCTTCTTTGAGATATTAGAACCCTTTTCTTGGTGCTAAAATAGCTATAATGTTATATGATAAGCGTCCTAACAATTATCTTTTAAATGCACGCTTGTATGTGTATCAAAAGATTAAAATTAGGTAACAACGTTTTACAACATTGTAAAGTGTCCTAATATGTTGCTATTAGGGCGTTATTTGGTTGTTCATAGACATATTATGTGACCATAAATTTGGTTTCATAATCGTATTTGGGATATTAGGACCCTTTTCTTGGTGTTAAAGTAACTATAATGGTATATGATAACCGTCCTAAAATTAACATTAAAGGGCGCTTGTATGTGTATCAAAAGATTAAAAGTAGGTTACCACATGTTAGAACATTGGGAAAGTGTCCTAATATGTTTTTATTAGGGCGTTATTTGTGTTGTTTATAGACCTAAAATGCGACCATAAAATTGGTATCATAATCTTATTTGAGTTATTAGTACCCTTTTCTTGGTTGCTAAAATAGCTATGATGTTACATCATAAGCGTCCTAACAATACTTTAAGGGCGTTTTATGTGTCTCAAAAGATTAAAAGTAGGTAATCACATGTTAAAACATTGTAAAAGTGTCCTAATATGGTTTTATTAGGACGCTATTTTTGTTGTTCATAGGCATATAATACGACCATAAAATTGGTTTCATAAGGGTTAGGGCGCTTTGGACCTATTACAACCGCTTTATCGTGAAAGCGCTTTCATCCTTGGTCCTATTAAATGAAAGGTCCTAAAAGTACCATTTTATGACGCTTATGGGGACCTAAAAGCCACTTTTCTTGTAGTGACTCTATAACCTTATAGATGACATTAATAATCTTCGTGTGGAGTAGATTTCGTTGTAGTAGTAGTAGCATTTGTTGTTGTACTTGTTTAATGTTTTAATGTTTAACGTGTTTATTATTGTTATTTAATTAAATGGAAACAAATTAGACGAATAAAAAATAACATAAAAATATAACAAATACACAATAAAAAAAATACAACGTAAAAAACTATATAAATATATTTTACACAAATAAATATACACACATATGAAAACACTATATAAATATATACTCTACATATACTGAAAAACAAAAAGGACAAAAACGGGTACAAAAGTACCCTATGGGGCCTATGAGGTGCGAAGTAAGTAAATGATAGGGGTGTGGTGATAGATTACCCCATAATTAAACTATTCTTAAAAAGTGTTAAAACAATAAAGACTACTAGTAGTGCAAAGGTCGTCACCTTCGATCGACCCTTATTTACACCCATCCTTCCCATTACGAGGACACCACAAGACGCGTCTTAGGCTGCTATTGATGAGAAGTCGGTCGTTATAACGACCGACCTATGTGACTATGTTTTTGTTTGTAAGTGTTTATTTTATCGTATTTTATGTGGTACGTTGTTGGTGGTGTCTTCAGTCATTGAATTACAACATGTTGGTCATGAAGTTGTGTTAAATAATAAAAGCTGATGTAACCTTAATATACTCGGTCATGAAATAGATTGCATTACGGTTAGCCTAAGATACTTCATGTAACATATTGTTTCTCATAAACATGTGAGGATGGTGGCAAATATATTATTTACTTATTTAATTTTTGGTTTTCTTTCTTGAAGTCAAATGTAAGCCAGTCTGGTATAATCGTGGGTATTGTAATTGTGTATCATATTAGTTCAAACACATCAATCTTAAACAATTTCAATCTCTAAAACAATCTCAATCTCAAATGTACTAAATAAACTGCTGCCTTTTTGCAATAAATGTTCTTGTGACGGACCACCCAGGAGGCTCCAGAGCCGATATACATTGCTCCCATTCTCCATTTTTCAACATCTGTCATGAATGCAGAAATGATAACCACGATTATAACCAAGCAGTATTGTAATAGCAATTTAAGAGGTTGTATTGTAATAAAAATCGACTTTGGGTAGCCCATTAACCCGCTTGACATAATGCATAATCCAAATTGACCCGTTCATACGTATATATGGGTCAAAATTTGTACATCTACAACGAACCATTAGATACTCCAATCGACTCAACTCAAGTTTATTACAAGCTATATCAAAATATGAATAAGCCAACAGAGATGAACTGATGAAGTGAGAAGAATGTTACTCGAGAATCTCGAAAACAAAAGAAGACCTTGAAGATCATACCTGCTTATAACCAAGTAGTACCTATGAAACTTCGTTATATATCTCCTCTGTAAAATAAATGCAATTAGTTTTGTTTTGTTTCTAAAAAGTCCAAAAAAAAAAAAAAAAAAAAAACAACGCTTCAATTCTTCGTAATTAGTAAGTGCTTTCATTTATTTTGCTAAATAATAATTTTTAATTCGAGTTAATCTATCAAACTTTAAAAGTCTAAGACCCTCTCCGTCCTAAAATAAGTGTCAGGTTAACTTTCTAAATTTTTTTTTATTTTTTATTTATTTTTTATTATTTTGACTTTAATATTTTTATTTGTGTTATATAATACTTGATAAAATTATACCAATTAAAAATCAATTTGAAACTCATTTCATTCATATATTTTGCATCAAGTATTACATAACACAAATAAAACTATTTACAGTTACAGTTGAACAAAAAAGACTTAGAAAGTCAAACGCGATTTTGAGACGGAAGTAGTAATATTTTTAATATTATATATAAAGAGAAAAAATGAAGAGCGCAAAGCCACTAGAGAATAAAGATAAGGCCAATGCTAATGGGAGCTGTTTGCTCGGTTGGTTGACCCCCCTAACCGAGTAGTCGACCATAACCTGCCACTAGCCCAACCGAGTGTGACCGATCAAAACCCCACTCTTTTCATTGTTTCGGTTTGTCAGCCAACCGAAACAATTACATCTCCACATTTATTTTCTAGCTGTTGGGTGCGTTTGCTGACCTTCTGTTTTATGTCTTGCTGCTTTTTTTTATGGAGAAATAAAGGTGGTTGTGCGTTTGGTTCCAGATTTCATATCAAGAAAGATAACTTTTTTGAGGCTGTGTTGTATAGTTGTTGTGATAAGGTTTTGAATGAGAGACTTGAGAGTCAGTCATGGGGTGCAAAGAAAAGGAAGAAGAGGATGAAAAAAACAAAACTACTTTGACTAGAGAAAGCGGCTAACATACATGTAAACCTAATATATCTACAAGTTTTGTTACTGTATATGTTAAAGCCCAAATTGTATCTAACAAAACTACTTGGGCCTAACTCCTATAACTAAACAAATTGATATGCTATTGGATTGATTTTGGTGTATTGTTTTTTTGACGTGAATTTTGGGATACAGTATTTTTGTTATAATGTCAGAAGAACTATGGTGGTTATTTTTAATTATGGAAGATATTTTAGTTTTTTTTTTAAAAGAAAAAAAAAATTACGTCGTCGTTAATAATGGCCACTAGCAAGTTATGGTTGGGTGTAGTCTTGGAGATAAAGGCGATGTGGTGATGATGCTGAGGAGGTAATGAATATTATGGTTATTAATTAGCGTTGGCTTAAAGAAAAGAAGGGTTTGAAGACCAAAAGATGTCGGTCGATGCAAAGAAAAAAGACATATAGTTTTGTCAAAAGTAATTGTTGTTAAAATTAGAGATAGTGTTGTAGATGGTATTTGAATATGAAGATTATATATAAAAAAAAAATATTGTAATAAGTTATATAATGTAGCATTTAATTTTAAGAGATTATAAAAAATTATTTTTTATATAATCTCTTACAACTTATATTTGGCAAACAAATATTATTTTTACCTAGTTTATTTTTTGAAAAAAATATATAGCCTTTATTTTTTTGAGATGAACCGTGATTTTATAAAGTAAATTAAAATAATTCAGTAAAGAGCCATAACATTGATCAACCCGAGACATTAATTAATGAAGCTATGTATAGTAAAAGATTCTAGACGCTTTTACATACTAGATGCATGTGTATTCGACTGTGATTTTGTGCTTCAACATGTGTTGACAATAATACATACGGTATTTTAAATTGTACTTGTAAGTTCTACGCTGGATTCAAAGAAAAGCCGGAAAATAATGTTCACAGAAGATAACACCAAAAAGAGAATGACGTAAACAATCAAATACAATACCTGGTGCATGTTAGCCTGTTAGTTTGAATCATATGTTAGACAAAAACTATAATTTCATTTTGAAGCGATATTTTTATGTTAAGTATGACCTCCCTTAACCAAAAATTCTAGCTCCACCTGTGACCTAATTGTGTTATTATTGAATGGATCTAACAAATACATGTTACGAAAAAGCATGTTGCACCACGAGTCGACGACATTCATTGTCTAAAACTGTTTTCATATATTCATACTAGTTCTATGACACGTAATAATCAAAGGGATAGAATTGAAACAGTGAAATCAATTGAAAATATATTAAACAGATCGACATTTAACCGATCATTGATCGATTGTTAAGAATACGTGAGTAAAGAAGTAAGGATGCAAAATTATTTATCACGTATCAAAGAATACAAAATGTTAGTTATGTACTTAGGTTCATCAACCTATGTTCATAAAAAACTGAAAACTTATAGTTTTTTGCTTTTAGATTATTTATTTATTTATTTATTTTGAATCTATGTTCATCACGCCCCAAAATGTTTATCAATACATCATATCATATACATAACACAAAGTGTTCATCATATATCAAATGTTCATCAATACTACGTCCAAAATAATGATAGATGAAACAATTTAAAAGTTAAGAATTAAGTGAATCGTAGGAGAAGAACGGTTTAGGATTAAACAGATCGACATTTAACCGATCATTGATCGATTGTTAAGAATACGTTAGTAAAGAAGTAAGGATGCAAAATTATTTATCACGTATCAAAGAATACAAAATGTTAGTTATGTACCTAGGTTCATCAACCTATGTTCATAAAATACGTGAATACTTATCGTTTTTTTCTTTTATATTATTTATTTATTTATTTATTTTGAATCTATGTTCATCACGCCCCCAAATGTTTATCAATACATCATATATCATATACATAACACGTATCATATCATAAAATATATTAAACAGATCGACATTTAACCGATCATTGATCGATTGTTAAGAATACGTGAGTAAAGAAGTAAGGATGCAAAATTATTTATCACGTATCAAAGAATACAAAATGTTAGTTATGTACTTAGGTTCATCAACCTATGTTCATAAAATACTGAAAACTTGTCGTTTTTTTCTTTTATATTATTTATTTATTTATTTATTTTGAATCTATGTTCATCACGCCCCCAAATGTTTATCAATACATCATATCATATACATAACACAAAGTGTTCATCATATATCAAATGTTCATCAATACTACGTTCAAAACCAATAACAAAACACTCTAACACTCTCTGATGACTTTTTAGATTGTTTAGAGGAAAACCAACTTTGTGTTTGATCATCTACCTTATTTAATAGTTATGCATTAAGCATATAGCAGAAAACCAAGAACATAAAAATTATAACTAAAAGAAAACATTAATAAAATTATGCTACATAAAGATTTATATAAAAATGAAAGATGCGTGAATCCAACATATCATATGTTGCTTGCGTTAAGAATTTAGAGCGTCATCATGTACATAGGATCGCACCATCCCATTTCCAAAATGCTTCTGGAAACTTCCGATCACATTGAACACTACACACTACACAGGTTAACATGTTGATTAAGATAGTGATTTACATAGTGAAGTGCTCATATAATGGAATCCAAAAATAATGCGAACAAACTTAAAACCATGAGTGAGTTGGATTCTGCGATATTGGAGTCTAATTTCCCTTTGTTGAGTGAGTTGGCTGCCAATGTACACAAGAATGATTCAAAAACCGTGGAGCCGTCTATTGTTGTAGATGAGCCTATTAACCTGAATGTGCGTGAGAGTGTGGGACTTAATGTCGGTGATGATGTGTTGCTAAGTTCGAACCAAGTCACTGAACATATGGAGCCGGTTCCATGTGTTGTGAATTTGCGTGTTCATGAATCTTCCCCAACAGTTAACGTTGGTGATTAGCCTTTTTGTAGTGATTCTACTCAACAACAAGGTACTAATGCTGCTAGTAATAGTTCTAATAAATCGAACACTAATAATGTTGGTAGTACTATGGACCCGATAACCATATCAGCTTGTAAGAGCTTTGAAGAAGCCATGGCCAATACTTATATGCCTTCAAATGCAAATATGGATAAGATACCAGTGACTAATCCTAGTGTGAATACCCCATCGAGATATGCATCTAAAATCAGTCCTATGTCTTCTAATATAGCTAATGTTTGGAAAATCGAAGAGAATATACTCAAGGATGATGATTATGATGTAGGCTTACCTATTGATTCGGTTCTAGAGGTGCATGAGAGGTTGAAAAATTCGCTATACGGGTACTTCATATGTAATAGACTTGCTTTTCATGTTGTTGAATGGTTTGTGCACAATAATTGGGAAAAGTATGGTGTTGTGAAAGTAAAAATGTTGTGTTGTGAAAGTTAAAATGAACGCAAAAGGGATTTTCTTTTTTAAATTCTCGTCCAATCAGGGTGCAGAATTTGTTCTTCGTGATGGTCTGTGGATGTTTCGTGGAATTCGAATATTTCTAAATAAGTGGTCTCCTGAGATAAGCCTTCTGAAAGAGGATTTGTCTTGTGTACCAGTTTGGGTGAAGTTCCATGATGTCTTGATGGTTGCATATACTTCGGATGGGTTAAGCTTGATTGCTTCAAAGATTGGTGCTTCTATACTGCTTCTATACTTCTTGACTCGTATTCTAATATGTGTTTGAAATCATAGGGTGGGACTTGCTATGCTAAAGCTTTGATTGAAATTAATGCCTCTAATGAGTTGCGTGATAATTTGATGTTGGCTGTTCCTAAACTCAATAGAAGTGGATATACAAAAAAATAAAAATAAATAAAAAAAAATAAAAAATAAAAAACCTATTTGTACCGAATACGAATGGGAACTCTCTCGATGTAATACATGTTTTTTATATGGACATCTTCTTGATGAGTGTTGATTCGTTGTGAAGTGAGTGGTGAAAAACACAATATCAACGTATATCAAAATAATCTTAAAATTCGACAAATCAACCCTTTAGGAAAAAGGTCAACGTGCCAAACCTCACGGGTGTGATAAAAGTGATACCGGGAAGTGATTTCCCCGGGTCGTGTCCCAACGAGGTGTGAAATTGACGGGATCGTTGAGTTTTGTGATAAGGACTTGAATGGTTAAGCGAATTTTGGATTTTGATTACACTACAAATTAAAGAACGGAAATGAAAATAAAGCATGAAAACAATATAAACTCTAAATAAACTACTACTATTCCTAAGAAACAATAAAACGACGCTACACTAAGTCCTAGGGTGCAAAAGCATAAAAGCAGTAAAACAACCCGAGCCATAAGCGTAAAAGTTTTGCAATTTAAGGGCTACGGGAGTGAAACCAATTTCCCTACGATCTATTCGACTAAAAATAATTTTAGAAAAAAGCGGAACATTTTTTTGACTTTTAAATTAATTACTATGAATTAAAAACTATTTTACTCTAATTAAAAGATTAAAAATACTAAACTAATATAGAAAAATCTGAAAATTTGCAGAAAATTACTTTAAGTAATGCTAGTTCAAGGAAAAATAAGAAAACTAGTGGTCGCTTTTGGAAATAAGCTCAAAAGAGCTTAAAGCCTAAACGCTAAGGAGGGTAAAAGGATAGTTTGTGTAAAACAAAACCGGTCAAGACCAGGCGCGATGGTTGTGATGTGTTGTGTTGAGGCGTTGGTTTGGGTGTGGAGACCGAGGTTGAATCCTTGGCTCCCACTTTTTGAAAACTATTTTTTCAACTTTTTTCTTTCTCTTCTTTACTAGATCAAAATGAAAACTTTTGTGAAAACAACTTTTCGAAATCCTTGAAATAAGTTTGTTAGAAGCGACTTATCTCAACAAGAGCCAATGTGAACACAAAACCAAACACCCTTTTTAACTTTTGAGAGCACAAATAAGCAATCATTGGATCCAATAAGCACACCATGGCAGAAATTTGAGGTTTACTAGATTAAATAAGCTAAAACAAGCAAAAGCTTAACTGAATGCAAGGGAAAAATCAGTTGGAAATTAAAGCCACTCTAAAACTAGAACAAGTTTAAGTTAAGGACAAATTTAACTAATAAGCAATGAGGTTATCCTAATAAGCTCTAAAGGGATCCTTAATAAGCTAAGTAAAACTAAGCTAAGCTAATCTACTTATAACTAATAAGCAGAATGTAAAACTTAATAAGCTAAATCAACAAAAACAAATGGTGACCTGTGGCTGCTACTGATGCAGACTGAAAACAGCATGAGACGGCCCTGTTCAAGCTTATTTTTCAGCTAAAAAATGGTCCTCCAAAGCAATAAAAAACTACAAAATTGAAGTTAAGCTATAAGAGATGTTAGAAAGAGCAGTTAGGAACCAAATACAAGCTGTTTACGGCTTAAAGCTATGCTGAGATCAGCTTGGCTTTCACATTTGAGTATGCTGATGTAAAAAAATTGTATGAAAGTGCAGCTTTTAAGATGACCCTAAACCTTACTGAAAAACTTGGACTTGCAAAATAAACTTGACACATACTGAGTTGGGGACCTCAGGATTCAAGAAAAACCGATTTAGCTCATTTGAAACTTCAATTTAGCAATAAATTATGCTCTGAGCAGCAGCGGTGGGTCATTGCTCGAGACAGTAAAATCTGACAACAATCAAGAATTTTGGTGAAACAAACTTGGTACAATTTCAATGAGCAAACTTCCAAACATTAGAACCTTCTTAAACTAGTGTAAAGTAAGTTGACTTGTTAAGTCAAACGGTAGAAACAACTACTTTGACTATATTCTAACAACAAACAAACACCCCGTGGCAAATTGGTTTGACATAAACGACTCTCTTTTTTTTCTTTAAACCGACATTGGTTTTCTTTGATACTCATAAGGCGATAACTAATTCAAGAATCAAACAACTAAAACAACTTGAGCTTAAAGGGATGATCAAAAGTGATGTTTCATTAATAAAGAAAAGCAGTTACAAATAAAGTAGACTAAAGGCGAGTAAAAACTAAAAAGAAAAATAAGGGTGCCTCATACACTTGGCTACAACATGTATTTATACTAGAACTACTAAGGTCTACATCTTGTGTCTTGTGTTTCTTTTCTTCAATCTTAGCCTTCCATCAGTAGGTAGCATTTGAACTAAATCTTGACCATCCACCGAGCTCATTTGAATTCGAGATTGCCGACTTAGCAAGTCTTGGGGAGGGTAGTGGGTTTGGGATTTGGGTGAAACCGGTAAAGAGGATAAGGTGGGTTTGGGTAAAGGTGTATGTGGGTAAAGAGAGATGGTGAGGTTGGCGTGTTTGGAGAGAAGAAAGTGAGGTTGGGCTAGGGTTCATGGGGATTGGAGAATCTAGGGTTCTGGGTATCTCTGCTTGGGCGGGAAATGGAGAAGACGGGTGTGGGTTGGATATACTTGTTGACCGGGTATGGGGTAGTGTATTGGATGGGTTGACCGGGTTGCTAACTTTGGGCCTCGGGGTTTATTGGACTAAGGATTAAACTTGGAATCCATTTAAGCTTTAAGGGACCATAGGTGTACAATCCAAAAGTCCAGGGACCAATCAAGTAATTCTGAAAATGCTGTCCAAGGTCCAAACTCGTAAAAACTCAAATAATGTAGGGACCAAATCATCATTTTGAAATTCAAGGATCGAATTGTAATTTTCAAAAATTCTCAAGATGACCAATTTTGACAAGTTTGAATTACCAAAGGACTAAAATGTTTATTTTCCAATTTAAAGTGTCCAGGGTAAATTCATCATTCTTTGAAATTCCAGGACTAAAGTTGCCATTTTTGAAAGTCGGGGATGAATCGCCAATTATGCAAACTTGTTCGTTTTCATTTGTTTTCAATAATTTTGCATCCGAAACACAATTTTGAGATATTTTCAATATTTTGATGCATTTTGAGTGTTTTAGATGTTTAGCAACTTAGATTTGACTTAAAATGATGAGTGAATAAGCACTCATCAAATCCCACATACTAAAACATTGCTAGTCCTAGCAATCTTTTGAGAAAACTTAATGGATTTGAGTCTCTTTACCAAAAGCCATTACTTACGGAGTAGCTAAATGTTTCGATTCAAGTAAGAACCATGGTACATCGATAACCATGTGATTTTGAGCAAACCACCGACTTTCAACGGTTTTGATTTGTCTTTACGGAAGCCGTTTGCTACGGACTAGCCAACTCTTAGATAAATTATCAATATTATCTTTGGTGAGTGATTACCAATTATGGATTTTCCATCGCCTTTACCACAAGCCATAACCTTGCGGGCAGCCAACTCTTCACTTTTTAGGATATGGTGAGTTGAGAACCATACAATTTGGGCAAATTGCAAGCCATATAAGCGGTTTGAGAAATCTTTACCAAGAGCCGTTTGCTCTGGATTAGCCAATCCTTTTGTCTTCTGAACATGGCGGATCGATAACCAAATGAGTAAGTCAAAACACTTACTCCAAAAAAAATTTTTGGCCAAAACGGGAATTGGTATATTTATATGATAAAATTCGTGAGAATTCCCCCACACTAGAAATGAATATTGCCCTCAATATTCAAAGTACCGCGGTTATGCCGAAACTAAGAACGTAAAGGAAATACTACGGCCATTATTTGAATTTTTTTTTTTTTTTTTTTTTTTTTTTTTTTAGAAAACTTATATAACAATGGGGCAACACCCCACACTAGGGTGGTACACACGGTGAAAACCCATGTTATGCTCTTGTTTTTGTTAACCGAGTCGCTAGCTTGACTCGACCCAATTTATTTGTCCTTGGGAAGCAAGTAGAGAAAATCTCCATGGGACTTTCATTCAAATGGTTTGGATAAACATTGAATGTGATGAAAGTTCCACTCGATGAGATACAACCGACTAAGGGAAAGAGAAATGCGGGGTCAAAGATGGTATCTTCACTCCCGTAGGAGTTAAGACATGGAGAAGAAGTGGGAGAAGAAGGCAAAGTGTTAATCTCATGACAACGGGTGAGATGGGTGGGCAAAAGATTGGGTTGAGGAACATTAAGGGAATGTTCATAAATCTTATCCACCACTGAAGCAATGAAAACATCCGTATCGGGCTTCGAAGAGGTTCCATCATCCGGTGGTTTAGCAGGCGGACGAGTGGATGATGGACCTAAGCCATAATCGTCACTCTGAAAACCCGAAGGTATCGAGTCATCCGAAGAAAGAAAGTCGAAGTGCTCATCATCATCTCCCGGTGGAGAATGATCAACGAGAGCGAGGTCATCGGCGAACTCCTTGAGAAGGTCTAACGTCGAAGTGGGATTGCCACTATTTTTTTCTTCGGGAAAAGATGGAGATATAACGAGGTTCTCCATGTAAGAGTCACTATCCTCATTCTGAATGTCAAATATGGGATTATCCGAAATTAAAGTGAATTCAGAATCAAAGTCAAACAGAGGATTAGTGAACGCCATAGCAAAAGGTTTCTCGGACACAACGAGAATATCATCATCCGTTTCAAAATCAGTGTCCATATCAAGATCATCGGGATCAACATCTCTCACTTCTTCCAAGCTGACGAGCTCAGAAGGCATCTCCTCAACATACTCGATGTCTCCACACGATAAAGAATCATCAAATGACGTATAGTCATTTTCGACTCGAGATCACCTCAGCAGTTCTTTCGGGGTGGGAGAAGAATCATCATCGAGAGGGTCATCACACATATCACTGTAAATAACCTCGGATTCACTTGGGTTTGGGACAAGGTTCTCAACACAAGACGATTCCGTTCCGAATAGTGCTAAGATGCTCGTCCCCCATTAAAAGGTTATCGAAGGTTCCATGGTAGATAGGAAATATGAGGGTGGAGAGTGGACATGTGCGGTACTTTGTGAGCTTGAGATATGCACTTTGTCCTTTGTCATCTCCCAATCTTCCTCATCCTCGTCATCTAGACGGCAAGCTTCGTTAAATAGAACACGTTGAGCGACTTCGTTAAATAGGAGAAGCTTTTGAGTCGCTTCGCTCATCGGATAGAAATCTTTAGTTCATGAGTGCTTGTTCCTCGGAAAGTTCCTCAAGAATTATACGAGGAAATTGATCAATGACGGAAGTTGTGGGGTTGGATGTGGTCAAATCCGAAGTGTTATAACAAGGATCAGTCCATAGTAATTTTGATTCCACGATTGACATTGATAATCATCATGAGGACCCCACACATAACACAATGAGGGTATTGGGAGAGAAACTTTGAAACAATGAATCATTGAAATCTTGATAGTACGGTTGTGGCTCGAATGAATTTTATGGAGGGTAGTTGAAATTGTTTTGAGGATAATTGAAAGAGTTTGGGTTAGAATCATAAGTGAATGAATTCTCGACACAAATCGAACAACATCCATTGACAAGATAGTTTCCACACCACTCACATACATTTGAAACAACGAAAACCTTGTGGTAACAAGTCTCCACAACCGTAGCAATAAATTTGATCAAACAAAGATATTTCGGCTCGGGAATAGGAATCGAGGGTTCAACAACATCACATAAGGAGGAAAAGCGGTATTTCCAAGTTGAATCTTGACGAAGTTCAATTAAGAATTTTTGAATCATGTCATTTCGACCCTAAAGAAATCGCTTAAAACGTTCGAAGATTCCGGAGGTGGGACAAGTGGTGTGCTCTTAGAGCTAGCAATTTCCACTACTTCGTTATGATCTCCGGCGTTTGAACGGTTCATCGTAATCAATTTTAATTCTCGACCTTTTTCATTGGCTTGAATTTTTCAATTAGATTACGGGCTCTAAATTCAAAGAAATCGCCCTCGTAACCCTCGGTAGGTGCTTGAGGTAACTCCGACGTTTGAACAGGTTCGGGTTGTGGCGGGTGGTCGGAAAACTTGGAGAATCATCGAGAGTTTTATCGGCTGGTCGCACCAATAGCAATATTTGCTCGCACTCACCCTACCACATCGCTTACATAAACAATCGGGATTGAGACAATAAACTTGATCCTCTTCCATACGTCATTTGCAATGAAAACAACGACGATAATCGATCGTCGCCATGAGAATTAAACATGTAGAGGGTTAAAGAAATAGAATTGAGTGATCGAGAGGATAACGAAGAATAGAATCAAACGGTAAAAGAGGGTAAGAGAAATAGAATTATTGAATAAGAGGAATGAGAAGAATATTTTTTTATATTTTTCAAAAACGGTAACTTCACGAGGAAGGTTCTTTAAGTCACTAATCGCAAAAACTTCACGATATTGTCGCAACACACCTCCGGCATGGCGCCAAAATTTGATTCGTGTGAAATAAACACAAATATCAAAATATCAAATTAACCGTGAAATCCGACAAATCAACCCTTTAGGAAAAAGGTCAACGTGCCAAACCTCACGGGTGTGATAAAAGTGATACCGGGAAGTGATTTCCCCGGGTCGTGTCCCAACGAGGTGTGAAATTGACGGGATCGTTGAGTTTTGTGATAAGGACTTGAATGGTTAAACGAATTTTGGATTTTGATTACACTACAAATTAAAGAACGGAAATGAAAATAAAGCATGAAAAACAATATAAACTCTAAATAAACTACTACTATTCCTAAGAAACAATAAAACGACGCTACACTAAGTCCTAGGGTGCAAAAACGCAAAAACGGTAAAACAACCCGAGCCATAAACGTAAAAGTTTTGCAATTTAAGGGCTACGGAGTGAAACCAATTTTCCTACGATCTATTCGACTAAAAATAATTTTAGAAAAAAGCGGAACATTTTTTGACTTTTAAATTAATTACTATGAATTAAAACTATTTTACTCTAATTAAAAGATTAAAATACTAAACTAATAAAGAAAAATCGAAAATTTGCGAGAAAATTACTTTAAGTAATGCTAGTTCAAGGAAAAATAAGAAAACTAGTGGTCGCTTTTGGAAATAAGCACGAAAATAAGCTCAAAAGAGCTTAAAGCCTAAAGCTGCTAAGGAGGGTAAAAGGATAGTTGTGTAAAATAAAACCGGTCAAGACCCAAGGGCGCAGTGGTTGTGATGTGTTGTGTTGAGGCGTTGGTTTGGGTGTGGAGACCAGGGTTCGAATCCCTTGGCTCCCACTTTTTTTGAAAACTATTTTTTTTTCAACTTTTTTTTCTTTCTCAGCTTCTTTACTAGATCAAAATGAAAACTTTTTGTGAAAACAACTTTTCTGAAATCCTTGAAATAAGCTGTTAGAAATAGCTTATCTCAACAGTAGCCAACAGAACACAAAACCAAACACCCTTTTTAACTTTTGAGAGCACAAATAAGCAATCATTAGATCCAATAAGCACACCATGGCATAAATTTGAGGTTTACTAGATTAAATAAGCTAAAACAAGCAAAAGCTTAAGCGAATGCAAGGGAAAATCGGTTGGAAATTAAAGCCACTCTAAAACTAGAACAAGTTTAATTTAAGGACAAATTTAACTAATAAGCAATGAGGTTATCCTAATAAGCTCTAAAGGATCCTTAATAAGCTAAGTAAAACTAAGCTAAGCTAATCTACTTATAACTAATAAGCGTAATATAAAACTTAATAAGCTAAATCAACAAAAACAAATGGTGACTGTGGTACACATCGATGCAGATCGAAAGCGACATGAGACTACCTGTTCAAGCTTATTTTTCACCTAAAAATGGTCCTCCAAAGCAATAAAAACTACAAAATTGAAGTTAAGCTATAAGAGATGTTAGAAAGAGCGATTAGGAACCAAATACAAAGCATTTACGGCTTAAAGCTATCTTGAGATCGACAGCTTTCACATTTGAGTATCTTGATGTAAAAAATTGTATGAAAGTGCGACTTTTAAGATGACCCTAAACCTTCTTGAAAAACTTGGACTTGCAAAATAAACTTGACACATACTGAGTTGGGGACCTCAGGATTCAAGAAAAACCGATTTAGCTCATTTGAAACTTCAATTTAGCAATAAATTATGCTCCTGAACAGCGGTGAAATTGCATTGCTCGAGACTTGGTAAAGTACAGCAACAATCAAGAATTTTTGGTGAAACAAACTTGGTACAATTTCAATGAGCAAACTTCCAAACATTAGAACCTTCTTAAACTAGTGTAAAGTAAGTTGACTTGTTAAGTCAAACGGGTAGAAACAACTACTTTGACTATATTCTAACAACAAACAAACACCCCGGCAAATTGGTTTGACATAAACGACTCTCTTTTTTTTTCTTTAAAGCGACATTGGTTTTCTTTGATACTCATAAGGCGATAACTAATTCAAGAATCAAACAACTAAAACAACTTGAGCTTAAAAGGTGATCAAAGTGATGTTTCATTAATAAAGAAAACAGTTACAAATAAAGTAGACTAAAGACTGAGTAAAAACTAAAAAGAAAAATAAGGGGGTGCCTCATACACTTGGCTACAACATGTATTTATACTAGAACTACTAAGGTCTACATCTTCAGGTCTTGTGTTTCTTTTCTTCAATCTTAGCCTTCCATCAAGTAGGTAGCATTTTGAACTAAATCTTGACCATCCACTGAGCTCATTTGAAGCTGAGATTGCCAGCTTGGCAAGTCTTGGGGAGGGTAGTGGGTTTGGGATTGGGTGAAACCGGTAAAGAGGATAAGGTGGGTTTGGGTAAAGGTGTATGTGGGTAAAAGAGAGATGGTGAGGTTGGCGTGTTTGGAGAGAAGAGAAAGTGAGGGTTGGGCTAGGGTTCATGGGGGATTGGAGAATCTAGGGTTCTGGGTATCTCTGCTTGGGCGGGAAATGGAGAAGACGGGTGTGGGTTGGATATACTTGTTGACCGGGTATGGGGTAGTGTATTGGATGGGTTGACCGGGTTGCTAACTTTGGGCCTTGGGGTTTATTGGACTAAGGATTAAACTTGGAATCCATTTAAGCTTTAAGGGACCATAGGTGTACAATCCAAAAGTCCAGGGACCAATCAAGTAATTCTGAAAATGCTGTCCAAGGTCCAAACTCGTAAAAACTCAAATAATGTAGGGACCAAATCATCATTTTGAAATTCAAGGATCGAAATTGTAATTTTCCAAAATTCTCAAGATGACCAATTTTGACAAGTTTGAATTACCAAAGGACTAAAATGTTTATTTTCCAATTTAAAGTGTCCAGGTAAATTGGTCATTCTTTGAAATTCCGTGGACTAAAGTTGCCATTTTTGAAAGTCGGGACCTAAAAGCGCCAATTATGCAAACTTGTTCGTTTTTCATTTGTTTTCAATAATTTTGCATCCGAAACACAATTTTGAGATATTTTCAATATTTTGATGCATTTTGAGTGTTTTAGATGTTTAGCGACTTAGATTTGACTTAAAATGATGAGTGAATAAGCACTCATCAAGTGTCCCAAACCTACACCTAAACGTGTAGTTAATGCGGTTGGAAAAGCAAAGGTCAGACTTCAGGTGCTACTAAGGAGGTGTCGAAAGATGGGTTTACCACTATCAAGCGAAAAGGTACTAATTATAAGATGGTTTTGGGGGTATCTAAGAACAAGATAGTGGAGTATAGGCAGGTTGTAAAATAACAATCTACTAAAAACACATCTAGCCTAAATGATAACATCAACGTGGCTTCTACTTTCAAACAGCCTACGAAGGATAGTAATGTGTTAAATACTTCGAATACTTTTCTTTGCTCTTAATGAGATATATGTTGTTACAATGAATCTTGTTAAATCGATGGCAATACTATTTTTCCCTTGTTGAACACTCGTTTACTTTGAAAAGTAAATATTTGGATTTTGGTTATGGGAATGGGAACATGGATAACAAAGTGAGTGCAACTATTGATTTATTTGGAAGTCCAAGTACAACATCTCGCGTTGAAAGGATTAATAATCTAGAAATTCAAATAGTTGATGGGTGCTTTTGGGTGATGATAGGAAGTCGCTTCTATGTAAAGGAGGCTAATGTGACATCGGTATGTGCACCTAGTTCTACTATTGAAATGCAATGGGAAGACTCGAGATAGTGATGAAGTGAAGATGTTTATGATGACACTTCTCATTTCATGACTAGTGGAGGTGCATATGATGCTAGTTACATGAGGTTGAAGATTATGATATATATGACACTTATGGCGTTCAAGATTTAACTCCGGAACAACGGCCGTTTTGTGATGCGATGGATATTAATCTTCGTGGTCAGTTTGAACATTAGCTTAATTTCATGTTCTTATATTAGTTGTTTATAAGATTGATTTTTCTTTCTTATGATAGTTTTGGTTTGAAGCACAATTAGTGCATTTTTTTCTCGTCTTTGTAACATGTTTTGATGTGGGATTTACCCACATCCTATGTTCTTATTTTTTTAAGTAATAAAATTTACCGAAAGTATCCCCTTTAACAAAAAAATAAAATAAAATAATAAATAAATAAATAAATAATGACAATGTGCTAACTAAATATTATGATCAAAACATTAAAGACATATAACACTCTAACAGAGACAATATATGACCTTGAACAACTTAAGTAGCGTGTCCACGTTAAAATTGTAGTTTATCGAACAAATATTAAAAGCCGGAGGTAGTGAAATCTACTTGACAAAGAGATTGGTAATATATGTAAAGAGTAATATTATCCTTAGAATAAATTTGGTGTTATAAAGAAAAATATTGTCATTTTCACACATTTTTTATAACACCGAACCTAACTATCACTCAAGACCAAGCATCTTCCTTTCATTTCGGTGTTATAGGACAACCATGAGCCTCATGCTTTTATTTTTATTTTTTATTTATCCAAATAAATAACACATTAAAATAATTTAAATTTCATTAATAAAAAAAAAAAGACATAAGAAACCCATAAATTTGGGTTTGTTGAAGTTGAACTTATTGTCATAGTTGAAATTAGTCAGGTATAAATTGGTTGTCAAATGGGTTGAAGTTTGGTAATTGGTTTGGGATTTGGTTTGTTGAAGTTGGGTTTGGGATTTGGTTTATTGAAGTTGGATTGTTGTTGGAAAATTTGAGTTTGTATAAGTTGAAATTGTCGTCATAGTTGAAATTGGGCGTGTGTAAATTGGTTGTCAAATGGGTTGAAGTTTGGTAATTGGTTTGGGTTTTGGTATTGCGAGCCGAATGATGATAGTTGGTTGGCGTTTGATGTGATGGAGTTTGTGGACGTTGGTCCATTTGGGTTAGAAGAAGATGAGAAATTTGGTATTGATGAGCTTAGAGGTAGAAATGTGTGTAAAGATTAGAAGATTAATGGTGTATTTATAGGATTTTTAAAGGGTAAAACATTAGGAAAAAGTGGGCAATAATGTAAAAAAATTGTCTATATTCTTGCACCAAATGTCCATTTTTTTGCCCATTATCAAATGTTCGAATAGAGAAAAAAATCCCATGGCATGTGCTAGTCACTACGACGAGAGCCTATGGCACTAGCCACGGTGTCCTAATCGCTCCATAAGTTGGTGTTGTCGGATGGCACGAGGCTTAGCAGCCAACGACACCCAATGCTCTTATAAGAAGAAATATCACCACAGTATCTCGATATATTTTAACCATGGCACAAATTCTCCAAAACACATGCATAACATTATCACCATTCTCCTATTCTCTCCAATCCTCCAAGCACAATCCCAACACTTTTCAAAAACTGTTACCAAAATCATGCATGATCACTTGGTTCAAAAGTCAGAAACTAAGCCACCTTCACTTCTACGTCCCTGACATACCAAGTGGCAAGTGGCGCGACAACCCCACTGCCATCCATGTGGCTGAGGCTGCAATGACCATTGACCAACACATCTGAAACCTCATTTGGAGCTATATATGGTCATGATCGATGACCCGTTGACACAATAGGCCCTGAAAAGACTTCCAAAATTCTTGGAAGAGCACAAGTGATATATGCATTTGCTGACTTTTATATTTAGGGTTACTAATGGCTTTAAACATTCTTTTCGAACGTCGAGGGAAAATGCAATATGATGGTAGCACTTTAAGTATATTAGGGAGGAATTCAGTGATGTCACCTGTTAGAGAGATGCCAACCGTAGGTGGCAGTGGGCCTTTCCGATTTGCCTGTGGTTATGCTTTAGCAAAAACGTATTTCCTAAATACAACAAATGGTGACACTGTTGTGGAGTATAATATTTATGTCCTTCATTATTGATCACTTTGTGTTAAGATACAAACCAAAAGTTTTACAAGCTACGCGTAGTGTTTGTTTAGACTTTGGAGAGTGTTTAAGTTCATCATTTTAATTATTATTAATGCCTCTATTTGCTAATTTCATTCACGAATTAAGATATTTTATATCTAACGAGACAGCAATATTCAATAAAGTGGTAATGTTGAACTCGTAGATGCGGTTGATTTCCTAAATAAGATAAATGGAAAGAAAAAAATAAAATGACACTTAAGGGTCTGAGGAGAACCAAGGTGGAATTAATTGCATAATTTGTTTTTAAACTTTTTACATCATAAGACTTGATATTTTAAAATGAATTAAGAAAGAGGTGTTACTCCGTATGTGTAAAATAAAGTCATGGCAGAAGTAATCACCAATCACCCCTTATGCATTCAGCTTCTAAAGATAGGTAGAAGCATAGCAAATTTATTAGACAATGTCAACGTGTCACGCTATAAACTTAAAATAAACCAATCCAACAAATAACTGGGATATACCTAAAATAAAATATATATATATATATATATATATATATATATATATATATATATATATATATATATATATATATATATATATATATATATATATATATATTATAAAAGGTCAAAGACTAGGTAAATATATTACTTCAAAAACGTTTAAGACAAAAGATATGGGTGAATCTCATATCTCACGATTACGTAGCGAAAAGTTTACATAACAAGATACTCTTATTTTCTATATAAGAAAATAAACCACTACTCAAAATATAACATTAGACTCCTATGGAGATAAAGTTACTTCCTACCATGGCCTTGGTGCTTGATACCATACGTGTCATAATAGGCATCCAAGTTTTCTGGAAGATCGTAAACCTGATCTGCATAGTTATCATAACCATAGTCATCATAGTCAATTTCGCGATCATGACCACCACCAAATAGATTACTTGTCTCATCAAAGGTGTTCACAACCTCCTCATCATCACTATCAGAATCCACAATCTCTCCCACCTTAGTGAATGGGTTAACCTCTTAGTAAACGCAGTAGCCGGAAAATCCTTATTATAACCTTGATAATCAACCTTTTAATAGGATTACGATTATCATCAACAAGAGTAGCTTTCCATCAATAAGAAGCCTTTCAAATTCCCCGATTTTCTCGACAATGGGGTTAGGACCACCGTTAGCTACCATTTAATCACTCATGGCGGATCTTGTGATACATTACCTGTCTCGATAGACCTAACCTCCTTTGCTTCCATTGTATTACTAGAAACCTCTACATCAGTAGGATTGCCAGATTCATCAGAATCAATCGTATTAAGCACAACAAAAGGGTTAGATGTAGCAATCTTCGTCCCACTGCACTCGCCACATTAGTGGTCGCTTCTTCGCACTATCCACCTTCTCGGGTTCGGAGAGGCGCTTTAGGTTGATACCTAAATTTAGGACCCACTTTAGTAAAACCTCCTTGCTTGGAACACTTGGACCACCATTCCTACCCTTATTATTGTTAGTGACAGTTGAAAACCATCATTAATGAGCTTGTTTAAGCCGAGTAGGAAGTGGAATAGATTTAGGACAATCAATCAACATATGACCAAATAATTTACATGTATCACACCGAGGCGATTTCCATTCAGATTCCACGAATCTTTCAAGAGTAGATCCCGTCCCATCAAGTAATGGTATCTCAATAGTGATGCTCTCCTTAAGAACCTCATCGCTTTAACATCAAGCATCTAGCGAAACGACTTGCCCCATGATCTAACATTTTGAGTACCAATCAATGTAGCTAGGAGGCGAGACCATCATCGAAAACATAGCAAGGGCACATCATGGAATTTAACCCATACCGTAATATTAGTCAAATCCTCTTTAAGCGAATAGTATTCAAAGTCCACGGTTTAAGAATAATTAACACATTCCTAATCATCCACGATCCATTTTCAAGCACATCATCAACACCTTTACGAGTGGAAAACTTAAAGAAAAAGAACCCCTTCGCATTCATCATAACCTTTTGAATACCATACGTGGCCCATGTATTACAAATGTAATAATCAACAACCGGAAAAGCAATACGTTTACCAAGGAAGTAACCATAAAGGGTATTCTCAAATTTAGAGTTTACCTCCTCAACAACTTTCATAGGAATGGAGAGATCTACCCCATTATATTTTTTACTAGATTCCAACCTACAAAAATTTGATTTGCCCTTCGTCGATTCATTAGCAGAATTCGTACCACTTGTAACACCAACATACGACATACGTAATGTATTAACCCCAACAGATTGAATAATTGGCGTAGCACCAGTTAATTTGTCTTTAGTTGGAGAAACATGTACCCTTCCAAACTTTAGGAGCTACACTAATACCATCACCACTAGGCATATTAGCCCCCCTAGTGGTGTCCTCGACACTATAAACTGTAGATGGGGAATGTTGCATATTCAAAATACTAGTAACACCAGGAGGCCCTGCATCCCAAAACACCGAATCATCAATACTCGCATGTGAAACCGGCTTCACAACCTCTTTGGCATTCATATCCCTTGACAAGCAAAATCGTGGGATTTACATCATGTGGAGCCGGCTTCACACGAGGTTCACGCCTACAATCCATTAAGGCATCTTTATCAACGTTAGGCACACCCTCCATCAACACGACAATAAACAAACCCTAACCAAAAGAACACAATCAAATAAACAAGAAGAAACAACCCGAACCAAACCACATAATCGCTCGTATTAATTAAACCCTAATAATAAACTAGGTTCATAAGCATAATCAACCATAGATCAACCCATGAATAAAAATATATTAATCTGAGAATTGGTTCACAATGAGTAACTTGCATGCGTAAAATAACTTATAATAGAAGTATGATTGGTTTAATATATCAAATTAGTAGCACATGCATGCAAGTACCCAAGATAATAGATAGAACCGACCAATGCGAATTAAATGTATTTCCCAAAACGCCAAAATTCTACCCACCCACTAACACAAGAACTAATTAATGCTCACCACCACATAGATGAAACAATTTAAAAGTTAAGAATTAAGTGAATTGTAGGAGAAGAACGGTTTAGGATTTGGTGTTCAACAGAATCGTAATTGTCGCGAGAGGAGAGAATCGACTTACCTAAAATAGAATATTGGATTATTAGGTTATTGCAATCTCCCAAAACCTACCATTTATCAATCTCTATAAGAAGAAAGTAAGAAACAACACCACTCTCCACATCTCAAATTCTCCTTTATTAACATGGCTCAACTTGTACAACACCACAAGCATACTATTCTTGACATACTCATGTTCTCACTTATCCTTCAAGTACAATGCCATCTATTTTCGGGAAAATTATCACCAAAATCCCATGCTTTAAAAAAACAGAAACTAACACACCTTCACTTCTACTTCCAAGACATAGCCGGGGGTGACCAACCCATTGCTTTACGTGTGGCTGAGGCTCCCACTACCCAGTGGCGGAACCAGGAAATGATGATGTGAGGGGAAAAAAAATTTTGACAACAACAACGAAATGCGGAAAAAAAAACTAGGATCATAATGATAAATCGAGTATTCTTACTTTGAAATGATGGATTTATAAAGCCTTAGAGTATTGAATGTTGGGTTTTAGACGTAAATGGCGGGCAATTTGAGTTACGGTGGAAGCACTTTTGAAAAAAGGTCAAAATTATAAAAAAAAATTACACTAAAATCTCGACTTTTTCAACTAGCCATGAGAGACACTTGCCCCATTCTTACCAAGTAGATCCATACCGCCACTACCCATTGGTGAAGGGCGAACAGACCTCCAAGATCATTGGAAGTGCCCAAGGATATGTGCATCTTCCGACTTATATGTATTTAGGTTTATGATGGTAGAATTTTTTTTTACGGAAGGAAAGGGAGGAATGACGTTACGTTGCCATTGAGAGAGCCGCCTATTGTTGGTGGAACGGGCTTTTCCGATTTGCATGTGGTTATGCTCTTGTAAACATCGCTTCTTTAATTGCAAGCAATGGTGGCGGTGTTGAGTATAATATTTACGTCGCATACATTATAAACGAGTGTGGAAACCCGCGATGCGTGAGGATTAACTAAAGGACTTACTTTGCAAATGATACTTAAACTTTAAGGACTATTTTGCCAAGTTGTGAAACTTTTAATGTTTGGACTTATTTGCAACGCCACTCGACCTCGCGATTTATTTTCAAGTTGAGAAAGTTTGAAATTAATGCAAGGTTTTGGGTACAAAGTTACGCCTTTTAGTATTATATACAAATATCGTGTCTTCAAATAATAATCATAGATATAATAAGTATTTTCCTCAAGTGTCACATGAAATTGAGTTGAAGCATCCTTTTTTAGTTCTTTCATGTCTTAGTACTACTAAAATTTACGTGTTTCTAGCTACTCCTGTTTCTTTAACAACCTAACATAGTCATTAATAAATATGAACTAATAAAATGTTCAATGTTATTGAATGACCATTTAGAAAGTACGACTATCGGATTATGATCATTAATTCATTATGCGGCTTTGAAGTGGGATAACTATTTATTTACTCAAATAGTCAAATCTGCTACTGATTATTGGTTTGGTAACAAGGCATTTCTTCACGACTCTCTTTATTTCCTTCAGTTGAAGATTTCGTTGAAAATTACTCAAGTTTAAACAAATGCTTACAGTTACTTGATATTTTTTTCATTTGAAAATTGACACTTCTACTTTGATATATTTTTCAAAGTAATCATATCTAATAAGACTATAAGAGTACTAGTCATTTCCAATTTTTAAGAAAAATTAACAAAATGTTGACGAGAACGTTTGACACATTTTGAATTGTTTTTTATCAACCGCTTTAAATTTGAACGCAGAGACACAATCGTGTGTCGATCGTGTGTCGATCGAGCACCAAGGCGATCGATCCCTTTTGTGTGGCTGCTATCGATCGTTTGAAAAAAAGTGTGTATCGTTCGTGTGGACGATCGACAAGAACAAAGGAGCTAGCCGTTGAGGTGCAAACAAAAAAAAAATTATCCGTTAAAAAATAAATAAATAAATAAATAAAAAATTAAAAAAAAATTACTAATAAAACTATCCTATAAATATACAACTTATTTACACACTAAACTCACAAATCTCACATTCTCTATATCCAAACCAAAAATCCTACTCTATATTTACACACTATGAGTTTTAATTTTACGAGCTATTCATTGCCGATTCGTCATCGGATGATGAAAATGAAGTTAGTACCGAGTTTATGATGTTTGCGGAAGATCGCTGGGAGGCTTTTCAAGCATCACAAAAGTCTCACGAACCCAAGTTAGTAGGGATCGTGGGTGCTCATAGTCGTTTAGTGGATGCTTACTTCTGCAAGAACCCAAGATACGGCGATCAAGCATTCCATGATCGTTCCGTATGAACCGACGTCTATTCACACGAATTGTCCGAGATATAACCGATCATTCACCTTATTTCCAACAAACTCCTAATTGTACCGGCGTATTAGGTATTTCTCCATTGATGAAGTGTACTTCGTCAATCCGTCAATTGGCATACGGAGTCAATGCTGATGCTCTAGACGAATACGTGCAAATGGGTGCGTCAACAATTCGTGAGTGTCTCGAAAAATTTTGTGAGGCCATAATGGAGTTATATGGTGCAGAGTATTTGCGAAAGCCGACGGTTAGTGACATTGACAAACTCTATGCTCATCACTACGAAACTCATGGGTTTCCTGGGATGATAGGAAGCATCGATTATAAATTGGCCGTGGGTAATTGCCCACATGCTTTAAAAGCTCAATTTTGTAGGGGTGATCAAGGCGTGATCCTTTCATTTTATTGGAAGCGATCGCGTCCCAAGATTTATGGATTTGGCATGCGTTCTTTGGTGTTGCCGGATGAATAACGACGTAAATGTTTTACGTGCATCGCCTCTTTTCAATGATCTCAAACGGGAGAGCTCCGGATGTGGAATTCTTTGCTAACGGGCGCTTTATAAACGCGGATATTATCTTGCCGATGGGATATATCCGAATGGTCGGTTATTATGAAGTCCATTAAAATCCAGGACCAATGATCACAAACGAATATTGTATAAGACGATGCACGAAGCAAGAAGAAAAGAAGTGGAACGTGCTTTTGGCGTGCTAAAGAAGAAGTGGCTAATGATTAAACATCCGGCCAGAGGGTTTGACAAAGAGCGCCTATCGAATGTAATGTACACATGCATCATATTACATAATATGATAATTCAGATTTAACAAAGCGGCGATATCTCCGTATTCTTTCCAAAGAAGAAAGACCGTTCTTATGATCCCATAAGAACGCATGGAATTGTTGGAAATTACCAAGAGATATGCGACAAAACAACTCATCTTAGCCTCAAAGCCGATTTGGTGGAAGACATTTGGCATCGTTAGAATCAAAACTAGTTTAGTCGTTGTATTGTCGTAATGTTATAATTTTATTTGAATTATTATGTAACGCTTTAATTGTTAATGAAATTTTATTTTGTGTTAAAATGTTTTTTTTTTTTTAAAAAAAAAAAAAAATGAACCAATCGCCTCTTCTGGGCATCTAATCGCCTCGAAGGTCATTTGGAGAGAGAAAGGCGATGTGGCGGGAAAAATGGGGGATTGAATCCCATACTTGGGAAGCCTTAGCATGTATGCAACGTCAATAGAAAATTTTACACGTAATGTACTTAGGCGTGTTCTTTCTAGTGAAAAGTTGAAACGACTGGTAGATAAAATTTATAAAGATTAAGGCTTTGTTTCTTTTGGAATAAGTGGATGTAAAAGTGAATGGGCCCCTATTCTCATTCCATCTGAATGGTCAGTACTTAGCTTTATTTGCCTTCTATCTTTAGAAAATTAAAAAAAATAAAAAAAAAAAAAAAAAAAAAAAACATTAATTTATTTTTGGGGCACTGGTTTTCACACTCAGACCTCTAACAATAAAAAAAAAAACACACCCTAAGTAAGGTATCATTCCTCCTTTATTTTTATAAAAGTATTGGTAGCATAAAGTGATGGAGCTAGGGGTTTCATGGTGCAAGGAACCCCGTGGATTTTACGATGTAGTGTTAATTTTGCAAAAACACCGATTTTTCCTAAATGCATCTTAAATGCACCCTCGCCTTCAAATGTGTTTCAATATTACGGTTCAAAAGATTTTGTGCGTAGTGGTGTATTTGTTCCTGGCTCTGCCTCCCAGTAGCATAAGGTTCTAATATGCATACCGTGCGTTAAATCATGAAGTAAAGAATTTATGTCTGTAAAAGAAACGGATATGTGTATTCTAGGGTTTATTACGTTATTTCAGTCATAAAAGTATAGACATATTTAGCAACTCCTAAATTTATATCTAAGGGGGTGCTTGGTTGGCAGTTATAAGGCCTTAGGAATTGTAAAGGTAAATGATACATGATGCTTGCTTTGATGCAATGCAATCCTCATCTTTTAGTTTTAGGTAATATATAGTCCATTACCCATAATATTAGGAGGAACGAGAATCCATTACCCAGCCTCCTTTTTCTTCCTCCACTCCACCAAGAGCCAAACTACCACCACCATCACAAAACCACCACCAAAGATCAACCACCATCACCACCACCACCACCCACAACAAACCACCAACAAGCAGCCCCCACCACCACCGCCACCACCACCACCACCACCACTACCAACCACAACCACCACCACCCACCATCCGCCACCACCACCACCACAAAGCCACCGCCATCACCACCACCACCGATACCACCACCACCACTTTGGAGGTTAATGTGTTTTTCTTAAACCAAAACTATCAAAGATATTGATAATCTTTATTCCATTTGTATGCTCAAGTTTTAGAAAATCGGAGGCCTCGAAAAATGGAGGCGCCTGTCTTGTTCACCCCGCACATACCCAAACCGAGCACGGAACAAATGCATTCTCTTTATCTTTCCTTTCATTTTTATTCCTCATTTCAACCAAACGCTACTTTAATTAATAAGTGATGATTAATAGCACATAAATACAAACGGAAAAGGTTATACGCAATGAAAAGAAAGGTCTGTATCAATAGGTAATGATGTTTAAATGAAACGTTTCCATTGAAACTTAGAAAATCTTCCTCAATTTCTTCATATAATTTTCTTTTCTCTTAATGAAGTGCATGATCTGTCATGCCATTTTTCACATGCCTAGCTTTTTTCCCTTTATAACTAAGACCAAAATACCCCAAATACACATTCCTCATTTCTCATTCCACATTTCCACTATTTTCTATTTCACTCTAAAGTCTAAACCATGGCACAAACTCTCCCAAAACACTTGTTTACCATTCTTACCCTATTGCTATTCATTAATAGTTCATGCACAACCTCATCAATTTTCAAGAAAATTGCCACACAGATCACTTGGTTTAATGAAAGAAAAGTTGAGCCACCTCCACTTCTACTTCCATGACATAGTTACTGGTAAACACCGACCGCGGTCCCTATTGTTCAAGCTGCTAAATTACGTTTTTGTCGAGGGAAAGTATAATGGTAGCACTTTGAGTATATTAGGGAGAAACTTGGTGACATCAAAGGTGAGGAGATGCCAATTGTTGGTGGCAGTGGGCTTTTTCGATTTCTTGCGTGGTTACGTACTTGCAAAGACACACTTTCTAAATGTTAGCACTGGTGATGCTGTCGTTTAATACAATGTTTATGTCCTACATTATTGAATATTGTTACGGACGTTAACAACGGGAATATAATGCTTAAGTTTAGAAGTGCGTTTGTAAGATTTTGTGAGGTCGTTCCTATTTCGGTCACTTGGAACTTCTAAGCTATCCACTGCGAAAGATTTAACTAAGTGGTCCATCAATAAGCCAAATTTTACTTGTATTTCGTGGGTTGCAAATAATGTTCTATATAAAAGATAGTTCGTTCCAAATGATACAGAAAACTATCATCTAATGCATAATCCGACATTTTTCTAATGCATAACTAGATAATTAAAATTTCAGGGTAGATAAACTGATAATTACACGACAAGAGATAATTTGTATACCATTGTAGTAGACTAATACATGGATAGTATATCAATATTAGTGGCCCAAGTCCATTAAGTATACACTCAAATCAAGCCCATTGCCAATATACATAAATAAAAATTTGATAGCGCCCAACTTAGAACCGTGATCGAGGTAAAAAAGTTTGCATCTAGTCATTATCACAAAAAACAAAAATAACAACAATCTGAAAACAAAGTGCCTGAGAGTAAACCCTAGTAGTGCAGCACGGACTGGAGGGACTCAGTTACAAAAGTCAAACATCATATCATCAGTGCTTGATCTAATACTAGACTAGAAGAACTTGATAGCATATCAATATTAGTGGCTCAAGCCCACTAAATACACGCTCGAATCAAGCCCATTACCAAGGCCCATTAATAAACACTTGATAGCGGTCCGACTTAAATCCCAGGCCATGCATGCCTGATAAAACTCATGAGGCCATGCTGAGCATACAGTACTACTGGTCCATAATTGTCACTAACGGTTAAGATGTATCATCTTACACTGTACAGTGGGACGCACGACAAACACCATTTTGTACAAGCCAAGGAGCGCAGGTAACCTGTCCTCCTATTCTGCTCTCTAGATTATCAACACCTAACTCTCTCGTAGCCATTTATCATCTCTCAAGGGTTTATCTCTAAACCCTAATTACCTCTTTATAAATAAAAGGCAACACACACAACTTGACAAGTTTTCACACACTTGGGCAAATAATGCTTCACAACAATAAAGTATGGTATTCGTTTAAGTATTACCCAAGATTTTGATTTTCATTAATCTCATCGAGTCCTCACTGCTCAACACGGAAAACCAAACAACAAAACCATTCTCATCCTATTTATTTATACCGATTTACATACAATACGTAAACATACACCTTCTAAACTTTTCTTTTACAACGATTTGATAGAATCAAGAAATTTGTTTTTGAAGATTTGCGACAACACATGGCTCAAACTTTTAGAAGCCTCAAAATGTATATACCTTTACATATTTTTTTGTCTCAAAATTTACTTCCCTCGTCCAAATGTTGAAATTATATGAAATTATGTTCTAAATATTTGTTAAACTCATCTTCATGTGGTCATGAGCGATTAAGGACTCACAAAAATTATAGTTAAGAGGTTACATTTTTTTGAACAACAATTTTTTCACACCTTATACCACACATCTCATAATATATTCCTCAAATGACTATAGCGGCTTGAACCCACAACCTCTAGGTTGATGGATAACTCACATACCACTAGACTAAAAGCCTTGGGTTAAATGGTTACACTATATCCTTATGGTTATGTTTAGGTATCATAAAAACTTAACACGGAGCTTTCACTAACTCAGCTACGACATTGAGAATCAGGGCTATATAGGTTAGGTAGCGGAGGCAATGTGCAAAATTTTATATGATAACTAAAAATAACCATGAAATATATATCATAGAATCAAATTTACTGAAATAAATAAGCAGTATTCTAACTATCTAACTTTATAGTATTTAGAGCATACAGTTATGGTTAGCATGTTTTGTTGTAAGGGAAAAAATATAGCGAGAATAAAAATTAAATTAAGAATGATGAACGAAATTTAGTTATATATTTTAATGAGTTATAGCATTTTGGTCCTTGTGGTTCGCCAAATTCCATAATCGCTTCATCTAACTTGTCTAATTCTTTGTGTCCGTTGCATCATTCTGCCTTAGTAATTGATTATCATTCCGTGTTAATCGTTTATTGAGTGGCTTGGTGTTTGGATCACAAGCTTTAGTTGTTTTTGAATATTCGATCTAGGGTTTTTGATGTCGACTTTAGGGTTTCCAGAATCGGCTAATTGGCTTTGTATTCTTTGTTAATCGATTGTCACTTATTGATCGATTACATGGCATGAGGTTAGACTTCTGGTGCGCTCGTTCTAAAACCCCTAACTTTTAGTTAGGGTTTTCTATTAGCTCTGTTCGGACGCTTATGTTTCTTCTTGTGTTTTACGCTCCGTGTTTCATTGGTTAGTGGTTCGAGGAGATGGAGAAGGGGTTTCTTAACAACAATAGTGCATCCAAGGTTTCGATTGTTAGTGTGTGGGTAGCGATGGTGCCGCTAATCGGTCAATTCCGCTACTTCTGCGATAACTTGAATGGAGATGATCTAGCTCAACCGTTAGGGATCCTAAGTTTGATGCGGATATGGGTAAGGACTCGTCTATAAGTGGTAAGGATGTTTTTGGTCGTGATCGACCTTCAATAACAACGCACATGCAACTAAACCCATTAGAACCTTGGTTTGTGTAATGAGGTATACCTTCTGTTACTCACAATTTAACGAGCCTATGGTTGATGGTATTTCTTCCTCGAAGATTTTGGATATTCTTGTTGCCCGTCCGATGGTAATCAACTAGATAACTTCATATATATCATGGTACTTCTCCAAGACTTAATGTGGGTAATGGTTTTGTTTCGTATCCGAATTTGGTGAAGTGGATATTAACAAATGTACTGATCCAGTGGTTTTGGATGCATGGAAGTCCTTTGCAGATGCAATGAAAGAAGTTGCTTATAAGAATGCAGTGAATGCGTCCAAGGCAGGTTCTAATGATAAAGGGCCTGATCCCAATGATGCAAGGTCTTTTGCAAATGTGTTAACCCAGAACGTGTTACTAGGAAGATTAATTTCCGACCTTTGGTGAATGAGAATCGTATTGCTAATCAATCATGACACAGTTCTACCAAAGGATGTGATGGAGGGTGTTTTGAACCGTGATGGCAATACCCTTGTTGGATTCTTTCTTGGCAAGTGCCTTCCCCTTGGTTGAAAACTATGTCACTAATACGTGGGTGAAGTTTGGTTTGAAGAAACTTATGAAAAATGATGATGGTGTTTTCCTCTTTAAGTTCGGTTCTAAAGAAGGTCTTGAGAATGTTCTACAATGGGGCCCTTGGATTATTCGTAATTCACCTCTCATTCTCACCAAATGGACTCCTGATGTATTATTGACCAAGAGTGAGGTAACCAAAGTACTCGTGTGGATTAAATTGCACAATGTGCATTTGCTTGCATATTCAGAAGATGGATTGAGCTTGATTGCTACACAGGTAGGTAAGCCGATTATGTTAGATGCTTTTACAAGCTCAATGTGTGTTGATTCATGGGGTCACATTAGTTTTGCTCGTGCTTTAGTGGAATTATCATTAGATTCAGAATTAAAATGCGAGGTTATTATGGTGATCCCTAAAAAGGATGAGAGTGATTTTACTACTGCATGCATCAAGGTTGAATATGAATGGAAGCCTCCTCATTGTGCGATGTGTAAAGTGTTTGGACATGACCATTCCTATTGTCCAAAGAGTGCTAAGGAGCCTAATCATATTATTACTAATGAAGTTGTTGTAGCCCCCACCACTACTTTGGAGGAGACGGATGATGGGCTTAAGATAGTTCAGAGTCGGAAAGCTAAAGCTAAAGGTAAGAAGCTGTCATGTGGTATTAATATGGGTAAGGGGCCTAAATTTGCTTCTAAAAAGTTGGTATATGTTGCTAAGACGAAGACCCAGGATGCTACTACTTCTAAAGTGGCTAATACCAGCGGTACGCCTGTAACTACTTCTAACACTTTTGGGGCTCTTGATATGCCCGATACTAAGGAGGATGGTATTCCATGTCATTCTAGTGGTTTTCCTAATGTGGAGGCTGAATTGGAAAGGTCTAGTGGTTGTAGCAAGGAAGCAGATATGGTAGGACTTCAAATGACTGGTATGGAATCAAAAGAACACCTTGTGAGTACCTTAAAAGGAACAGGGGAGGGTGTAGAGGATTCTGGTAATACAATGGAAGCAAAGGAGGATGGGTCTCTCAAGACAGGTAATGTATCACAAGATCCGCTTGTGTGTGATTCAATGGAAGCTAACGAGGTTGGTCCTACCCTTATTGTTGAGAAAATTAAGGAGTTTGAAAGGCTTCTTATTGATGGGAAAGCTACTCTTGTTGATGATAATGGTAATCCTATTAAAAAGGATGATTATCAAGGTTATAATAAGGATTTCCCGTCTACTTATGTTACTAAAACGGTTAACCCATTCACTAAGGTGGGAGAGATTGTGAATTTTGATAGTGAAGAAGGAAGTTTTGAAAACCTTTGATGAGTCGAGTAATCTATTGGTGGTGGTTATGATCGTGAAGATGATTATGATGACTATGACACAGTAACTATGCGGATCGGGTTTACGATCTTTCGGAAATTTGGATGCCTATTATGACACGTGATCAGAGCTCCAAGGCGGTAGGAAGTAATTTTATCTCCATGGGGTTTAATGTTATCTTTGAGTTGTGGTTTATTTTCTTATATAAAGAATAGGAAGTGTCTTGTTATGTAAGTTTTTCGCCTATGTATGCGGTGAGATATGGGATTCACCAATATCATTTGTACTTAAACATTTTTCAAGTAATATATTCTGGGATCTTTGACATTTTGAAAAAAACTTTGAAAGTCAGAACGATAGTCTCAATTTTAAAGTTTGGATTCGATTTTTACACCTGACAAAGTTAAATAACTAAAATAATCATTGTCTTTTCGAGGAAAAGGCGAGGGTAATTGATTATTTCACAATCGACATGACAAAACGAAACCAAACTTCAAACGAAGACTATCATTCACAATTTCAAAGTACACTAAACCTCAGCCTGATTTTTTAAACCACAAAAGTTAACTAAAAATGCAATTAACTCTATTTTAATTAAGAGGAGAAATTTAAGAAGATATAAATTTATTTTTTAAGTGCATTTTAAATTTATAGTCGTAGTTTTTTCTCATTCTTTTTGTATCAATTTTACTTCTCATTTAATTTTATCTTTTTGCTGAAAATGATTTTTGTGACCCCATAAAGAATAGAATATACGTTTTGGTCCCTAGTCCCTAGAATTTTAAGCTTTTGTACGATTGCTCAACTCACATACGTTCTCGTAAAGCTCCGGATGGAATTGGTAAAATCTTATCTATTCGGCTTCATGACAATGGACCACCTCAACTTGTACTCCTTATTTTAAAGAAAAGGTTATCTACCATTTCAAGTTTTCAGAAACTCCACTCCGATATAATTTTGTGTTTTATAACCCTGTTTTTCCTCCCGGTCTCCCACACTATACATTTTTTTTTTTAAATTACGGAAATAGTTTTAACACAACTAAGTTTGAAGTGGTTTTGCTTGGCACACCAGATGAATTATTATAAACTCATGACACCAAATAAAGAAGGATGGTGTTAACATTATTATTAAATCATCTTCTTTGTTAGAATTAACCTTGAAAACGTACATGAAATAGGTTAAATAAATCATCTTATAAGTTGTACTAAGTTTTTCCTTACTCATTGTTTTTAGATATTAAGAAATGATACACCTACTCATCATCCTAATGTGGATAACTCGATAACTTTTAAATAGGTTCCTCAAAGATGTAACCAACCTACATGCTTCTTTTACACATATACGTATGTTGTTAAAACTGAAAAGTGCATACAAATTTGTGAGTTCTTGTTGTATATGATTACTTGTGTTACTCTCACGCCTCAAATTATATTTCACTCTTTAATTACACATAATTTGAGAAAGAGAGAACATTACACCGTGTATTAATAAAATTTCATGTTGACTGTTGAAAACGGTTGAAATATAAAATTTCACACTTATTTTAAGACAAATCTATACTACATAAAAGTAAAAATGGTCAATAAATCAATAATGGAAAAGTGAAATAGTGGAAAAGTGAAATGCTTGTATCTTTGGAAAGTATTCAAACTTAATTTCAAAACAGATGTATATAACTTTGCATGGAAAGTATTGAAACTTGAAATTTCAACTACCTAAAAGGCCTCTTATATTTTCCAATGAAAGTCTGTAAGTTATTCTCCAACTATTATAAGAAACAATTCTTTCTATAAGAGTTATATAAACACCTTAGAAGAATAACGCAACATTATATTTACAAACACCAAAACACACTGTTATTTTCTCTCAAATGACAAACCATCTCCTCAAACACGCCATCTTCTCCTCTCATCCGCCACCACCTCATCATCCGCCGGCACATCCCGACGGAGCCACTGGGTTTGGTGGTTTCAGTTATATGTGGTATTAGTTGGTGTTTAGGTTGTTGCGTTTACTAAGACTACTGTTGGTGGTTTGTTTGTGGTTTCAATGGTAGCTGCTTGTGTAGTTTTTGTTGTCTAATGTAATTTTGGTTGTTAATATATTTCGAGATCTGGTTTTAAAAATCTGTTCACAAAAAACCATGTGGTTTGAGATTTTTTTTTCAGATCATTTGAGATATATGAGAGTAATGGTTTAATTTAGGCCTGTAATGTGTTAATTAAATACAAAGGTTTAGAATTGAGGGTGCTAATTTAGTGTTATGAAGGAGGTGGTTGGTTTCAGTTGGTCATGAGAGTTTTGGCGTGGTTCTTGTGTGTAGCCGTTTGTTTTGGTGGGTTTGGTTGTGTAGATTTTACGAGATCTGATAGTTGTGTGTTATAATGCTTTTGATGTTTAAATAGAATGGTATATATGTGTTTCTATTTTTAAAAGATTTGAATGTGATTTGGCTATGATTATTTGTTAGTCCGATGAGTGGTTATGGAACAGATGGTAGTTTTATGCTACCATTTGTATGCACTCATGAAGACTCCTGACCCAAGCTATTAATTTTTTTATTTATGGGTGTTTGCAACGGTGATGATGTTAGATCTAAAGCCTATTCGGTTATTTGGAGGTTGCTTAAAACTGATTTCGTAGGTTCTTTGTGGCTGTATAAAACTAATACTAGAATGTTGGGGCTGCTTAAATATAGTGGTAGCTTAAAAATAGTGGTAGGGTAGCGGTGTAAAGTAGGCACACTTGATATTAGTTATTCAATAGGCTATAGAAAAAATACTACTCAAAAGACAAAATGTGAAGTAAAAGTTAAAAGAAAAAGGAGTTAATATATGACAAATGTAATTTTGAAATGCGAGCTAAAAGTTAAAGGAAAAAAGAGACTAGAACTGTGACAACTTTGATTTTGAAAATCATGTCTTCAATTGCTTTCAATGCCGAATAACAACTCAAAGGGTTTTGTTTGTTTTTGTTTTTTGAAATTAACTTATATACGGTGATTTTATTAAAGGCAATTTTATTGAATGTGCCTAAATATAAACATAATTGTTTCAACATAAAACAAGAACATAAATAAATAATGGTTAAACAAACGTCTAAAACACATAATGTTAACTTAACTCATCAATCAAATGAGAACCACAAATTATTTTACAATTGTTGTATTGGTATATTTAAAAATAAAAGAACATGCAAGCATACACACATAAACAACTATCTTAATAACTGCATATACCTAATTTTTGAAAACTTAATTATTCTATAAAAATAAGTTAATTGTCTAATTTATCCCCTTTAATACCCGTTATACTTCAAACTATAAAACTAAGTTAGTAAGAAAATTTCGTTCATGTCTTGGCTGATACAATCGTTGCAATTACATTTCGATTTTTCATGCTCGCTTTGAACGTTACACTAAACACTTACTACAATATCACATATCGTTAATCGTTCTGTCTAACAACCTCGTAGAACAACAGCGTATTGGTTAAACCACCAAAGAGTTCCGCCGCGAGGAATCTATACCTCAAATGTCGCAGATCGAAGTTTTTTACGCCACGAAGAACGTGTGTTGTTAGTTAATATTTCATAACCGATGTAATGTATTCTTTTCGGCCTCACTAAATATTTTTATATGTCGCTTAATAAATGTTAAGAATTTTTGTTAGAGTTAAATTATCTGATATTACAAACCGTTTGAATTACATTTGATCTTTTCACGCTCGATTTTGAATGTTAAACCAAACACTTGCCATAATATCGCACGTCGTTAATTGTCTCATCACAGAATCGCCGCTGCTGCATGCGGTCTTCCAAGTCAAATTAAAAGGTGAACATATAATTTAAGACGTGAAAATAGTTCTTACCGTATTTCCATAAAATGAAGAAAATAAATGAAACTCTCAAATATGGTAATGCCAAAAGTGATTTGTTAACAACAACTCACTATGTGTTGCTTAAACATTCCATATATAAAAAATAGCATTGAATGATCTCTAAACATTCTATATTTAAGATCACATTACATGTTTAAAATGATTAAAAGTGTATAATTATAGAATACATGAGTTCATTAAACGTGTTTTTTTTATATATAAAATGCTTAAACAACACCCAGCGGCTTTCTGTTAACAAATCCCATGTCAAAAAAGTAAAGCTCAATCTCGGCATTATAACTCGTGTGATTCATATTAGTTTGAACCCATCTCTCTCTTTCTCTTTGAGAAACAATGACAACCGCTGCAACAAGGTTAGTTTGATTTCCCAACACTTTATTTGAATTTTCTTTTATACATAGATTAGTACATTGTACATATGTGATAACAATATTGAATAAATCAGTAAGCAAATACCAGCTATTACTCATTCATATAAACAGAATGACAAGAAAATGACTACGAGGAACTGTTATCTAATGAGATGTAGTATGATCCTTTAACTTTAATATATGTACATATAACAAAAGCCGACTAGGTGTAACTTGTTTCAGAACATACTGTAAGATGATATCAACAATTTTAATAACAGACGACGGAAAGAAATATCTCAGCAAAACATTTAAACATATCTATACTACATTAAAAGGAAAAATGGTCAATTAGCCAAATGTTGAAAAAGTGAAATGTGAAAAATGTGAAATGTGATAAACATAATAAAAATGAAATGTCAACTAATTAACTAATAAAGGAAATTATGGCCTGTAAACTTAAACGAAAAAAATGAAAGACTTAATAGACTAATAAATTAAAGGAAATGATTTTTTAATATCAAAAGCATTCAAAAGGTTATATCAAGGAAAGTCAACTACATATTGTAGTAGTAACAAGCTTTCAAACAAATTTGAATGTTAATCTTTCACGAGAAGCTTTTATCATAATTATGAATAAATATTTGTTTATTCATCCATTTAACTCTCTTCCTTGTACTAAATATATTTGGAAAAAAGATGATGATAATATATTAAGTTTTTATTTTAGTCAAGTGCATATGGCTTTAAAACTCAATGAATATAATCAACATATGTGAGCGGACCATTCGAGCTAATCATCCTCGCCTTATATAAGTTCGGTTTCAATACTTGCATATGATTGACGTTATACAAGTTCTAAAATTTTCATCAATTATACTCAAGTATAATTGACTTCTCACCATTGCTACTCTCTAGGTTTGGTCGTTTCATAGATTGATACATAAATCATCAATACTACAGAATACATGCATGTATAAAGGTTTTGTTATCATCCACGAGTCGTGGAAACTTGACTTTTAGCCTTTGTACTAGCAGTTGGTTGTGAGAGGTTGTTGTATAAAAGTCATCTAATGCTCCTTTTTATGGGAGACTTACTCAAATAATGAGTTGAATTTACGTAATCCTTATATTTTAGGCCGCATCATTGCCAAGAATATGATTACAAATTTACAAGTTTGAGCATTTATGCAATTACTTATCATCTTTAGCATGCTCTTATATTATTAGAAAATATAGTCCACACTTAGATCGACCCACATAACTTTTTAAAATTGTGGAGTATATTTCATTGATATGCAACCACCCATCGAATCAGTAGTTATTCGAAAATGATTCTCTAACGCTACAAATACGGTTTGTTGAAAGAAACTTATGGGTCGTCGAATTTTGCGTAAAACTAGACACCGCCACGCACAGGTGCGGGTACTGCTCTAGTTTATATAAAGGTGAAGGTGAGAATACGTAACTAACTTTCTCAAATATCCGACGTACGTAACATACAAATTTTATTACTTTTGTACGTAAATAACTTTCAAATTATGATCAATGACGATGCGATTTGGTAACTACAAGTTACCGTGTCAAAAGTTTCAAATTATTATCAATGTACGAATAACTTTCAAATTACGATCAATGACGTATCGTGACCGTTTTTCTACGTTTTGTCCGTTTTGTTCCATTTTGTCCGTTTTCTTACGTTTTGTCCGCTTTCTTACGTTTTGTCTCATTTTCCACGTTTTGTCCGTTTTGTTCCGTTTTATCCGTTTTTTCACGTTTTGTCCGTTTTCTTCACGCTTTGTCCGCTTTTTTTTTCATTTTGTCCGCTTTTCTTATGTTTTGTCCGTTTTCTTAAGTTTTGTTCCGTTTTGTCCGTTTTCTTACGCTTTGCACGCTTTTTGTTCCGTTTTTGTCCGTTTTCTTACATTTTGTCCGTTTTCTTCGTTTATGCATTTTGTTCGTTTTGTTCGTTTTTCTTATGTTTTGTCCGTTTTCTAACGCTTTGTCCATTTTGTCCGTTTTCTTCACGTTTTGTCCGTTTTGTTCCGTTTTGTCCGTTTTTCTTACGTTTTGTCCGTTTTTTCTTACGTTTTGTCATTGTTTAACGTTTTTGTTCGTTTTCGTTTTGTCCGGTTTTAACGTTTTGTCCGTTTTGTCCGTTTTCTTACGTTTTGTCCGTTTTGTACGTTTTGTCCCTTTTACGGAACAAAACGGACAAAACGTAAGAAAACGGACAAAACGGACAAAACGAAGAAAACGGACGAAAACGAACAAAACGTAAGAAAAACGGACAAAACGAAGAAAATGGATAAAACAGATAAAAACGGACAAAACGTAAGAAAACGGACAAAATGTAAGAAAACGAACAAAAACGGACAAAACGAAGAAAACGGACAAAACGGACAAATGTAAGAAAATGAACAAAACGGACAAAACGTAAGAAAACGGACAAAATTGGACAAAACGAAGAAAATCGATGAAAACGAACAAAACGGACAAAACGTGAAGAAAATCTGGACTAAAACTAACAAAACGGACAAAACGAAACAAAACGGACAAAACGTAAGAAAACGGACAAAACAAAACAAAACGGACAAACGTTAGAAAACGGACAAAACGGACAAAACGTAAGAAAACGGAACAAAACGAAGAAAAACGGACAAAACGTAAGAAAACGGATAAAAAGCAGAAAAAACTGACAAAACGTAAGAAAATGGACAAAACGTAAGAAAACGGAACAAAACGGACAAAACGAAGAAAACGGACAAATGTAAGAAAACGGAACAAAACGGACAAAACGTAAGAAAAAGGACAAAACGGACAAAACGTAAGAAAATCTGGACGAAACGAACAAAAACGGACAAAACGTAAGAAAATCTGATTTAAAACGGAACAAAACGGACAAAACGTAAGAAAACGGACAAAACGAAACAAAACGGACAAAACGTAAGAAAAGCGGACAAAACGTAAGAAAACGGAACAAAACGTTAGAAAACGGACAAAACGTAAGAAAAACGGACAAAAGGTAAGAAAACTACTAAAACTAACAAAACGAACAAAACGGAACAAAACGGATAAAACGTAAGAAAACGGTCACATTACGCACATTGATCATAATTTGAAAGTTATTTACGACATTGATCATAATTTGAAACTTTTGACCGGTAACTTGTAGTTACCGGTCACATTACGCATATTGATCATAATTTGAAAGTTATTTACGTACAAAAGTAATAAAATTTGTATGTTACGTACATCGGTATATTTGAGAAAGTTAGTTACGTATTCTCAGCCTTCACCCTTATATAAATATCTCAACAAAGCTAATAAAAAAAACTTACTTATTTATTTTTCCCTAAAAGGGTAACCCCGGTAAAATATTATTAATCAAAAAAACAGTTAAGCACAACGAATATGGGTGATTCCCACATCTCAGCCGCAATAGGCAAATCAAACACACCTACAGTGGTTACTACCTAAGCTTTCATAAGTAAAAAAACTTGACATATGGAGATATCGGTGTAACAGCATGAGTATGCGGGAGATCTCTACTCCTTCCAGCAAGTGAGCAATATGCTAGCAGAGAAGGTGGCCTAGTTTGAAAGTATTCGAAACCAGGTAAATATTCATCACATGCATGGTATTCCTCAACCCACAAGTCCCTTAAAGAAGTTAGATTTGATAACAACGTGCCCGATGTCTGCTCGCTAAAGACACATCCATTGATTACCAACATTAATTTTTTACCCTATTTTGATAGTTTTGCAAGTCTGCATCTGATTTACCACAAATCCCTAGAAACAAATACCTTTGACCATATTGTGAAAAACTAGAAGGGGGTTGAATAGTTTTGCCGATTTTAACATATTTTCAAAAACTTTAGATTCGATGATATGTGAAACCGTGTGGATGGATAGAAAGTATAGATCTATAAGTAATGCAAGTAAAGTAAAGGATAGAAATGACACAACCGATTTATAGTGGTTCGGCTACAAGGACACCTTCCTTGCCCTATTCTACTCCCGAGTCACCTACTCAAGAGTTCAAGCACTATGTCAACAAACTCCTTCATCTCAGAGAAGCCTTCACAACGTCGCTTACACTTTTTCCCAGACAAAGCTAAATACCAAGTCCTTAATCGAGGACCAAACCAACATTATTAGGTCTCCTATGTGTTTGGTTTTGAAAACGATGGACCTTTGTTTCTTATAAAACTTTGGTTTTGTCTTGGAGGTGGTTTTCAACAACAACATGGCTTGGTTTCTTCTTATTAATTATAACAAAATCGGTTCTAGATGAAGAAGCTACATTATTACTCTTTGCTTGCTTCAAAGATACCCACTGAATCCTTGTTTTACACTAGCGGTTCCCTTTTGTGGGATCCGTGACTACGATGACTTGTTTTCTATTGCTTTGACGAATTGTGTTTCTTTGTTTTCACTAGTTGAAGCATCAAGTTGCTGAATACCTAAACCTTTTTGGCTGTTTTCAGTTTTAACATTATCTAATATCATATCAAGAGTATTAGTACTCTTTCTATCAATCTTGGAATCTAAATTATCAACTAGTGTTTGAAGTTGAACACAAAGCTCACATTCCCTATTTGCTATCTTCCCTTTTTCTAAACGTTTTAATTTAGCTTTTAACTCAAAGACTTCCTTTTCTAAACGTTCATTTTGGTTTTTCAAAATCTTGTTTTTGTTAATTACTTTTAAACTAATTTTGCAAAGTTTATCATATTCACGATGCAATGAATCATCATCTAATGATGAGCTACTATAATAGAGAGATTCGGGACATACCTCGTTGGAATCATTTGCCATGCGACAAATTTTTCCGTCGTCCTCCTCGCTCATTCCCCACGAACCACTCACGAACGCTTTTTGTTCGTCACGTTTAGGATACTCACTAATGAAGTGATTAGGGTCCCCACATTTAAAACAAGCGCGTTCATCCATTGCTTTCTTGTCGTCTTTGCCTTTCCGGAACCCCTTCTTGTCATCATATGGTTGCTTGATATATATTCCCTTTTTTCTAAAGAACTTCTTGAAATCCATTACCGCCATGGCATACTCTTCGTCATCACTATTTGAAGAAGAGTTTTCTTCATCGCTTGAGATCTTCTTAGCTTTTAAGGAAAGAGATTTGTGTTTCTCCTTTTTGTCTTTTGAGGCTTTGGAATCTTTAGCAAGGACAAGCTCATAGACCTTTAGATTACCTATGAGTTTATCTAAGGTGAGGATTGACAAGTCTTTTGATTCTTCAATTGTCATCACCTTAGATCTCCACTGGATAGAAGTGCCCTTAGATATCTCCTAACATAATTATGACTAGAGAAAGACTCATCAAGTGCTTGTAATGATATAATTATAGTATTAAAGTTAGCAAAAGAATGATCTATGGTATCCTCATCGATATTGAAAATTGTTCATGTTGTTGAACAAAGAAATCTATTTTATTGTTTTTAACTTGTTAATTTCTTTGATGAGTTACAACTAAAGAATACCAAATTTCTTTAGAGGTTTTAAGCATGGAAATTCTTTCGAATTCCTTTTTGGGTAACGAATTGTATAAAACCATTTTAGCCTCACTATTTTTAGAAATCTTTTTCTTATGATCATCGGTGAGTTGATCATGAGGTGTGTTTACTAAATTTCCGGTTTCATCGTTTGTAGTGGCTTCAAAATCGCCTTCAACAATGACGTACCAAAGATCAATATCTTTTGACTTCACATACGTTTCGAATCTATTTTTCCAATAAATAAAACCATTAGTTTCAAGTATTGGATGTCGTTGCATAAATTGCCCTTCTTTGTAATTTTCAGAACCCATAGTGATCGAAAAGTTTTTAAAATACTATTTACTTTAAAACTTTTGTAAACTTAGCTCTTGATGACAATTGTGGAAAACTAGAAGGGGAGTTGAATAGTTTTGCCAATTTTAACTTAGTTTCAAAAACTTTAGATCCGATGATATGTGACATCGTGTGGATGGGAGAAAGTATAGATTTATAAGTAATGTAGGTAAAGAAAACAAGTAAAGTAAATGATAGAAATGACACAACCGATTTATAATGGTTCATTACAAGGACACCTTCCTTGCCCTACTCCACTCCTAGAGTTACCTACCGAGAGTTCAAGTACTATGTCAACAAACTCCTTCAACTCGGTGAGAAGCCTTCACAACATCGCTTACACTTTTTCCGGTATAAAGCTAAATAACGAGTCCTTAACACGGAGGACCAAACCAACACTACTATAACACAACAAATATGTGAAATATGAAATACAAGATCTTTGCTATAGAAATCTTGTGGAGGAACAAATCAATCAAGGGCCCTTGCTTGGATGACTTTAGAATGCTTGTGATCTCGCCTTAGAGAATGAACTATACGAGAATCACAACAAAAGAAAGAAGAACTACTATCTAGATCAAGAGATCCGAAGTTAGAGGAATGTAAGAATATATGAGAGTTTGGAATAAGAGGGTGAGTTATAATGAAGAAATGCCTCTCTATTTATAGGCAATTTCTTGCTCTCGTTGCACGGATCCTTGCACGAGGATCCGTCTAGTGTAAACGGAGGGATCCGTGAGACGCCCTCTTTATCCATGGGTTATGGGTTATGGGTCATGGATCATGGGTCCTAGACTTTGGACCATGGGTATCCAAGTAGATACAATGTATATAGAAGATGCAATGCATCTAGTCAATGGGTTATGGGTTAACTCCATGGGTTATGGATATGCTCCATGGGATTGGTCATGGGTTATGGTTTTTACCCATCCTAATAAACTATTACAACAATTTATATTAAATGACTATATATGTAGATGCTTTACAAAAATAACATGTATCCTTATAATTTTACTTATTCTAACATTATATTTGTTATCAACAAAACACAAAGAGATTGCTAAATATTAATAAACGTTTTTACGATTTATTTGTATTAACACATATTTCTGTTGGAATTATATACTATGACAGTCATATATAAAAACACATAAAAATCAAAGCAAGTGTGGAAGCGTAAAGGAACGTATAATGAATAATTAACTAACATAAACATAAAGTATGCGTACCTTTTTTGTTCTAGCCAAACAAGAATCAATTCCACAAAACTAGCAAGTGATGGACCCTAACTATGGTTTATAGGATTATAAGAATTACCCCTTACCGATTTTGTAATTCAATCCAAGATACTAACAAAAGTATGTTAGTACCACGTTCTTGTACACACGTACTAAATCAAATTAAAGTAATGCTAGTTTTAATCACATGCAACAATTTAGTTTGGAAAAACAAGTGGATCGACACCTAGGAGAGGTGTGCGATCGGTTTGTGACAAAAAACACACAAAACACTTTTTAGGTTTTAGATTATTAGTATAAGAGATGGAATACAAAGACCCTAGAATTTGTATTTATACCCAAAGTAACTTGGTGACCAAGTTAGCAATGGATTGGGCTTTGGAACCCCTTAGCCGATCGGTTTGAGTAATCTCCAAGCATTCCGGAACCTTCCCAATCTCTATTTTATTTTTGTTAGCCTAAATAGTTTTCAATAGAAGTGATGGTCATTCACATTTAGGAACTTTGTAACGCGTGTTAGATATCTTGATAGAATAGTCAAGGGGCTCGTGGATTGGGCTAAGATAAATGGCTATTAGTTAAGTTAAGCTAGCCTTTTATCATTTGTAATCCAATCCATGTCCAACCCATATCCACGAAGCCCATGGCCAAGCCCATTAGGGCGTTTTGTCTTGTAATATAAATACCCCTCAAAGTCTCATTTGATGGGTGTGCTTGAGTGTGTGTGAGTGTGTGTTTTCTTTGAAGTAATACAAGTTTCTTGTTTTCATATTTCTCTACACATACACGATTTACATCAAGTCACCATCTTTCTCTTAATCTTTCTTCTTTCTTTCTACGCATAACAGTTTTTGTTTCACGTGTTCTACGCATACGTGTGTTTGTGTTTGGTTCGTGTAACTAGTGTGATAAGTGGTATACGTGATAAGGTTGAGATATTTAAGGTCCTACAATTGGTATCAATCGCTAACAATGGTTTAGGAGTGTTGTGTTACGTTTTTGGTTAGAACTTTACACATTAAGTTGCGTTTTCTCTATAAACATGGGCTTTTGCATAAAGTTTTGATTTTTACGTGTTGTTGCTTAAAGTTGTAGACTTTTTGATCATTAAGTGTTTTGGAAGAAGTTTGTGCAAAAGAAATCATTTGGAAACGTGTTTTTGGGTGAAAAATTCGTGTTTTTGCATTTCTGGGCATTTTTTACGCGTAAGCAACTTTTGGTCAAAACCCTCTTTTCACGCGTAAGAAAAGTCAAAACCCTAGTTTTCTACGCGTAAGGTCTACGCGTAAGATTTGAATTTTACGCATAAGCTTTTGGTGAACCATCTTCGTGCAACAACGATTACTCAGTGCTTCCCTCACTTGGATAAGTTTGTGGAACACTTTGACTTGTGAATATCTTTCACGCTTGGATAAGTGTGAAGGATTTTAGTTTTATACCTAATCTTACGCATAAGCAGAAAGCTTACGAGTAAGCACTCTACGCATAAGTTATATCTTACGCGTAAGGTACTCTACTTCTAAGTATAAAGTTTACGCATAAGACTTACGTTTAACCTTAAGTTTACGCGTAAGTTGGGTTTTACGCATAAGGAATCCTACGCCTAAGCTTTCTACGCATAAGCAATCCTATGCATAAGCACCAATTCCTACGCTTAAGAACAGGTTTACGAGTAAGATTTTTGAGCAAAACTTCAAACGGCTATAACTTTTGAACCGTAACTCCGTTTTCAACGTTCTACCCATCAAAACGACCGTGAGAACGAGGAGAATGACACGCCGAATAAATTTGGATCAACCTTCAAGTTCTAAAAACGCTCTGAACAGAAGTTATTGAGGTTTTTAAGTTTTTAGACCAAATTTCCACTACAACAACCGAGCTTAATCTTCTTTAAACACAACTCCTTTATCGTTGAATCGATCCTGCATCAACTTTATCATCAAATACCTTCATCAATGGCAACTCAACAAGACATTCATGCATTTGGTGCGTAAAACCGTCCTCCTATTTGGAAAAAGTTGGATATCTTCAATGGACAAGTCGTATGCTCCGCTACATCAAGACCAAACCTAATGGAAAACTCATGATTCAATCCATTACGAATGGACCCTTCAAGCCTCGACAAGTCCAAATCCCTGGAAATCCTGATGCAACACCTCCCGTCCCACCATCATTTCGTGTTCAATATGAATCAGAATACACTGAAGAGGATAAGATGCAAGTCGATGCAGATGACATGGCAATTCACATTGTCCAACTAGGATTGCCAAGAGACATCTTTGCTGCTGTTGACAGCTGTGAAACTGCTTTCGATATGTGGGAACGTGTTAGAAGGCTATGTTATGGAACATAAATTGGTAAACAAGACATGGAGAACAAGCTGCTAAATGAATGGGAGAAGTTCACATCAACTCCAGGAGAATCCATTGAATCCTACTATGGAAGGTTTTGCACCTTGATGAATGAGCTTATAAGAAACAAGTTGGCACCCAGAACTATCGTTCAAAATATCAAATTTCTCAACAATCTTCCAGAAGAATGGGACGATATGTCACTATTGTCAACCAAAGAAAGGACTTACATCAGGTGAACTTTGATCAAGTAAACGATTTTCTGAAACAAAACCAAGCTGAAGTCTATGAAGTTAGGAAAGAAAGATTGGCAAAGAATCATGATCCATTGGCACTATTTGCAAAGACTCAAAATACAGTGAATACACAACAACAAGCTTCATCATCTTCCACTAACAACAACTTTAAAGAATACATTCCACGACCACAAGTTGTTTCCCTCAACAACAGATTCTATCTACCGAACAACAAGTCATTCAACAACAACAAGATCCACAATACCAGAACAAGGAATCACCGATCCTGGCCCGAACAAGAAAAGGCTTTGTCACATGCATTTGCATTCTTGGGTAAAGCATTGAAGTCTCTATTCCACGCCAACTAACAACAACCAAAGGATTTCATCGACAAATTGCAGTCGGGTTTGAATATGGGTCATCAAGGACAAATGGTTGGAGTTATTGGGAATCGTGAGCATATGCTCTTGGATTTCGCATGGGTAATCGGGAGGTTCCGTGTCGGAGTAATCGGTTGGGTCGAATGTTGGAAATCGATGGGACGAATGTTGGGAATAGAGCGATGGGTAATCGAATGGGAATGTCGAAGCTCCAGTCATTGGGAATTATGGAAATGTGAATCAGGGTAATCAGGTTAAGTGTTACAACTGTCAAGGAGTGGATCCCATGGCTAGGAATTTTCCTAAAAGCCGAAAAAGAAGGATCCTGCGTATCTTCAGAAAGCTATCATGTTGGTACAAAAGGAAAACGTAGGACTTCATTTGAGTGCTGAGGAACATGACTTTATGGATATTATGTATGATTTGGAAGACCTCGAGGAAATCAATGCAAACCGTATCTTCATGGCAAATCTTGAGAGACTAAGTACGACAATCGACCGACGCACCCTCCTGCTTATGACGTCAATGTAGTATCCGAGGTACCAATCATTGATCCATGCTATAACAATTTCATATTTGATGTGTTTACTCATGACGAACAAGATTTTGTGACGCCTTGACACCTACTTATGATACATACATGGACAATCCGAGTTGTAGCAATACTAACTCTAAAACTCGGATGTGGATCATGCAGAGGTGCGTGGCACAAAATACTAAGACCGATGAGGAAACACGTGCTTATTTTGAAACATTAATCAATAACCGTAGCATTGAAATCGAGAAAGTTAAAACGGTCAATCGTGAAGTTAAGGCCGCGAATGCTAAATTGACCGCTGAGCTTGAGAGTTACAAGGAGAACGCAAAAGCTTTTAAATTTCACAAAAACAAAGAGTCGGGATTAGAAATTGGTTATCGAGATTCCGCTTTAAGAGAACAACAATTGCATATCAAGTATAACACACTTGATGTGAATTTGAACTTGAAAATAAAATCTTTAAACAAGGAAATTTCGATCTAAATGACTAACTTTCTAAACAAAAGCATTTTCGATCTTGAAAAGAAGAAAGCAGTTGATTCTTGATTTTTCTAAACGAGAAGATTCTCTTCTTGATGAAATTCTTGATAAGAATGAAAAGATAAAAATTTGGAAAATTTGCTTGTTACAACGGGTCATTCACCAAATCAACCAATATCTTCGATTAATCAAACAAACCGTATTTTCATACAACTCAAAAAATGGCTCTTGGTAACACACCTCCTTGTTTCCTCAAGAAAGCTCGTAGAAGAACGAAATGTGTTGAACAATGGAAAACCTTTGCATGAACCCATAATTGTTCATGATTCTCTTGAAACGTTAGAACTATCTCGATGAGAGTAGATCAAAATGAAACAAAAGAATTGTAAATAAAACCAATCGATTATAACAAATGGAACAAAATTAATGGAATTACTTTTGTGTCACAAAAAGAAAAATCAAAGTTTTCCATAACACCCAGTGTTTCAAACAGTGTGTCAACACCAGTCTTAAAACCAGTTTCAAAACATGTTTCAACTCTTGTAGTTGTCTCAAAATCTCTTTCGAAAATCGAACAAATGTCTTCAAACAATCCTTTTAACACAAGTGATGCTAGAAGCATTTTAGATGACGTTAAAACTAGAATTGGGGATCGTCAAGAGACTGTTAAATCTAAAACCAATATTACAACTAATATATGGTTTTCTAGTTTTGATGATGAAATGAAAAAGTTTTTTTAAACTCAAATTGCCCCTCAGCTGAATAACATCAACTCAAAGGTAATTCATTTTGAACAAGCATTTTTGAAAGAAACGGTGACTTTGTCAAGGACCATAAATCCACAGTAAAGCAAGCTAATGAAAGTGTTGAACATATCAAAGTTTTGGAAAATTTAAATGATTCTCTCTTGAAGATGTTCGACTCTTGATATTATGTCCATTATTTTAAAACACATTCATTGAAGATCATGAAAGACTCCACCGAGACCTCAAATTGTTTCAAAATATGAGAAAGCTCTTGAAAACTTGAAAAGAATATGTATCATATTTTAAACAACTTGATCAAAAAGCGAGGAATGCAAGTATGACAAAGCGTCGTATGAGCATGCCTACAATGACATGAAAGCAAAAATGATCTTTTGAGGGCTCGGTGGAATGTCAAAAAGGAAAGGCGGTGGATCTTGAGATCACAAAACCATTGACCGAGGAGAAAGCAAATGTTCCCAAACCGGTTTTCAAACCAAAATATACATTTCTGCCTCCTCCAAAAGTCAATGAGGAAAATGATTTATCAAAAACAGTTACTCCACCTACCTTGCCTAAACAAAATGTTGAAAAAGGAAAAGCTGTTATAGACACACCAAAAGTTTTAGCACCTGGCCTTTTTCAGATGAGTACCACTAATGCGTCTGCCTCCACATCTAAAACATATGGAACAAACGACATAGTTTTAAACAAGCACTTTAAAGAGACTAGGATAGCCAAAACCACTTCTCTTGATAACAAAGTGAATCCTAATGCGTGTGCCTTACCTTCTACAGGACTAGAAAGTACCTCTAGGAGCAGCAGACTAAAGCCTAAGAGCAATACAAGGAACAATAGAGTCTCGCGTGCCTCTAAGAGTAGTAGCTTGAATAAAGAGAAGAAAGTAGAAGACCACCCTAGGAATTTACCGCTTTACAATAAGAAAGACATTTCATCTGAATGTAATGAACCTATGAAACTTGCTAAGTCTAATGAATGTGTTGAATCTCTTTGTTTAACTTGCAGGAAATCTTTAATTAATGTTCAAGATGATTGTGTTTCTAAGAATGTGAATGATAAGCCTGTTAAGAAGAACGTTTCAAAAAGAACTTATGCTAAACGAGTAGGAAGACTAGTTGCAAGACTTAGGCTTTACACTACTGATAAGAAGTATAGTGTTTACTTTAGGGATGACATTTGGAAACCTACGGGTAGAATTTTCACACTCCAGAATGGTACAATGAGTGACCAACCAGAATACCCAGTAGAAAACTTCTTTGAGTGTGATCAGGATTTACCTCTAACCCAAAGGAACCAAAATCAAAATGGTTTCCAAAATCTTCTTCTTCTGTTATTGGCAGGTTATCGAAATATGTATTTGGATCGTCGACTCGGGTTGCTCCAAGCACATGACCGAAATCTGAAGGCTGCGATCAATTTAAATGCGGAAATTCATGGGGAACCGACGTTTGGAAATGATCATGTAGCAGCTATCATGGGTTATGGAGATCTACCTTTTGGAAATTATTTGATCACTCGAGTTTACTATGTTGAAGGGTTGGGACATAATTTGTTTTCGATCAGCGATTACGTGATGCGATTTAGAGGTTGCTTTAGGAAAATGCTTGCTTCGTTAGAAACTTGGATGGCGATCTCTTAACTGGGAATCGTGATACAAACTTGTATGCTATCGATATCAACCAAATGGCCTCTTCATCACCAATATGTCTTATGACACGAGCATTTGGAACAAAGTCCTGGATGTGGCACAGACGATTATCCCATCTCAATTTCGACACCATCAAGAAACTTGCCAAAGACAACATCGTCAACGGACTTCCAAAGTTCAAATACACTAAGGATCACTTATGTCCATCATGCGAACAAGGAAAAAGGAAAAGAGCATCATATAAACCTAAATCCGTACCTAGTTCGGAAGCAAAGTTGCATATGTTGCACATGGACTTATGTGGCCCAATGAGAGTTGAAATCATTAATGGGAAAAAGTATATCCTTGTTATCGTCGATGATTATTCAAGATATACATGGGTTAGGTTTCTGAGATCAAAGGATGAAGCACCAGGCATCATCAATACCTTTCTGAAACGTATTCAAGTACTTCTTCAAACTCCAGTAAGGGTTGTAAGAACAAACAACGGCACATAATTCACAAATCGAGGAGTTAAGCGCTTATTTTGAAGATGTTGGAATAACTCATCGGACATCGGTTGTTAGAACTCCACAATGAGAATGGAGTAGTTGAAAGAAGAAATCGTAATCTTGTAGAAAATTGCCGCACAATGCTAATTTATTCTAGTGCACCGTTATTTCTATGGGTCGATGTTGTTGCCATTGCTTGTTTCACTCAAAATTGATCCCTAATCCATCCAAGATTCAATAAAACCCCATATGAACTAGTGAACAACGAGAAAACCCGATATCTCTTACTTTCACGTGTTTGGCGCCTTGTGCTATCCTACGAATGAGAGAAGATCACGGGCGAAAGCAAAAGGTGATATTGGAATCTTCATTGGATATTCGAGATAACTCGAGGGCATTCGGGGTGTATAACAGAGAACTAGGAGGATCATGGAGACGGTGAATGTAAATTTTGATGAACTTTCACAAATGGTTTCGAGACTCGCTCTAGAACCCGCACTAAACCCGCAGACTTGGACACATCGATTCGGACTCGTACCTCAAAGAGCTCAATTAACCGTTTGACAATCCTAAAGAACAAGAATGGGAAAATTTCTTGAGTTAATGTTTGATGAATACTATGGTGGAACTTCGACCAATGCATCAAACCATCATTCCGCTACACCCGCTCAAAATCATCCACCACCACCAACAGAAGATGCATCTACCACGGTCGAAACCAATGCACCAACTCCGTCAACATCATCTACATCTACTCCAGTTCTTGAAACCATTTTACCAATATTTGATGAGCAAAACCAAAACATATCATTTCAAGGAGAACCTTTACAAAACCAGAACAATGCAACGTTATATGAAGACTTATTTGAAAACCCGTTTGCTACGGTATCAGCTGAATCATCTTCAAGCTTACGAGAACCATCTAATTTGCATACGTTTAACCAATGGTATCCTTCTACTCTGAAGTGGACAAAAGACCATCCAATTGAACAAATTATTGGTGAACCTTCACGGCCAATTCAGACGAGATGCCAACTTGCCACCGATAGCGACTTATGCATTTACCTTTGCTCAATTAGCAATATAGAGCAAAAGAACATTCGCGAGGAAATGGAAGAACCCGCATGTTTAGAAGCAATGCAGGAGGAACTTCTCCAATACCGTCTACATGACTCTTGGGATATGGTTCCAAGACCAATTGACATTCGTGTCATTGATCTCAAATGGTTATGGAATAACAAAAATGATGAAGAGATGACGTAATTGCAACAAAGCTCGTCTTGTGGCCAAAGGATACAGACAAGAGGAAGGGATAGACTTTGAAGAGTCATTCGCACGGTAGCTAGACTTGAAGCGTCAGGATATTCTTAGCCTATGCATTTCACAAAACATCACGGTTTATCGATGGACATTAAGATTGCGTTCTTGAATGAAACTACGAAAGAAGAAGTGTACGTGAGTCATCGAGGCTTCATAGACATGGAACATCAAACTACTTCTACAAACTCAAAAGGCAATCTATGGTTTGAAACAAGCTCAGAGGCGTGGTATGATGAAGCATGTCCTCTTTCCTTATCCAAAGCAGTTTCACCAAAGGAACAGTTGATCCTACCTTGTTTACACAAAATGCAAAACGACATTTTGATTGTTCGATTTACGTGGGCGACATCATCTTTGGGTCCACTAATCCAATCTTTCAAAACATTTTGATTGTTCAGATTTACATGGATGACATCATCTTTGGGTCCACTAATCTGAATCTTTCAAAACATTTTGAAAATCTCATGAAAAGAAAATTTGAAATGTCCATGATGGGGGAACTAAAATTTTTTCTTGGTTTACAAATTCATCAATCCCCACGTGGAATTTTTATTAATCAAGCTAAATATACAACTGAGATTTTGAAAAATCATGGTATGGATAATTGTGACTCGGTCAGTACACCAATGGTAACTTCACTAAAAATTGGAGCCGATTTATTTGGGAAACCTATTAATCCGAAGAAATATCAGAGCATGATTGGTTCTCTCATGTACCTCACTGCTAGTCGACTCGATATTCATTTTGCTGTTTGCTTATTAGCACGGTTTCAGCAAAGCCTACCGAACCGCACCTCAAAGAGGTTAAAAGGATCTTCGGTGCACAAGACATCCATTCACATGGGACTTTGGTATTCGCAGGAATCCGGTTTGATCTAATTGCCTTTTCGAGATGCGGACCACGCGGTGATCAAGTTACGAAAAAGCACATCCCGAGGAGCACAATTTTGGGTGAAAAGTTAGTCGGTGGTCTTCAAAGAAACAAGATTGCCATTGCACTTTCAACCGCGATCTTGAGTATGTGTCTCTATCTGCGTGTTGTGCTCAAGTTCTATGGATGAGAACACAACTCACAGATTATGGCTTTACTTTCGATAAAATACCTATGTATTGTGACTCGAAAAGTGCCATAGCTATATCATGCAATCCTGTACATCACTCAAAGACTGAGCATATCAGAGTCCGCTATCACTTTATAAAAGAACATATGGAAGAAGGTAATGTTGAATTATTCTTCGTGAAGACAGATTACCAACTCGACGATCTATTTACTAAAGCCCTTCCAAAAGAAAGGTTTAATGATCTAGTTCGACGAATTGGAATGCGAAGCCTGACACCTGAGGAGTTAGAACGTCTTCTCGAATCGTCTTGAAAATGATTTTCCAACAAGCTTCGCTGTAAATATTTTTGAAAAACAAAATACAAAATTTGAAAAACCAACAAAAGCAAAATATAAAAATATAAAACTTTCAAAAATACAAAAACAATAGAAAATCAAAAAATCCAAAAATATTCTTCTCATGACATGTCTCTCAGATAATCGATATTACATGCGTTTCTAGAAATGTCATTCAACAATGATACGAACATGTACGGATGCTTGAGCGAGAGTTCTTTAAATGTTTTCTAAAACATGTCGTTCCTCAAAATTTCTTCAAAAATGGCTTTCGTATACTTGATTACAAAACCCGGACAAAAGGATGACTTTTGATTATTTCAAATCAAAACTCGTGTTTTAAAGAAAAATCAAGTGTACGCTTGATTGCACTACATTTAAAATTGGTGAGAAATCATCATCATCTTGAGCACATTTTTCAAGATTGTTCAAAGAGATTTTCAAAATCTTTCAAAATACTTTTTGCTCACGATAACTCCTCTAAAACCCTTTAATTGATTATGCTTTATTAAAGGGAGTATAAAACAAAATGTTCCAAATTCATGCTTAAATCAAATCCGTTTGTCTCCCAAAAGATTCTAAAATGATGTTTAATCGTGATATTAAAATATCACGAATATGCTATTTTGAGGGAGAAGGCGTGATTAAAATGTGATCAAAAGTTTAATGATCATTGTTTGAATCTCAAAATGAGTTCGACTCGAGCGAAACCAATGAATTGGACGGAATCAAAGTCAATAAATGTACCATCTCGAGAAACTTGTGATAGATATGTACTTTCATGGGTCTAACCTCCTTTCAAGGAGTGTTTACAACTTCAAGTTAGTTATTAGAGCTAGTTGTCACCTAAAAACTAACAATAGAACTCTTTAACTAGGCAACGTAACCGTGTCTCGTGACGAATTGGCTATCATGAGCCGATCAATTCAAAAAGTGCGAACTCTACCCTCTATGTGCAGATTTCTGTCAAAACTTATAAGCACATGTGAAGGGGGAGTGTTTATGAAAATATAAAACTCACGGAGTGTTTCAAACATGTATTCTATCATAAATACTCTGAGAAATTTTCAAGAAAAATAGTTTTATAACAACATGGGACAGCCATGGAGTTATAAGGTGACTAAGGATAGAAAATCCGTCCTATGATCCGCCAGAGCCGGAGGGATCTACCCAAGGACACCACCAATAGTTAGTATTAGAATTCCTCAGGTATGATTGAAAAAAGGAATAATGTGAGAAAGGAGAAACAAGGGGTTGAAGAATTAAAAAGAAATATAATGAAAAAGGGTGAAAAGAAATAGCCCTCCATATTCAACCTTAGGCGTAAAACCGGGTTCAATACATATACTCTTGGTTGTCACTTGATGATCTTGGTATTGAAGACAAAGGCGTCATGGACCCAAAGGACGCTTGCACTAAATCTTCTAGCCACTCAATTCCTCTCAAAAGGAATTTGTTTCATTCTCTGGGAACCCTACATAATCTATCGACATTCTCTTAGAGATAGTTGATATTGAAGAAGGAGACCCTCTCCTAGTCTCCGCTCAGAAAACCAAAATGCACTATTGAGTCTAGAGCCACGAGATTCATCAAAAGATCTCATAGGAACACTTGACATGACATCGCTTGTTGTTCATCAATAAGGACACAAGTGATATATTCTAGACTCACGCAAATCTTAGCAATCTGCGGAACATTTATGAGAAGTTTCACATCCGTGATCTTCAATGATTGAATGGAAAGTCTTACTGTGGTCAACATCAAGTAGCCACGACAAAGGTCACCGGTAACTCCCCATGGATTACGCTTAGTGTTTCTCAAATGGTCTCTGATCGTGGGGTGATGCTTGATGTACCTCGGCGATTCATTTGAGCTGTGAGGTGTACCTCGGTACATCACGCTATCTATCTTGTGGGACTCCGGTCAGAGCGGCCTTTGTGAGAATTAGAGACTTGTTTTCACACTATCTTTGTTAACACACTCGAAATTCAAACTTGTAAGTTGGATTATTTCTAACCCATGTTTTATGTTTTCTTATGGATGCTCGCGAGAGGAAGAGATCGTGCAGATTCTCCACATGCTCATACCAACCACATGAAAGTTCTCATCATAATCAAAGGCTACTTAAAGTTAAAGATGATTCTTCGTCTATGTCAAAGAATCTACAAAGTGTAAAGACTCGAGAACTTCATCATTGGAAACTCAAAGTCAAATAGAAGTGTGAGCATGGTGGAGAAAGACGTGGAGACACCTAACCAACGAAGTTCAAAACCGCAGACAACCACATTAATTGACCACAAAGCATTGAGGAACAAAGAATCAAGGCTATTCTATATCTACAGGCAAAGTTCAAGCTCAAGGAAAGTAAAGATCTTATCAAGTGGAGCATCTTTCGAATGACCACCCCTTAGGGGGAGATTGTTAGCCTTAATAGTTTTCAATAGAAGTGATGGTCATCACATTTAGGAACTTTGTAACGCGTGTTAAATATCGTGATAGAATAGTCAACGTGCTCGTGGATTGGGATAAGCTAAATGGCTATTAGTTAAGTTAAGCTAGCCTTTTATCATTTGTAATCCAATCCATGTCCAACCCATATCCACGAAGCCCATGGCCAAGCCCATTAGGGCGCTTTGTCCTGTACTATAAATACCTCTCAAAATCTCATTTGAGGGGTGTGCTTGAGTGTGTGTGTGTGTGTGTGTGTGTTTTCTTTGAAGTAATACAAGTTTCTTGTTTTCATCTTTCTCTACACATACACGATTTACATCAAGTCACCATCTTTCTCTTAATCTTTCTTTTTTCTTTCTACGTATAACAGTTTGTGTTTCACGTGTTCTACGCATACGTGTGTTTGTGTTTGGTTCGTGTATAACGATCGTTAGTCCATTACAATTAATTAACATAACCCTCGTTATATATTACCTGTAATTAATAAATAAATATAACATTTTACATTTAATTATTAACTTTAATTCTCATACGTAAAACGTGCAATCTCGTGGTCTCGAGTTCGATTCTAACTCACGACTACTAATTTATATCCATAAAACTAACAGCTCCCACTTGGATATTTCTTTAATAAAGTGATCACATCGGTTAACATCTAGCAACACTTCGACGCCTCTAGTACAACTCGAGCAAGGCTACTGGAAAACCTTTTAATGATTTCTCATATTTAATATCATTTTGTTTCTAATACCATGTTAAATAAAGATATGGAATTATGTCATTCTTTATTCAACCATTTTTTCTCGTTTTAAGTGATTGACCAAGATTACCAAATCTTCTGAACATATTCAGGGGAGATTTTGGGTGTGGCCACACAAACATCTTATCAACCCTACGAGGGGCCCCAGTAGTATTAAACTCCAAATAAATTTGAAGGAACATATTTTATCTTGACTACGAGACTAAACCACAAACTTTGCAACACTTCGAAACAACCTTTATGACTACCGATTCGTATAGCGTTAATTTGTTCCTGTATGCACTACATTCATGACACTTATCGGTATCTCAAGTCCGAGGATAACTATTCGTGATTTACTTAATAACAATATCCATAAAGTAAAATCATGTAGTTGGGATAAGCCCTATATTCAATTCATTGAATATCATCTGAAATTGCTATGTTTTCTCATCAATATACTTTTAAGTATATTCTACCAAATCACTCAGATTTGTATTATTTTAACGATACTCCCATATCATTATTTGACAACGGACGATTTAGAATAAATAAATTTATTCACGGATTAAACATGCAAATATAGAATACAATATATTATAAAATCAAACATACCAAGTATTTTATTTATTATAGTAATAATTTAACATCCTTTATCCAAATACTAAATAGATCGATGCATGGAAATTCTAGTTGATGAATTATGCCTCAAGTAATGATAATCATACTTGTTGAAAAGGCATAAATCAACCAACTTGATTTATCGTAATTTTGAGAATACTTATTTCAAGAATTCAATTAGTGAAGTCCTTGTATGTGTGCATTCACCAATCTACATAATAATTCATAAAGTGTGTGACATCTTCTATCACTAATTTATGACAATTTAAAGTTTCAAACATTTTAAAGTTTAAAGTATTCTTATTCTTTTAGTGTATAATGCAATTGTGCTCTTAGTAGCACAACTAGTTCACATGCCCATTAACAAGGATGAAATCCTACCATAATTAGTATTGAGTGTCATCTCAATTAAACCAACATCATTGTATACAAATAACAATATGCTCATTAAAACTCCGTAAGCTTTAATATCTTATTGTGCAATGTTTGATGTTTTCCAAACTTTTAAGTTTGTAGCTGATGACAATTTTCACAACAATTGACATATTGTTCATCCATAGAATCTAGGAGCAATTCCAGGTTGAGGATATAATTCTATTAGAATATATTCATTACACAAGTTATCTAATAACTTTTAGTTAGATATCAATATTTTCAAATCACTTCTTATTCAAGAATGATACAATAATTTTAATACACAACATGATGTACATGATGAATCTACAAGTCAAACTTAGATTTCATTCATGTTCTATATTGTCAAAAGATATTTACCAATTTCCCAAATGATATATCATGTTTTTTAGAATCATTTATTTTACTGCACATGTTTATTAATAATAAACATATATTCCAAGGTTGTATGTTTTAATTTTTAAATCTTACAAGTGAAGTTTCTTTTTGGGTAAAAGTTCAATGACCCGGTAAATATATTACTCCAAAAAACGGTTAAGTACAAAGGATATGGGTGAGTCCCATATCTCAGCCCGTTACATAAGCGAAAAGCTTACATAACAAGATACTTCCTATTTTCTAAAAAGAAAATAAACCACTACTCAAAATATAACATCAGACTCCTATGAAGATAACATTTACTTCGTACCAAGACCTTGGAGCATGATACCATATGTGTCATAATAGGCATCCAAATTACCTCGAAGATCGTAAACCTGATCCGCATAGTTATCATAACCATAGTCATCAAAGTCATCTTCTCGATCATGACCACCACCAAATAAGTTACTCGACTCATAAAAGGTGTTTACAACCTCCTCATCATCACTGTCGGAGACAACAATCTCTCCCACCTTAGAGAACGGGTTAACCCTCTTAATAGATGAAGTAGACGAAAGATCCTTTTTACCTGGATAATCAACCTTTTTAATAAGATTACCGGCATCATCAACAAGAGTAGCTTTCCCATCCATAAGAAGCTTTTCAAGCTCCCAAATTTTCTCAACAATAGGGGTATGGCCAACCTCGTTAGCTTTCATTGAATCACTCACAAGCGGTTCTTGTGATACATTCCCGGTCTTAACAGCCCCAACCTCCTTAGCTTCCATTGAACATCCAGAATCCACTATAACAGTAGAAGTACCACATTCATCAGTATCGATCACATTAAGTGCATCAAACGGGTTAGAAGTAGCAATCGTCGTCCCACTCATACTAGCCAGCCGGTGGCTTTCATCTTAAATTATCCACCGCTTGGGATTAGGGCGCTTTAGGTTGATACGAAACTTAGGCCCCACACCAGTTTATTAAAACCTCCCTATCAGAACACTTGTACCACCATTCCTACCGTATTCTTGTTACTTACGGTTTGAAACCATCAGTAACACTTTGTTTAGGCTGAGTAGCGGTGGAGCAGATTTAGAGGCGATCAGCGGCGTATGACCAAACTTTGAGGAACGGAGAGATCCACCTCAGTAGACTTGTTACTACATTCCAACCTGCGAAAATTAGGCTTGTGCATCATAGAATCCTTGGACGTAGCACCCACATATGAAACCGTCTTCGCGAATTGAACCTTGGGAGACGAATTATTAACACCACGCCTCTTCAAAATTCTTACACGCCGCCAAAACAACCGGATCACGACTTGGCTCAGCTTCATTCCCACAGTTACCAGGATATTCATCAGAACTTGTTCCAAAATTTTGTGATTGGCAAGCAACATTAAAGCTCGAAACAAACACCGCATCCCCACCACTCTCACCACTCAGGTTAGAATAAGTGTTATTACGCATCTCTCTAAACCCTTTTACCGCAAAAAATCAACAAAAAACGACCAAACTTGTAAAACCCTAACCTTAACTGTTAGGGTTTCATATGAACTGCACCACAAAATCAACCTCCCATCATAGCAGCATGCACAAGTAAGTATGATAAATAATAAAGAATGTAAATCCTGGTCGATTAAAAATTAATATAGCACGCAATCGAACCAATCAGAGGAAAGGATAATATGACTATCACCGACCCACTAAAAACAGTGAATCACACAATTAAAAATTATAAGATTGAGATTGTCGGGATTGGGAATCGTTGTGAAGAAAACGATTAAAAAATACGGTTTAGGGAATAGTCGCCAGAGAGCTTTCTTAGGGTTTACTCTTACAAGTGAAGTTTCATTCCAATCTAAGACTTAACATTTAACTTACAATGAATGTTACTTCCTATATGTTATACAACATATAAGATTTACAACCTTAACATAATACCTCCACTAGCTTTCAGGAATACTTAAAATTTATCTTATTTCAATTATAAATCAAAAGTAGAATTTAATAATTAAACAATAGAATAATTTCATAGATGCATGCATTTATCCATTCATGAATTATTGCACTTCGTACACTTTCAAAGATTATATGAATTCAAAAAAACCTGTCGATTACTTACCGTCCTCGCTCAAGTAATTTCCCAATAAAGAGTTTTGATATTCCATTGTCATATTTCATATTAATGAAAACAAGTGTGACAATTATCATTTGTATATATTTAATGTGTTTAGGAAAGAATATTCAATCATAATTAATTGCTTAAGTATGATTAAAAATCTTGTCATAAAACATGCATTAAATATGTGTACAATTTTGTCCATATGATTTCTACACAGAGATTTATACCACTAGAGTTTTCCATCTCTTTGAACAAAACTTATCTTCATTCTCTAGTCTAACGATTAAGATAAACCAAATTTCCAAAATTGATTATTTTTATGTACAGCTTCTTTAACATTTATAGTAGGAGTAATTTACCGAATTCAATATTTGGTAATTCATCATAATGATTATCAGGTTTACTATTATCCTGTAACTCATGTTCTTCTTAGCATATAGATCAAATATCTGAGATATCCTTGCAGACCTATGAATGAAAATTCCATCATCTTGAGGTTAACATTTCATATCTAGCCTCATCATGATATTTACTAGTGTATTTAAGAAGATTATGTATCTTGTAATTTTATCTTTCAAGACTAAAAAAAAAAAAAAGAAAAAAAAAAGCTCCTACTTGCCTTTTGTAATATATAGACTATCTATATATACTTAGCAATTAGAGCAAAACTCAATGACTTCTTGTATATGTTTTAATTAAAAAACATAACAAGTTAACGTCTTACTTTATTATAAGTCTTAAAGGACTTTATGTTTATTTCTTTACAATAAATCATAAACATGTTTAACTAAAGTAATTATGAACATAACTATTGGTTTCAATAGTAATTTCAAGTTAATTTATTTACTTCACAATAATGTAGGACTACATTACTTTTTAATTTATGCCATTCCAAAATACATAAATAAACAAATTGAAGTAGTATTAGATTACTTAATTTATTTATGTCATTCTAATAATACATAAATATTTAATTTGAAGTAGTCTTATATATCATCTTGACACATGCTCTAAATACTTGTCTAATTTAGAAGCTGTAAATTTATTCCAGATACGATCCCACATAACATTATATTTACTTTGTTGTTGCAATTTCGCCAAGTTCTCACATGACGTAAATTGCAACACCAAGTGTTTCTTGAATTAGATATGTACAAATCATATTAGAATGTTAGTTTCAGACCTTACAGTCAATAGAATCCATTAAATCATATACAAATAGGTTGTACCTTGCACACAATATAGATTTCTCCCACTTGCGCATGGAACAACATCACGTAGTAGATAAACAATATGACATATGTTTGTTTATGTGACCAATATATGATTGTGTCATTGATATTAGCATAACTAGTAGATGTAGAACCACTTCATTGTCTAGTAAGGAAACGTACATGCATATCCTTGAAAAAATAAGTGTCTACAAGTGGAAAGTAATTATCTTAAGACAGTCTAGAGATAATCTGGGTTACTACCAAGATGACAAAGCTTGTAACTCCCACTGAATTAAAGATCATTACATTTAGGGGTGTCATTCGGGTCGGGTTGGTCGAGTTCGGGTCAATTCAGGTCGGGTCAAAGTCGGGTCAAGGCTAAAAATAATTTACCCGAACCAGACCCTATTTGAAATAGGGTTAGTCGGGTTCGGGTCAATTTGGGTCGGTTCAAGTCGGGTCGGGTCAATTCGGGTTCGGGTCAACCCGAATATAAGTTAAATAGTGAAAAAATTGCCTATTTTTTCTAATTTATATAGAAAATTTTTAAAATAAATATATTAACAAAATAAAAAAATCTTTATTCGGGTCAAACGGGTTGACCCGAACCCGACTTAGCCAAAAAATCTCAACCCGATACCCGACCCTATTTAGTATCCGGGTTACTCAGGTTGACCCGAATAACCCGAATTCAATTTCTAACCCGACTCGAATATGCTTAGTCGGGTTCGGGTCCGGGTCGCGTTCGGGTCGGGTCAGGATTTTTGACACCCCTAATTACGTTAATTCCTTATTCAGTAATAAGAACACAATACTCCCACTGCATTTGACAACATTGTAAGTATTTCATTAACCAGTAAGAGAAATTAGTATTCTGTTTACTTCCCTACACCTTTGAGAAAGTTCATACATAACATTTACTTATGTACTAAAAGAGTGTATTCTACTATGTAGATGATGGACTATCCATCAGTGCTATAACTTGAAAAATTAGGTATGCAATTTTTTCCTTAAGAGATCTACCATTTCAACAATTGTATGTTGTATTTTTAAATAGTCAAAACAGGACAACTAGATAAAACATACTAGTTTGCCTTTTACCAATTTTGCGATAAATTAGTCTAGCTTCTAATTTAATAACTCAGAAAATATGCAATTTCTTAACTATTAAAATTTGCTTACGAGTTATGTATTTAGAATTTAGACAATTCTAATTGCCCTATCATACCTTTCTCATTTATGACAAGGAATATGATTGAATCTCACTCTTTCTTATGAAAAGAGGACTAGGTTTATTCTTTTAGTAAAGTTGACTCTACCAAAAGCCCTTGCAGGTGTAGATCAATTTACCAATACAAGAATTATATGTTTACGGTTTAATGTTGCATTAATACATTTAAAGAACTAGCAAAATTCAATTTTAGTATTTTCGATAATTAAACTCTTCAAGAAAATAAAATACCCAAGGTAATATTCATATAACCATAGAATTTTCTCGAAAACTAGGATCCAAATTATCATAGTTCCATTACATCAGTTGATCTGCTAGTAATGAATAATAATAAGGTAATCTGTCGAACAATAATTGGCAAACCTTTTCCAATTCCTAAATCATTATGGGATTTACATTTTCTAACACTACTGCAAATTGTAAACATGTTTTATCTCATCTTGTGCCTTGAGTCAAGTTCTCACTTACTACTCAATTTAAGTCGTATAACTTAAAGAACTACAAATATGTCCATGAAATGTCTGACTTCACATGAAGATTTACCTTTCCATCACAATCTCGCCAAGTTCCCACATGACGTAAATTGCAACTTCGAGTGTTCCTTTAACTAGATGACACTTAACTTAATTTTAAAAAGGTACTAGTTTTGATTTATGGTGTCAAATCAAATATGTACAAAGAAGCATGCATACAACTTCGTATCAATAGTTTTTAATAAAAAAAAAACTTTTTATTAACCAATTCACAAAGATTAAATTATCAAAGTTTTGATTGAGGAATTGGTTTCGCCAATCAAGGAATTTACCTTTAATTATCGTCCATTATATTGTACTTTTACATAAGTCTAAAGACTTAGTGTTTCAGATAATTACCACAAAAATGGTGCATGGAATTAAAGCTAATTCGCCCTTAAGATGATTTTGTACATTTATAGCAAACTTGGTAACTCCAATTTGAGGCACAAAGAAGCGGAGAATTTGGTCAGTGCTGAAGCAATAACCTACTTCTTTCGGGTCACAATTTAATACGCTCTCCTCCTTATACCCCTCTTATTGTTTGTCAAAATTGGATGAGTTGTTCTCACTATTTGTACCAAAACCATCAATCAATTAAACTTATTGAAAATTTAATTCTTCAAAAACAAATCAAATTTCACCATTGTTTAGTCCAATTTATTTTTCTATTTAAAATTACCCTTTGCTAAAACTTGTCGTACATAATAAACAGACAAGTAACAATAAAAAATAAACAACTAAAACAATGCGCACATAACTAACAATTAATACGTGTAAACAAGTAGCCACAAGCAACTTATTTGATAAAACCTATTAATAATCAATATCTAGGTTAATTAACGTATATATTAACTAGGGCTTTCACTCGCACAATTGAAAGTGAGCCACATACATTGACGAATCGATTACGAAAGCCATAATTAAAATATACCAAATTGCACATAATTGATTTATTAATATATTATTGGAGTCTTCCCCAATTCAAGATTTATCAAAATATACATGTGATAAAATAAATTAACAATTAAAAATTCAAGCAAACATCCATGACGAAATGCATGTATCATCATGGATATAACATAACAATTATTCAAGTAAGTCATAAGATCGCATACAATTCCATGTCACATAACACTTTATTCATGAATTTATCACATAAAAAAGATATTAATTCTAGGTTTCGATATAGATAACATAACAATTAATATAAACCCTTTTAAAAAAATCGACTGAAAACAAAATTAAAACCAAATTAGGGAAAAAGCCCTAACCCTAAAATTAGGGTTTACATAATAATAACCAAAACTTTAGAATAATCATATCAAACAACATACAATATTCGTTTTTTACGTTTTAGTAATTAATTACTCATTAAACAAGGCTCGTGATGCCACTATTAGAATTATATACTATGACAATCATATATAAAACACATAAACATCAAAGCAAATGCGGAAGCTTAAAGGAACGTATAATGAATAATTAACTAAAATAATCATAAAGTATCGTCACTTTTTATTCTAGCGAACAAGAATCAATTCCACAAAGCTAGCAGTGATGGACCTAATTAGGGTTTATAGGATTATAAAATTACCCTCACCGATTTTGTAATTCAATCCAAGATACTAAAAAAGTATGTTAGACTGCGCTTTGCACACGCATCTAAATCAAATTAAAGTAATACTAGTTTTAATCACACGAAACAATTTAGTTTGAAAAACAAGTGGATCAACACCTAGGAGAGGTGTACGATCGGTTTGAGATAAAAAACACACAAAACATTTTTTATGTTTTAGATTATGAGTATAAGAGATGGAATACAAAGACCCTAGGCTTTCATCATCTTAACAACTACAGACTGTATTAATAAGTACCTAAAAACTTTTAGTAGGCGACTAGACATACCTAACATTTACAATAATTCCTAACATGAATAAACATACTCGGTCACATTTATGAAGTATACCTGCTTGGATGCATGCATGTATAAACTGAAAGTGTAATATCTTGTTTGAGTTTTAAAATGCATATTTTGTTGGCCTTTTAATAGCCATGCCATGTTCACTGGGTCATAGTTTCCAAGACCAGAATTATACACATGTAATGAATGCTACATATACATCCTACATTCCTACATATACACATGTAATGAATGCCGAAAGAACCCTAACTTGCTTTAAAACATGGACCACAAATAGTATTCCAAGATATTATTTCCAAAACCACATATTTTCATGTCCATATAAGAAAATCATTTCGGTTTACATATTACTTCACCTTAACGTACGTTCCTTCCACAATGGCACAAGTTGACATCAAGAACAAATGTACCATTTTCACCATTTTCTTATTCTCGCTTCTCATTGTAGGAGAATCCTCCAAATTCTCCAAAAACTTGCCACTAGAATCACTTGCTTTAAAAAAGAGAAGCTAACCCATCTTCACTTCTACCTTCATGATACCATTAGTGGCAATAACCCCACATCGGTACCTGTGGCTCGGGCTCCCACAACCAACAATTCCCAAACTTTATTTGGCCTTACATACGTCATTGACGATCCTTTGACAACGGGTCCAGAAATAACCTCTAAGTTAGTGGGAAGAGCTCAAGGGATGTTAGCATCTGCTGGCCAAAATGAATTTGCATTGTCGATGGCTTTGAATTTTGTTTTTTCTGAAGGGAAATACAATGGGAGCACTTTCAGTCTGCTAACGAGGAATCCAGTTTTGTCCAATCCGAGGGAGTTTTCAATTGTTGGCGGAAGCGGGCTTTTTCGATTTGCACGTGGTTATATACTCGCAAAGACTTACTTTTTAGATGCAACCAAAGGTGATGCGATTGTTGAATATGATGCTTATATCCTCCATTACGGAGACTAACGGCAATATAAGAGTGTCTCTATATTCAAAGATTTGAAGCAGAAACTTTGAAGAAATCCAACTTCAATTCAAGCATTGCTCCATCTCCATCGGTAACAATATCGCAATATGAATGCGTTTTAAGTATGAAATGCATTCAAGTTTTCAGTGTTTTATATTTTCAGAATATTGCAATCCATACCATTAACCACTCTTTACTTTGATGTGTTATTTAAGTCGTTCCTACAAATGTAAACCCGAATTTCTCATGCTTGATAATTTACAACCACTTCTTTTAACACGTGTTGCCTATCTTGTGTAATCGTTTCTATAAAATCCGAATATACATTGATGCAGTGTCACGCTCATCTGCCTGTTACATAAAAATAAGCACACCTTCTCTATCAATAAGTCACCTCCTTTTTAGCAGTAACCGAATGGCGATATTTGAAATAGATTTGGCCAATGGTTTCATTTGATGAGATACAAAGCTTGTGATCTAAAGGTAGCCTTTATATGCTTTCTTTTGTTTCTTTTGCATGTTATTCATTTGATGAGATACAAAGCTTGTGATCTAAAGGTAGCTTTATATGATTTCTTTTGTTTCTTTTGCATGTTATTCATTTGATGAGATACATAGCTTGTGATCTAAAGGTAACCTTTATATGATATCTTTTGTTTCCTTTGCATTTTAATTTTTATCTTCTCATTTTCTACATTGATTGGTTCTTCATGATGTCGATTATCATGACAAGCTTCTTTTCATCTTGATTTCTTATAAATTGCTCATTCGTTGAAGGCTAACTGTGTATTAAAATGGCTTTAGTGAAAGAATTTTTGTAAGCATGTTAAATCACAAAAGATCGATAGCGCTGGAACAATTTTACGTAATTATACCACATGCTTTATACGTACCAAAGATGTCAACCGTATTTTATCATTTTGTGTGTGCAAAGCAAAATGTACCCTCATACGACAACCATGAGAATTTAATTTATTTCTTAAAGACAACTTGTTAAGCCTTTTTTACTTACACTACTAGAAAAACGACAATTAGCCCCGCCACAAAATCCGTTGCAAAACAGAGTAAGTTGTGTTGCTGACGCAAGTATCAACAAAATTAGCGATGAAAACATGAAGTTGAAATTTGTCCCGATGCTAATTTCACTTAACATCGGAATAAATGGAATCCGTTGATGATTAGCAACAGAAAAAGTCATTAGTACCGGAAACATTCCGTCGGTTGATTTAGTAGCCCAAAACCACATGCCTCTGTTGGTAACTTAGTGAATTTAGCAACGGAAATTCAATGATTAGCAACGGATAAATGCTTAGTTGCAATTTTATGCAATTAGCATCAGACCTGACTTTGCGTTGGTAAATTTTGTAGTAGTTTATGCATTTAGCATCTTGAACACGCACAACTAGTCTAGCATCCACTTCTTCTTGCATACGAAGTTCAATCTTAGCTTGAGTCAAGTTGTTGCTGCAATTCTTGGATTTTCTGCTTGATGTCGAGTAACATGATTCGCAAAGGATATTTTCAGCTTCTTCTGTAACTCCAAATCCATACACTTGTTTATTTTTTGGAATGCCTAGCACCTCTAGCCATGCCTTTCCATCAAATGGGATAACTGAAGACTGCTCACCATCATCAACTTCTTGGACATGTTTATCTTTAATCTTCTCATGATACTGGCGTGCTACCTTTTTTTTTCCTGACTTTCACACCAGTTACCTGTACGGCTGTCCCTTAACGTTTTTGTGTACTCATTCAAAATGTTCAATCTGATTTGGCCTTTTTCCTAATATAGTTTCCTGCATTAAGTACAACGACTGCCAATTATTCTGAACAAAATAATATATAAAATGCCTAGTAAAACTTATGTTCAAGCTATTGCATTTTCACACCTCATGACATTAACAAAAGAGCATATATTTCAATAACGAATTAGTCATCAAGGCCAAATAGTTTAACGGGAACAAGCAAGCATCACCTACTAGTACCTATTTATAAGCAAACACATTCAAGTTAGGCCATTTACGGTACTGTTTCAAACCTTCCCGAGTCTTGATATTGTCTTTTGTCTTTCCTTTCACATCCATAACAGTATTGAAGACATTTTCGAAAACATTTTTCTCAACGTGCATCACATCTAAATTGTGACGTATATATGATTTGTACTCCAATAAGGCAACTACCAAAAGATTCTCTTCTTAGTGGAATTGTGATCCGTTCCATATCCTGGCCAATTTCGCACTGCAACAACTTTTCCAAATGTGGTCTGGGGAAATTTATTTAGTCGTTTTAATAAATCTTCACCCGATAAACGAGGAGGAATTGAAGTCCACTTTTTTCAACTCTTCCGACAAAGAATTTATCTTTGTCTTTTCTGTAGGGATGATTGAGAGGCAAGAATTGACGGTGGCAATCAAAAAACTTGGTTTACCCCCATTTTTAAGAGTGAATGTCTTGGTGTTCTACATACAATACGGGCATGACATTTTACCATGAGTGCTCCAACCGGATAACATGCCATAAGCTGGAAAATCATAATAGTCCATAATAAAACAGCTCTCATATATGTTCTCTAGAGACATCAAAAGTGGTAACACCAACATCCAAAAGCATTTCCAGTTCATCGACTAATGGCCTCAAATATACATCAATGTCTATCCCGGGACCAGGGGCGATTAAAGCTAAAATAAGACCCCCTTTCATGCACATCCATGGTGGTTTGTATGGTGTAACAAAAAACGGCCAACATGAATATGGTATACTTGAGTGTCCGAAAGAATTAAAACCATCTGTTGATAGACATATTCTAACATTTCTCTCTTCTGCTGCAAATGAAGGATAAACACTGTCAAGATGTTTCCACGCCTCTCCATCACATGGGTGGGTTAGTCACCTTCTGGACGACGAGCATATTAATGCCAAGACATGTACTCAGCTATCGTATTTGACATAGAAATCCTTTGAATCCTAGGTAAAAAAAAGGGTAAAGTAACTCCCAATACTGTCTTCCACGGGTTATGAGTCCCAATACCGTCTTCCACGGTATATGGGGGAGGTTAAAACGTAGACAACCATACCCTTACCTAAGGTAGAAAGGCTGCTTTTGGATCTACCAAAGTTAGAAAAGGACCTTCGGCCTTGCAAAGGGTGATGATCGAACCCTTGACCTCTGTCTCCAGAGGCAAGGGTGTTCACCACTTGATCCAACTTTCTTTTTCTTTTTTTTTTTTTTTTTTTTTTTTTTTTTTTTTTGAAAGCCTAGGTGCTAGGGCAAATACCTTAACACCTTAAAAGTCACTTCAGTGCGTGCTTTTCCTCTACCTTCTTTTCCATGTTTAAACCTAAGATGTCCACACACCTCATTTTTTCTTTTTTTGCATGTTCTTTCCAAAACAACATACAGTCATTAGGACACGCATGAATCTTCACATATGAAAGTACCAACTTCTTCAACATTTTCTTAGATTGATAAAAATCATCAGGAAAACGAGCATCCTCTAGCAACATACTCTTTAATGCAGAAATGACACGATTGTAGCAACTTTCACTCATGTTACACTTTGACTTCAAATTCATTAACTGAGACACAACATATAGCCAAGTATGGTTCTTGCAACCATCCCATAAAAGCTCGTAAGCATATCTTAGCAATTCAAAAAACTTTGCAGCATTTGCGACTTAAACGAATTACGATCTTTAAACGTTTATTCCCTATTGGTCCAACAATTGTTATTCCTTACAGCCAATTATTGTTTATTAATTAATCTTCAATCTTGGGTTGGTGGGTCTTAATTTTGTTCGCTTTTGTTAGGCTATTTTGATTATTCGTTATAGTTGTCACCGTAAATTCTCCCAAACCCTAAAACCGATTTTGTTTATGGTTCTTCATCGTCGTTGGTTCTGCCACATTAATTGCCTATTATTGCTACAGATTTCGACTTGTATTATGGGTTAGCTACTTGGTTCTTAACGATTTATAAACCCTAGTTTATCGACTAGGGTTTTACTAGTTATTGTTTACGAACATCAGACCATATTGTTCGTTGTTTTTCTTCTTGTTTGTCTGATTAGTTGTTATGTTTGTTTATGCTGGATTGTTTGGGAGAGGAGAACATTAATTCGTCTATTCTTGTTGTCGACATGGATGATTGCCCTTCTGTTAGTCCGAATAACAAGGGTAGTAATTTTGGTTCTCGTTCTGATGGACAAGTGGAGCCGATTTCACTTGGTTCAAGCCCTAGTCATGACGCACCAGAGGGTCATGATACTTTATTGAAAATCCGTGCTATTGAACAACAAATTTTAGAGGGAAAGCTTGTTTTAGTGGGTAAGGATGGGCAACCATTGAAACCAACTGTGACAGTGGATGCTACTACTTCTACTGGGGCTACTCCATTTGAGTATCCAAAGGTGCCGCAGTCACAGAAGGAGCTAGAGGAGATGCTTACTGCTATTGGTTATAAATCGAAGCCTCCTCAAGAAACAAGTGTTCCTATGGCTTCTAATGTCCCTAATGCCACTAGTAGTCCTACTAGTGTTGTTCATGAAAAGTCTTATGAACCTAAGAAGCTTGCAAATGAGACGCCGAAATCGTTTGTGGCAGCTACGCTTACTGAACCTAAAAAGCTTAAAGTTAATTTTCGTAGGCTGGTAAGTAGTCACAAAACTGATGGCGTGGATCTTACTGTCCCTAAACAAGTGGTTGTAGAGGTTAACTCCCGGTTTGACAATACACTGTATGGTTACTTTCTTGGCAAACGTATAGCCTTTCCGGTTCTTGAGTACTACGTTCGTAATGTCTGGAACAAGTATTGCCTTCAAAAGGTCATGATGAATACAAAAGGGTTCTTTTTTTAGGTTTGCTACTAGTAAGGGTGTTGAAGATGTTTTTGAGAATGGTCCGTGGATGTTACTTAATGTTCCTATTATTCTTAAGAATTGGACTGTCAATACCAATTTACTTAAAGAGGATTTGACCAACATTCCGGTGTGGGTGAAGTTCCATGATGTCCCTAAAATGTTAGATTCTTATACTAGTCAAATGTGTTTGGAATCGTGGGGCCGTAGTAGATTTTCTCGTTGTTTGATTGAGGTAGAGGCTCTTAAAGACAACATTACAGTTGGCATTCCGTTACTTGAGACTCTGGGGGTTTCTGTTGAAACGGTTCCGTGGAATATGACTGGAAACCACCCCGGTGTGATTCTTGTAAGATTTTTGGCCATAATTTGGGTACTTGTCCTAAATATGATCCTCCCACTGCTCAAACTTTGCATATGGATGATGATGGATTCCAGACAGTAAGAGGGAAGAAGACGGGTAAAAGTGGTAAACAGAGTATACCGACTAAGGGTGGATTCTCTAAATTTAATGTGGGTACTAAGGTTCATTATCAACCTAAAGTATCTTCTGGGACCATTAAGGTGGATGGAAAGAAGAAGGCATTGGATATGCCTAGTACTAGTGGAACTAAGGTTCTCACAGCAAATGCTTTTAAAGCTCTTAATACGGTTGATGTTGATTGTTCCGTGCCTACTAAGGTTGATGCTAAAAAACGTGTTAAAACGGATGAAAACGTGTTAAACGGATGAAAACGTGTAAAAACGGACGAAAATGTGCAAATACGATCAAAAACGTGTTAAAACGAACGAAAACGTGTAAATACAGATGAAAACGTGCAAAAACGAGTGAGAAAGTGTAAAAACGGATGAAAACGTGAAAAAACGGATAAAAATGTGTAAAAACGGATGACAACGTGTAGAAACGGATGAAAACGTGAAAAAAGGTGTTAAAACGGACGAAAACATGTTAAAACGGACGAAAGTGTAAAAGCAGAAGAAAACGTGCAAAAACGGACGAAAACGTGTAAAAACGGATGAAAACGTGTAGAAACAAACGAAGACGTGTTAAAACGAACGAAAAAGTGTAAAAATGGACGAAAACGTGAAAAAAGCGGACGGAAACGTAAGAAAATCAAATTTGAAGTTATTTTTATAGATCGTTTGTATAAAGGACCAACGATACAAGTTTAGCATAAGATAACCAAATTTTAAGTTATTTATTAACGATCGTTAGTATAAAAGACTAACTGCCGAGTTTTTTTTATAACGGGTACACAGAAAGGACTAACGATGGAAGTTTAAGTGATACAATGTGAAAAAGAAAAGAAGATAAATACATACAAACATAAAAAATGGTAAGTTAAATACATTTTGAAATGATTTGCCCAAGAATAAATAAACCCATGTCTATGATGTCTCTTATTTTATAGAGTTCACTTTAAAAAAGTATTAAAGCATGCATTTTAAATTGTGATGATGCTAGGAACACATGTTGAGAGTGGAGTTTTTTAGTTGAACATTGTATTTTCAAAATAAATTTAACAAAACAAGCATTTTGAAAATATATAATTTATAATAGTTATATGTATTATTATTTGTTATTGAAGTGTAATTTAGAGCTGTGAGTGATAAGAAACATTCTAGCAATATTACGAGAGTCTGCTCCATGCCTTGTGCACCAATACCTTGTGCACCAATACCATATCACAGAATCTAAATTCATGTTAATTTAAATTATACTTTGTCATCTTAATTTCTTATAAAAATAGTAGCTTTGTGAATAAAATTATGAAGCAATTTGGTGTGGATGAATGGTGATAGTGTAACACCCCGACCCGACAAGGGTAAAGATATCACAATACGGTTTCATATCAGAACTATAATAACTAAACAATAGCGGGAGCCTTTACAAAATATTCAAAAAGAAAACATAAATAGCTAAAACTTCAAAATAAATCTAAGATCTCTATGGTAAAGTCTTGCTCTCACTCTACTCTCAAACCCGGATCGCCTATCCCATAAGCTCATCTTGAAATGCTTAATACTGCCGCCGCAGAAAAGAAAAGGCCGAGCTTACAAAGCCCAAAGTGAACGGATATAACAAAACAAACTAAAACAAAACAACCATACGAATAACGAAAATAAAATGAAATAATGGCGAAGGATCTTTTAGAATTGCATGAAGCACATATACGTAAATCAAACCAACCACATAATGATTCGGACCTCACATAGCACATCAAAACATGCAAACAAAAATCGAATAACCAAACACTTAACATATCAAGAATAACATTTTTCTTATAAGCCAAACGGAAAGTCTAAGAACTAACGGAAAACACTATCTAAAACATGGCATTCATACAAATCAATTAATCAATATTCAATGCACTTTATTCAATATTGTAGCAGAGAAATGGCGATTCATGTGAGACATAATAGTTAAACCAGTTCTCATATCAAATCTTAACCTTAGCGAGTTTTAAACATGGCAGTCACATATACGTACAGATAATTAACAAATTGACAAGGTTTACAAATTTAATGAACCATCATACATGTTAACCTTCAAAACACTCAAATATACACCAACACATTCATCTCACGATCAACGCATTTCAAGTAACGATAAAAATCATAATATCGATATACGAATCATGTTTAAACATATAAATCCTAAAATCCAGTGGCGACTAATTATCACTTAAACAAATACGTCATAAGCACATTCACTAACATATCATAACAAAATATCTTTCTTCTTCCAACGTAACCCGTAAAATACATGTACATATATGGAGTAGCTAGCTCCTGAATTTTGTGAAGACGCAGCGTATTACTGCGACATCATTCACCGATAACATATCGGATAACAGATCGATCTAGGATGCATCCATACGCCTTCCTACATATTCAAAAATATGCTTCACCATCCGAGACGTGGCGTAACATCACTCTATCGCCCCTAGAGTCATATCGAGGTGCATCATCGACACTGGACATGGAACCCCATGACTAGTTAAATATTTGGTTATAGTCAACCAACTTAAGTCAAACAGATTTCGATATAGCATGATCATAGTCACACAAGGTCGCGTAATCATATCGATAGTTCATATCAAAGGTGCATATTCGGATAGTCGAAATCATAAGTTCATATCATAGAGGCATATCATATATTCATAAAGCAAGTTCATAACCGAGGTTCATAATCATAAGTTCATAACCCAAATGTAGGGTGGTTCAACAAATGTATATAACAAAGTCTTCCTAACATAAGTTCACATCAGATATTGCATAGTTCACTAGAACATAAATTCAGATAAGTGACAGATCAAACATTCAGAAAAGGGTTCATAGCAATGGCATCGGAAATCCTAATAAGCATGAGAGAATGACAGAGAAGGAAAACATGAGGGACCTTTACTGAAAAGGTCAGAATATCTGAACGATAACACAAGTGTCTTAAAGTAAGACAGAATATCCGTACCTTAAAGCAAATGAGAAGAAAAGCAAACGAATGAACGAATACGAAGATGTGACGTCGCGTCTCTTCCAACGAATCTACACGGATTATGATTATTTAATACTTATTAGTATAACGGATTAATCTCATTAATACTTTTTTGAGTTGTCAGATTATTCTCATTTTTAGTGACAGACGGAATTCCAACGTTTTAGGGTTTCAATTATTAATTAGCCAAACGTATGTGTTTAATATGATAATTATCTTATTTAAGAGCTTATATGATCATTATTCATAGCATAGGGTTTACAAATGTCAAAGACGGATTTTAAGACTCTCTTTCAAAGTAGTTTACATAATTTATAACTCATGAAATAACGAAATTACACAATTAACCTTTAACCTTTAATCAACTTCCCATTTAGTTCTAGGGTTTCCATGCCTTCAATATTATTTATTACGCATTCAATTAACATGTTACTCCTTTTAATGACTTCCACTTTGACCTAGAACGTATATGGAAACAAACCGAAGTTACCTCAAAAACTCGTACATGTCCTTACGTAATTCATTTACACATGTTGACCCATCATTATCCAAAATTACATGTTGCACCTTTAACATCTTTAATTATACGTACTAACCTTCTATTTTCAGATTTTACACTTCTAGCCCAAAGGTTTTAGAATTTACAAAACATACCCTTTTAGTTAAATAACCATTCGAATAACCTTCTAAGTATCCAAAATCACACGCTTAGCCCCACACTTATTTTATACGTTTAGTACATGTATTTTCTTGTTTGCAAAATAACCTTTAAGTTTCAATATTTACAAAACCAACCAAACCTTTTTTTAGAGCCGAATAATGTATAATTCAAAAACAAGCCCTAAACCTAAGTTACACCAATCATTAGCTTATCATTACTACTTCATTAATTACCTTCCATGATTATAAGGAAACCCTAGTTCATGAAAAACCCTAATCGACCCTTTTAAAAACCTTTCCTTTTTATGCGTTTCGAATCAAGAAAAACCCAAAACAAATCACACAAGCTTCAAATTCATAAACATGTATTTTACTCAGGTCTTATAACATGTAATAGCTCTTGGAAAAATAGATTCATGATCTCTAAAAATATTAAAGCTCATTCGTTATTTATATACGCTTTTAGGGTTTTGGATTCCAAATAATTTCATCGACATATAAATCATGCATGGCTAATTTTATATGTTATATACGACTTATAGGACTGAATTCATCATTAGGAACATACCCTTGAAGAGCTTGAATCGATAGAACAAGAAAACACAAAAACCTCCTTCTCGCCGAAACCCTAATTTCCTCAAAACCCACAACGATCACCACAGCAATTCTGGAACTCAACCACTATTTTCCCACCTTCTATGCCTTGAATCTCGTCCAAGAAAATGGTCCCAACCTCTGGAAACTGGAATTCAATTTGGGAGGGGTTTTTAGGTCGGTTTGGTGTAAATCGACAATTAGGGATAAAAGTGAACCGAATCTATGTATATATATACTTTTCCAATTTTTCTTGTGGGCTTTAATATGTATTGGACTTAGATTAAATGGTCTTTTAATAATATAAATTATATTGGGCTTTAATTTAGTTTTATTTCTTTTATAAACTATTTTAATATTTTCGGCTAATATGTAAAATACAAAACTAATCTTTATAAAATCATAAACTATAAAAACTACCTTTACAAAGTGTTTAATATTTATTTAGGTCATGTGGGATATTTCTTAAAATTCTCTGAATTTACATAACTTACTTGGTATTCTTTTGAATTAATTTTTCATACTTTCAATTGTAGGGGTATTTTAGTCTTTTTGTGAATTTTAGAAATTCAGGTATTACAATTCTTCCCCTCTAAAAGAAAATTTCGTCCTCGAAATTGGACAAGACGGAACAGAACAGAGAACGAATCGGATTTCAGAATTTCTAAGAATATATCGAACATTAATCTTATCTTGGAATAAATGGATTTCTTATCGAATATTCAATCTCATACTTATTCGTAAATCAAATAAATAGTCAAATACTTATAATAGATAATTATATACTCATTAGAATAATGGCGGAGAAACGATGAGACGCAGAAAATCAAACGACAAATTCCAACTTATTCGGATATCTAATGATGAGGACATCATGTGTATAGACGAAATAAATCCTATCGGCCTCAAAAGTCGCAGAAATATGGGAAGACATATAAGGTTAAGATAGTCATAGCAATCTAGAGGGTCACGCACATCATAACAACTTCGGATCCCAAACACACAAAACTTATACGAAACAGATATCGACGAACATCTCACAAATAGGTACGGAATTCAAACGAACATGAGAAGCACCAAATAACAGATACTAGTCAAAGTCTAAACACACATCAATCACAGGCATTTCCCAGACGTCGTATACCTTCAATAAGTTCAGATTATATGATCTCGTATTATTACGTTGATCAAAGGCCATAATACTTGCATCACATAACAAGTTCTTATTGTCATTATATTCGGTCTCGGGCCATGACAAAACACATAACAAATATCAAAACAAAACATACCACATAACGAGATAACACGCAGATAGCAAGTAACATACTATAACAAACCAGATATACATGAGTATACCATCATGATGGCCATATCTCATCCAAACGGAATAAAACAACATCACCAAGAAAGCGAATAGTAGATTTAAACTTATGAGGACTAACGAAACTTAGCGAATCTATTAGAAAGAAACAACATCGACGAAATTATACCTCCAAAATTTTGTTTTATTTCCATTAATCAAACAAAATTGCAGAATCGTCTTCGATGATCTTCCAAAACAAAACTTAAAATCCTAGATTCAAACGTCGGATGAAAAACAAAAGGCCTAGCTCAAAATCAAACGTCCGAAAATTCTCATAAAGAGTAACAAGTCGAAACGAAACTCCTATTCTTGTGTCGGATTGAACCTACTGTAGCCAGAGACTCCGTTTAGACTCCACCTCGCACTCTTCCTTGGGTTCCTCTTCTTCCTCCTCCTCTTCGCTTATCCATCCGTTCTTGTTTCCTTCAGTTGTGGTAGGAAGCCACCAGCAAAGCCACCTTACGCTTCTCTCTTCCTCCTCCGCACACGATCCACGAAGGCATACGGATCGCGACTCATTTCGCCCTTCTCCTTCATCCTCAACGAACTTGGGGCACCTATCATGATATGTAGTAGTGAAACCTTCGTTATCAACCACCTTAGTTTCATATTCTTCCACCACCTCCCGTCAATGGTCCTCAAGATCGACCTCTCTTCGATGGTACATGGCCGCATATTGGCGGAACTTTTATCCTCTTGTTAGTCCTCTTCACCTTACCATACCTTGTGCAGCCCGTAGCAATGATAACGCCCACCGTCTTCTCCTTATGTTGCCTAGCCGGTCCTCGATTATTCCTATCGATGAACTAGCACGACGGGAATAACCATCTAAAAGAATACCAACTATCACAGAAACTTAAATACGATAGGTACGCAAAGAAGCACGCAGAAGGAAAATCCTAAATCTACCCACTTCTCACGGTCATAGCCTAAGCTCTAAGGGTCCTAAAACCTAGAGCTCGATACCATAAATTGTAACACCCCAGGCAGACAAGGGTAAAGATATCACAATACGGTTTCATATCGAACTATAATAACTAAACAATAGCGGAGCCTTTACAAAATATTCAAAAGAAAACATAAATAGCTAAAACTTCAAAATAAATCTAAGATCTCTATGGTAAAGTCTTGCTCTCACTCTACTCTCAAACCGGATCGCCTATCCCATAAGCTCATCTTGAAATGCTTAATACCGCCGCAGAAAAGAAAAGTCTTGGTGAGCTTACAAAGCCCAGTGAACGGATATAACAAAACAAACTAAAACAAAACAACCATACGAATAACGAAAATAAAAATGAAATAATGGCGAAGGATCTTTTAGAATTTCAAGAACACATATCGTAAATCAAACCAACCACATAACGATTCGGACCTCACATAGCACATCAAAACATGCAAACAAAATCGAATAACCAAACACTTAACATATCAAGAATAACATTTTCTTATAAGCCAAACGGAAAGTCTAAGAACTAACGGAAAACACTATCTAAAACATGGCATTCATACAAATCAATTAATCAATATTCAATGCACTTTATTCAATATTGTAGCGGCGAGAAATGGCAGATAGTTCATGATGAGACATAATAGTTAAACCAGTTCTCATATCAAATCTTAACCTTAGCAGAGTTTTAAACATGGCGGTCACATATACGACGAGATAATTAACAAATTGACAAGGTTTACAAATTTAGTGAACCATCATACATGTTAACCTTCAAAACACTCAAATATACACCAACACATTCATCTCACGATCAACGATTTCAAGTAACGATAAAAATCATAATATCGGATATCTGAATCATGTTTAAACATATAAATCCTAAAATCCAACAATGGCACTAATTATCACTTAAACAAATACGTCATAAGCACATTCACTAACATATCATAACAAAATATCTTTCTTCTTCCAACGTAACTTCGTAAAATACATGTACATATATGGAGTAGCTAGCTCCTGAATTTTGTGAAGACGCGTATATTACTACGACATCATTCACCGATAACATATCGGATAACAGATCGATCTAGGATGCATCCATCGCCCTTCCTACATATTCAAAATATGCTTCACCATCCGAGACGCGCGCGCGAACATCACTCATCGCCTAGAGTCATATCGAGGTGCATCAACGATACGGACATGGAACCCCATGACTAGTTAAATATTTGGTTATAGTCAACCAACTTAAGTCAAACAGATTTCGGATATAGCACGGATCATAGTCACACACAAGGTCACGTAATCATATCGGATAGTTCATATCAAAGGTGCATATTCGGATAGTCGAAATCATAAGTTCATATCATGAGGCATATCATATATTCATAAATGTAAGTTCATAACCGAGGTTCATAATCATAAGTTCATAACCCAAATGTAGCGGGGTTCAACAAATGTATATAACAAAGTCTTCCTAACATAAGTTCACATCGATATTGCATAGTTCACTAGAACATAAATTGAGATAAGTGACGGATCAAACATTCGAAAAGGGTTCATAGCAATGGCATCGAAATCCTAATAAGCATGAGAGAATGACGAGAAGGAAAACATGAGGGACCTTTCTTGAAAAGGTCGAATATCTCGAACGATAACACAAGTGTCTTAAAGTAAGGCAGAATATCCGCGCTTAAAGCAAATGAGAAGAAAAGCAAACGAATGAACGAATACGAAGATGTGACGTCGCGTCTCTTCCAACGAATCTACACGGATTATGATTATTTAATACTTATTAGTATAACGGATTAATCTCATTAATATTTTTTGAGTTGTCGATTATTCTCATTTTTTAGTGAGACGAATTCCAACGCTTTAGGGTTTCAATTATTAATTAGCCAAACGTATGGGTTTAATATGATAATCATCTTATTTAAGAGCTTATATGATCATTATTTATAGCATAGGGTTTACAAATGTCAAAGACGGATTTTAAGACTCTCTTTCAAAGTAGTTTACATAATTTATAACTCACATGAAATAACGAAATTACACAATTAACCTTTAACCTTTAATCAACTTCCCATTTAGTTCTAGGGTTTCCATGCCTTCAATATTATTTATTACGCATTCAATTAACATGTTACTCCTTTTAATGACTTCCACTTTGACCTAGAACGATATGGAAACAAACCAAGTTACCTCAAAACTCGTATATGTCCTTACGTAATTCATTTACACATGTTGACCCATCATTATCCAAAATTACATGTTGCACCTTTAACATCTTTAATTATACGTACTAACCTTCTATTTTCAGATTTTACACTTCTAGCCCAAAGGTTTTAGAATTTACAAAACATACCCTTTTAGTTAAATAACCATTCGAATAACCTTCTAAGTATCCAAAATCACACGTTTAGCCCCCACACTTATTTTATACGTTTAGTACATGTATTTTACTGTTTTGCAAAAATAACCTTTAAGTTTCAATATTTACAAAACCAACCCAAACCTTTTTTTTAGAGCCGAATAATGTATAATTCAAAACAAGCCCTAAACCTAAGTTACACCAATCATTAGCTTATCATTACTACTTCATTAATTACCTTCCATGATTATAAGGAAACCCTAGTTCATGAAAAACCCTAATCGACCCTTTTAAAACCTTTCCTTTTATGCGTTTGAATCAAGAAAAACCCAAAACAAATCACACAAGCTTCAAATTCATAAACATGTATTTTACTCAGGTCTTATAACATGTAATAGCTCTTGAAAATAGATTCATGATCTCTAAAAATATTTAAAGCTCATTCGTTATTTATATACGCTTTTAGGGTTTTGGATTCCAAATAATTTCACACGACATATAAATCATGCATGGCTAATTTTTATATGTTATATACGACTTATAGGACTGAATTCATCATTAGGAACATACCCTTGAAGAGCTTGAATCGATAGAACAAGAAAACACAAAACCTCCTTCCATGAAACCCTAATTTCCTCAAAACCCACAACGATCACCACAGCAATTTTGGAACTCAACCACTATTTTTCCCACCTTCTATGCCTTGAATCTCGTCCAAGAAAATGGTCCCAACCTCTGGAAACTGGAATTCGATTTGGGAGGGGTTTTAGGTCGGTTTAGTGTAAATCGACAATTAGGGATAAAAGTGAACCGAATCTATGTATATATATACTTTTCCAATTTTTCTTGTGGGCTTTAATATGTATTGGACTTAGATTAAATGGTCTTTTAATAATATAAATTATATTGGGCTTTAATTTAGTTTTATTTCTTTTTAAACTATTTTAATATTTTCGCTAATATGTAAAATACAAAACTAATCTTTATAAAATCATAAACTATAAAAACTACCTTTACAAAGTGTTTAATATTTATTTAGGTCATGTGGGATATTTCTTAAAATTCTCTGAATTTACATAACTTACTTGGTATTCTTTTGAATTAATTTTTCATACTTTCAATTGTAGGGGTATTTTAGTCTTTTTGTGAATTTTAGAAATTCAGGTATTACAGATAGACTCGGTGCACAATCATATTACGTCTTGAAGACGCAGCCAAAGGTCAGTTTAAAAACTCAACACATGTTCCTCTTGAAGACCAGCCAAAGGTCAACTTAAAAACTAAACACATGTTCCTAATAAATACCATTATATATTAAATATTTTTATAAGTACTCACTTTGATAAATTTGTTTTAAAAACACAAGGATCAACTTAAAAACTCAAAATGTTCCTAATAATTGCAACCACCCATCCCTCTTTTCTTTCTCATTTCACAGCTACAACCTTGGGTCGTCTTCTTCATCCAGTCAAACCTAAAAAAAAAAAAAAAAAAAAAAAAAAAAAAACTACTCGACGCAACCCCACATCACATAACCACTGCATCTGTGAAGCTAACAAAAATAAAGGTCAAATTCTGGATCTAACATATATGAGTGGTAGTTCGGTTATTTACTAAAACCAACAATGTATACCTACCGGCTAGATCTCGAACGAAGAGGACAAACACACATAAGCTAACAACAAAACTACCTACAAAACCATGTTAGATATTAACTTTTCACATACACATCAAACCATAACACAAAGTAGCATATAGATGGAATTCTAGAGAGAAAGTTAGAGGTTTAGGGAACTTAGTGAGAGAAAGTGAAAGATATTATTATGAGCTCCAACTCTCTACCTTGGAAGGTAGAGAGTATTTATAGTCTTACATAACTCGCCACACTTTGGGTCGTGGATCGTGCATACAGCTGGGTAAAGACCCGTCCGTCCTCCACGGTGTTACTTAACTAAATTACTACTTAACTTAAAAGAACTACGACTACGAGCTTTTAACGATTACATATACTTGAGGTGACCGACTCTTTAATACCGGAATTTCTAATTCCTAACAATCTCCCTAAGGAGGTCACCTCAATCATGTACCAAAATTACATAGAATACAAATAGATATTACATTAACAATTGATCTTGCATTCTTGATGTAGTCCTTTGCTCCTAAGCTCGTAGTCATTGATTCTTCACATTGCATGTTTGGTTATTCCAAGTGGAGGTCTTTACCGATCCACGTGATGATAATTTTGAGCCATCTTTTGAGATCATCACTATCAACAATCTCGACACATCCTTTGTGGTGTTGGTATTTTGTGATGTTGTGACTTTGGGACCGACATGCTCACATTCGGATCATGATATCTTCTCATCGAGTAGCGGAAGCTTTTGTTGAATCATGATATTGGCGCAGCAGAAAGCGAAGCATGGAGTGAAAATATCGAGTCATTGATGCACTAATCATGATTTCTTTTGAGATGAATGTGTTAAGTGAGCATGCGGCTATGGATTGACCGCTTCATTCGATCACCGCAAACGCCGGGTGTACCGCATACAACAGCTAGCAATAAATCGCACGAAAGTGTCTTTGATCACTTCGTTGAATTGAGGTACACGCCCACGGTGCCCCGCTGATCAAGACAAGCATCGCCTCGTGATCGTAGGATTCCTAAGAATCTCCTTGATGTGGTTTCGCAATGTTCTAGTTGTTCTCAAACCGAACATCTCAAAGAAGACAACACGGAGTGAGTGAACCAATAATTTTAAGTCCACCGATTGATGAAAAGAGATTTGAAAACAATCGTATTGCTCAATAGAAATTGTTTTTGCAATACAACGAAGGTTTTATTGAAAATCAATTATCAATCATAAAATACCTTTTGGTTTGAAAATGAGTACACGGTCGATGTGCTAAAGAAAAGAGTTTTTAAGCACAAAGACCGGTTTTTCAAAGGTATCCGTCAATCCATAACTCGAACCGTGATTGATTCAAGAGATTGAATCGCCCCATTGTTTCTCGCTCGGTTGTCACATGGTTGATCTATATAATAGATCTCACATGCCACCTACCAGAGCTTGTTTGATGTTGGCTCCGAAGGCTTTCCATCTTCATTGTGAATATGTAAACACATCACTCGGATGTTCCGCAATACCACAAGGATAATGCGAGGACTCAAGATATAATCTCTTTCCACATTGTGTGAAAAGAGAGTCTTCATTGAAAGTGTCCTAATGAGATTTATTGATGATCTCGTGGCTCTAGACTCAATTTGTGCATATTTGGATCCTATAACGGAGACTAGGGAGAGGGTCTCCTTCTTCAATATCAACCATCTCTAAGAGAAAGTCGATAGATAATGTCGGTTCCCGTGAGAATGAAACAAGTCCCTTTAAGAGGAACTTGAGTGGTTTGAAAGTTGAAGTGCAAGCGCCACCGGGTCCATGACGCCTTGTCTTCAATACCGATGTTACCATCAAGAGCATATGAATTGAACCCGTTTTCGCCCTAAGGTTGAATAAATGGAGGGCTATTTGTTTTCACCCTATTCTCATTCAATTCTTTTAATTCTTCAACCCTTCAAGGCTTACCGAGACTTCATAGCTAGAACCTTGTTGGGTTTATTCCAAGACTAGCTCGCCTTAGTCCGCACTCTTCCCATATCTCATTTTTCTCCTTTTATCATCATACCTAAGGACTTCTACACTAACTAGTGGATTGTCCTCGGTAGATCCCTCCGCTCGGCGGATCATGGGAACCAATACCTAACCTTATCATCCTTATATCACCGTACATAAAGTAAAGTTGGTCGGTCAATTTGGTATTGTTCATCCGCCATTGGATCCAATTGAAAACCATTTGAAAATCAATTCGGATACTTGTGATATATTATCAAAGCATTTTGTACCGAATTGTTTTTGATATTTTAGAACGAGAACTCCCCTCAACATGTGCATCAAGTATTTGAAAATGTTTTGCACACGGAGGCAAGAGAAAGAATTAACTTTTTGATTACCATTTTCTAAAGATATCAACATCACTTCCTCAACAAATCAAGTGGGTATAGCATTTCCGGAAGGATGAGGTTTCCATGAATTTGCTCCCCTCAATATGTGCCTCGAGGTTTGAAAAGAGTTTTGCACATACTAGAGGAACCCGCACATTGGGATGAATGATCACGCTTCAAATCAAAGGTTTAAGATAGATGCTCCCCTCAACATGTGCATTGAAAATTTGAAATCGTTTGTCACATGTGGAAGGACAAGATGTACATTCTTATAAAACCATTTACCGAATTATCGCTTTAAATCCAATTTAAATCACACATTCTCCCCGATCACAATTATCAAATCATTTGAGATTTGTGATCTCGTATAGATTTAAATTGATTTTGAAAGCTTTAAGGAGAATTGTGACTTGATTGTGAAAGCGTTTGAACCGATAAGGATCGGATTTTAAGACTTTAAACTCCATTTATAAAACATGCATGTATATCTTTTGAAAACAATTTAATGCCAAATAACTTTTTAATTTAATTGAAATCATTCTCCCTCAATCAATGACATAGGTTGTTGATTGAGAGATAGAGATTTTGACAAATAAGTCCCGATGATTATCAAAAATAGAGATCGAGTTATTTTTCAAAGCATTTAGTTTTCAAGCAGATAAATGTTTATAGAATCGAGCATGGAATTTGAAAACATGGTAAAACATGGCTCGTTCTTTCTTTAAAACCGGTTATTGCTCGAAAATGACAATAAACCATTGTTTCTCTTTCTCCCAAAAAATATTTTTGATTTTTTTTTTTTTTTTTTTTTTTTTTTTTTTTATATAAAATTCGAACAACATCTAAAGTCCCGTGTCATTCTTTGAATGACAACATCAAGACCGTAGATATTATCGAATCGAGAGAAACATGACAAAATGACAATATTTTTGAAGATTTTTCAATTTTTCAAATTTTTATGGATTTTGAAAGTTTTATATTTTTCTATTTGATTTTTGAAGGTTTTATAATTTTGTATTTTGTTTTTCGAATAGATATATACAAGAGATAAATTAGTTTAAGAGAATGATGAAATGAGTACCGAGATAAAGATATCGCTCAAAGACGTTGTAGAAGAAAGGAATCAACATCTCTTAAACTTTCGCCACCAAAGCATTCGAGGCTTCTAAGAAAATCGTCTCGAACATGAGCCTTCTCAATTTGAATCTTTGGTAGCTTCCCCAAACCGACAAACATCGAATAAAGACCATTTCCTAAGAAGTAGAGTTGAATACAAAGCGGTCTCATTGATTGAAGCTCAAGACCAAGAACACGAGAACACCAAGTAACAAGTTGAAACATTGATCGCCTCGGTGGTTATCAAACCGGATTAACTGACACGACCGATCACATGAACTCGCTAGCATCCCCGATGTACACCTTACTCTTCGAGATTGACCATTGTCTAGTTGGGGAACAATATATCAACATCTTCATTTTACCAAGTGCATTCCGCTTATATAACATATAACCAATCAAGACATAATGTACACATGTACCCAACAAGAGTAGAGACGATGACATCCATGTAACATGTTGAGTCACTAATCATCTCTGTGGATGTCAACTCAAATAATCGAATTAGCTCGATCAAGTGAACATGTTGTGCATATAACCGAAGCACTTTATCATAAACCGTATATAAGATGTCGATAGGCAATATCATCTCACGCTCCAAATATTCTTCTCACATTTCTCCCAACCGAACATCAAGTAACAAAACCAAAGGTCTCCGAGACCACTTCCCCAAATAGTTGGAATAATATATCCTTCCCCAAATAGTTTTGATACCTCGTAATCAAGAAACATAATATATCCATAAACTTGAAATCTTGTGAGAAGAACTCAAATAGCCCAAATGAATCTCGTGAGAATCAATGCTACATAAACTCTCTCGACTATCTTTATCAACCCATATGTAGACAATTTGAAGTGACCATCGTTGAAGAAAACCCGATATACCAAACTTGAAATCAAGTCGAATCCCCGATTTGTGTCTTAAGCTTGCACTTAAAGATGGAAGAACGGTGTCGAGAATTTATGCTTCAAGCAAATCTCTAAGTACTCAATACTCAAACAAAGTATGAGACATTAACACCTCTTGCGATTATCCACAACGACATCTGCGTGTGACATCGAGTAAAACAACGTAACTCCTAATAGTGATAGTTAACCGTGTCTTCAAACATCCATCCCGATCATCGGTAACTAGATAAACCAAGTCTTCAACTCAAATTCTTAAGCCCGAGCAAGTTATCAAATAAGAACACACCTTTGTGAAAGTCAACTTCAATCTCAAATAAGTGATAAATGATTAACTCAAGTAATCAACTTGTGTCAAATGCCCAACACGTGAATAAACATACAATCGGATGTACATTGACCCACCGAATGAACCGAGCAAATGATTCCTCAACATCAATGCATTCTTCCTTAAGGTATACATGTAGAAACCGATCCGAAGATTCACCAATAATGTTTTGAGCGGATGAGGAAGTCATTTTCCTTAATGTTCATGTGGTTGATTTATAGCATGCACATTTGAGAGGAACAATAATCCGTGAAGATTTGGCAAAGGAATACCAAAGAGCGGATCATTATTCATGAACAATAATCCGTGAAGATTTGGCAAAGGAATACCAAAGAGCGGATCATTATTCAAGAGTGCAAGCAATATTGAGATAGTCATTATCAACGCCTTTAGAGAAAGGAAGAGTTGAGTATAGATGGGAACTAGTTGAGTAGAAACCGAGTTGAGCTTGTTGGATGATCAACATTCGCTAGAGGTTGGAAGTACTCATCAAACATATCTTTGAAAACAATGAATCCCAAACAATGAATCCCAATTATCCTTAGTAATTGAAGCATTAGGCGTTGAGGAGTGTCATCAAAATCAAGCAATGAATCATTGCTAAAGAATCGAGCAAGTCTAATTGGGGATTAAATTTTGGCTTTTCAATCTTCCCCAATTAGTGCTCTCCCTAAACCGACGAAGATTTTCAAGTGTTCTTCTCACCGGATTAAGAAGAAGTCTTTAGATCATCAAATGCAATTGCCTTTAGTCTTCTAATCATGTAGCTTTCAAATGTAGATTAGATCAGACTCGACCTTCTTCAAGATTATCCGAATGGGGAAATAGACAGTTAACATCTTCTTCACACCAAAGGCATTCCCGTTAACTTGTAAATAGCAAATCCCTTAATTAAAATCCTCCCAATCAAACAAGAATGTAAAGATGTTCATCAAAGAAATCACCAAAGAACTAGAAGCACTTTGTCATTTAATCATATCACCGTGTGAAGATGTCAACCAACGGCTCTTAGAAGAAACTACATGTGAAGATGATCCGATAAGAAGAATCTCGGTTCTTACATGGGTTAGGAGCCGTTTGACCATATATTCTCAAATATCACCAACCATGCAAAAATTCACACTTTTTCTCCCTCAAGAATTGCATACAGAGATGCCATTCTTGATTAACCAAGTGATTATCATCCAAATGTATTATATTCACACTTCTCCCCGCAAAATTAGCACATGATGTCGCCATCTTCATTATATTGAGCAAGAGGAATAAGAGTAATTATCAAGAGTCCGGTTCACTTGATGACCAAGCGCATGGAAAAGCATGAAGCATGTTGATGAAGAATGTCGATGAGAATGGTCATAAACATGAAGATTTCTTCTTAAGAAGATAAAGCGCATCAAGCGTACACCTTTCTTTTCTTTGAGGAACGGGCCTCAAGTGTTATCTGCAGACGCCATAATGATGAAGTACGAGGCCCGAATCGATTTGAACAGACGTCATTGTTAAGAGCCCAATCATATGTTTAGAGCCGCCCAATCCAAATACCAAGGGACGATTTGTACGACCGCTTTGGACAATGACGAAGACAGAGAATTGGAAACATTGGATCCCCACGTCGATGGGTTCCTTTTGGTTAGCACAAACAGTCTTTGAATCAACAGAAACCCTAGATGCAATGGCATTATCCCTAGGAGTCGAACTAGTAGAGGCATCGACTTAGTCAAATGACATTTTGTGCTTAATGGGATTATTCTACCGCTTGGCTTCCAAACCTTAACAGCACTATTCTCGGCATAGTGGATCTAGTTAAAGAGCAAGGTTTGCCATTCGTGAACATTCGACTGTTGGCTTCCACCGAAATCCTACATTGGTAAAAACCTTCCCCGTAGGTTTCGTGATTGCTTAACTGCTTTGCTTTCCAAACTTTCTTAACGGGGTATGATTCTTAGATCTCGTAAATAACACATCACATTTATCATGATTACCGTAAAATAAACATTTTTACATGTTTTGCAGACAAAGATAAGGCCTCGAATTAATTTCAAGAAGCTTAGAGCTAATACTAGAACTAACACGATTCTTTTGTTCAAATCAAACTTCTTGTCCCTATGGTGTTCTTTTACTTCCTTATCATGATCACTTTTAGTTTGCGTAATCCTATCCTTCTTTGCATTGCTTCTAGGTTTTGACCCGCTAACTTTAGTGTCAATCTTAACATCCAGAGAAGTAACGATGGGAACATTACATGGCTTCACTACTTTTCGCATTCCCGGTCTAGAAGTGCTGGATCCGAAATTCTAGGAGGCACATCAAAGGTTGCTTGCTTGAATTTCGACATGGAACAAGGCATATCAAGGGTCACATGCTTGGCTTTAGGCATAGAACAAGGCACAACTATTCTATCTCGCCTATTGCTAGATTTCGGACTTGTGACAATTACATACTCTAAGAGTTCCCGAGATCGTTTGGCATCCATGCATAGGCTATAGTACTATCAAAAGGTTTTTCTAATCTTTCATCTTCAACAATCTCACGGAGACCCTTCAAACTTTCCTTAAGGTATGAGAGATATGCTTTATGTGCAAGTTCATTATTCCTAATGGGCGGAGGAATATATAACATATCGATAGCATATTTATCACAATCGAAACCTTAGGAACAGTAGTATTTGCAATTGGGGATTGGCAACTTTCCTTTCACCTCACGCTTGATTCTCAATATCGTTAAGTAAAGAAGTTATCTTTTCAATTTGTTTATCATGATTAACTTTAAATGAATCACATAACTCTTTGTTTTGATCATTAACCTTTGAAATTTCAAACTTTAAAACAATCATTTTCCTTTTGCAAGTTATCAATTATGTTTTGAAGTTGGAAATTCGAGAATCTAAAGGTGGAGGCATATGGGAACAGTCACATCCTTCTTTTCACCTTTCGTTGTGAAATTTGGGCTTTCAATCTTTTGATCGTGTGGCAATGAGCTCGAATTTGTTCATCACGCTTGCTAATTTCAAAACGCATCAAACTCGGGAGCATCGAGGATGTCTTGATATTTGAGGTTTTAACATTTTCTTTGAGATGTTGATGTTTTAATTGCAAAGCAAGATGTTCAACTTCTAATTTAGAATAATGTTTGACCAAGTTATCATGATCATCCTGTTCTATTTTCTCATGCAATTTTGAATTTGTTGTTTCAAGCTCAATGACACGATCATGGGAGACTTTTAGAGCAACAGATAATTCATGAAATTGAGAAGCATTAATGGAACAATTTGTAGCAAATGAAAACACATCTTGAGCAATACATTCATAAATCGATTCTCATTCAAATGTATGCAAGTTCTTCCTCTCAATCTCATTATATTTTAATTCTCTCATAATCACTAACCTCAACAATCATTGCATCAAATACCTTTTCCATTTCTTTAATATCGAATCATCCCCTTTTAAGACTCTCAAATTGATCTTTTAGTTGTTTAAAGAAAGGCATGACCTCGCTTAAATAGCATTCTTTAGTTTGCTCAAAACCCTTTCCCTTCAATTATACCGTGGGTGTGATCCTTTTCTTGCAAGTTTTCTCAAAATCAACAAATAGTTGAAAGATAACATATTCATCGATTAAGGTCTTGCTTTTAGTGGCAATTGTTCTAGGAACAAGATGCATTGGTGTATTAGGAGGATACACAGTTGATTTAGGCATTTTCCAAAGGGAGGGTTTGTTTCAACAAGATTTTCACTTTTGCTTATCTAAATCCTTTTCCGTAACACTTGTTCGGGGTTAACAGAGTCCGAGGCTTAAACTTGTTCAAGGAGATCCAATTTTCTTTCTTGTAATCATGGGGTTTGAAGATTATGTTATTCTCTTTGCATTTGGGATCATCTTGTTTCTTATTCATCTTTTCCCTAGTGACTTCATCGATTTCTTATCTTCCTCAAGGCACTCAACGCAACTAGGTTTCGCCTAGGCTTAAGGATTTCATTACCATCATAAAGCACCTTATGAGCATTTCTAGCCTTTTAATTACCTCTGGATTTGGTTCCTCAACAAGGGAATGCTATGCTTATCGCTTAAGACTCGATGTTTAGTGATCATGTGAGCAATCGAATGGTGTTTCCTTGTATGTACAACTTGTTTTCAAGTTTGTTTTTCAAAGTTTTCGATTAGAAAATCTCTCAAGAGTTTTGATTCCTTTGCATTAAATTCTTGCTTAAGCATTTTCACATTTTCTTGAAGTTCTTGTTTTTGCTTAATGTTTTAGAAAGTTTTTCTTGCAAGGAATTTAATTCTTGTTTCAATACTTCTTCTCTAAACTTACTTTTTCTAATTATTGTACTCACTTGGTCATCCATTTCCGCTCACGAGTGGTCAACTCAAATTTTGCACGTTGTTCATAAATAGCAACACGCTCCTTATAGGCATTTAGTTCGTAAATTATGGAATCATCAGAGCACATGCAGTGTATTCATCAAAGACATAGTCATTGTTGATCGCAGAAGATGCATCACTTGGTACAACTTCACTTTCACTTTGTTTCACGTATTGATCGTATGGGACAATATTGATATTACCCATATTTTCAATATTTGATTCAATAGTTTCAGTTGGTTGTACTTTGTCATGCATCCGCTGCACATCAAGATCATCGTATAGCTTTAATACCTCGAGATGAGTTTGTCCTTGGATGGGCCACTTGTGGTGAAGAAGAGATCTTGGGAGAAACCATTGGAGAGATGCTAGCCATAAAGATTGTGTGTGCAGAGGTCCATCATCTACATCGTAGTCGTATGCATCACAACACGACTTGAAAGGCGCTCGATGATTGTGACCTATCTCCGAATAGGTCGCTCATCCACATCTCGCATCATAGGTCTTGGCATTGCCCTCAAGAAGAAAAAAGAATTCCTCTTCATCCAACGCAGCACCATTGTCCCGAGCTTGTGCCAAGAACATCTTATCTCTCAAGTAATCAAGATTCGTGGACGCTTTGGAGATGTGCGCCTTGCAATGTGTCCCTCACCACCACGCTTATAGCATTTGATTGGCTTAGCTTGACCTTGGTTACCATTCCTTCCTCGATTCGATTGCCAACATAACCTCTACCAAAGACCACCCCTTCCCCGATCATACTGCCTTTCCCGAATCGGTTGCACCACGATCCTTCCATCTTTAACGGTGGCTTGATTATGTGGGTTAGATGCGCTCGAGGTTGTTGTTGGTTTGTGGGAGAGAATTCATGTTTTGACTAATGAGAAGAGCTAGTTGATTAATGATGTTACCCACGTGTGCATCAAGATCGCCTTGTTTGAACATAGGATCGTGAATGAGTTTGTGATTACCATTACCCAAGGGTATGACTTGTGATGCTTTGGTTGTGATTCCAATGTTTGAGTAGAAAGTCGTTGAGTCATTAGACGAACTTGTCTCTCCCTCGTTGGTTTTGAACCGATTGAGAATCAATTTTTCAAACATAGCATGTCTCTCATTCAAGGAGGAAGGCATAGAGTTGCTCATAGTTTGTATTCTTCAATCCTTTAGTGAGCTTCACAAATGTGACAAACTTGTGCCATTCGGGATTCATGTTGTTCACAAATTTTGAGTTCAATGAATGTTAGGCATAGTCATTCGATGTTCCTCATGTCATTCACTAACTTATGAAATCTCACATAGTACTCATAGACACTCTCATCCGGTTTCATCTTGAAGTGCTCAAATTCGTCATAGAGTTGGGATTCTCTGCCTTCCATAGTTAATTTCGAACCGAGAGAAGCATCTTAACATTATCCCAAACCGCCTTTGCATCGTTGTTATGATTGATCACTTGTAGATGTCTTTAGGAAGACCTTGAAGAACAATGTTTGAAGCCCCGATATCCGCATCGAATCTCTTTTCTCCTTATCATCAAGCTCATCATACATCTTAGGTCCGTCCATTCCGTAAACAGAGTACCATCTTCATTAGTATCAAGTATGTCTCTAGTCGCCTCAACTCGATATGGTCCTTCATCAATGGATTTGAGAATGTTGACACCATTTTCCTTTCCAAGGCAATACAATCGATTCGTTGAGCCCAAGAATCGTAGTCGGCCTCGCAAGCATGGGTGGACGAGTATCCGAGCCACCGCTTGTACATCCCCAACAAATGGAGATGACAGTAGGGACGTTGGTAGACATGTTAATGATTATACGGATTTTATAACTCAATGATTAAACCGGAAATAGATTCTTTCACGGATTTTACTAAATCAAGAGAAAACCGTAAACAATCACTCAAGTCGCTAGATGATAAAGCTCTAAGTCGCTAGAAACTAATTGCTAAGACTACCAATTAAGTCGCTAGAATCCCAAGTCGCTAAGTCGCTAACAAAGCAAGTCGCTAAGTAGTAACTCGCTAGAACCAAGTCGCTAACCAAATTTTGGCAAGTCGCTAGCCAAATTGCAAAGAACACACAAGTCGCTAACAACACAAGTCGCTAAAGAGCAACTCACATGCACCAAGTCGCTACCACAAGTCGCTACCCGTAGTGGAGAGTCCACTACTTGTACTTTAACTCGCTAGATCTAACTCGCTAGATTTAACACCGTAACTCGCTACAATTTTGTGAAGCAAGTCGCTATGAAGAAAACTTATCCGTGAACTAAGTCGCTAGCATGAAAACCATATAAACATCACTTTTCAATCCAAAACAACCCAACCAAGATGATTCAAGCTTACCAAATGAAAACCTAAACACTTTTGATGATTCTAAACATAAAAGTACCAACAAAATTCAAACTTTAACACAAGAAATCAACCAAATGATGCAAAACCACTAAACCTTTTCAAACTCAAAACCACCTAAAACCACTATAAATCCAAAGATGTGCAAGATATGATCTAACCATGGCTCTTGATACCAATTGTTAGATATTAACTTTTCACATACACATCAAACCATAACACAAAGTAGCATATAGATGGAATTCTAGAGAGAAAGTTAGAGGTTTAGGGAACTTAGTGAGAGAAAGTGAAAGATATTATTATGAGCTCCAACTCTACCTTGGAAGGTAGAGAGTATTTATAGTCTTACATAACTCGCCACACTTTGGGTGTGGATCGCATACAGGTGGGTAAAGACCCGTCTGTCCTCCACGGTGTTACTTAACTAAATTACTACTTAACTTAAAAGAACTACGACTACGAGCTTTTAACGATTACATATACTTGAGGTGACCGACTCTTTAATACCGGAATTTCTAATTCCTAACACTTTGGTGATGCTTTGTATTTACACCCCAATAATACAAATAGTACACCCATTATTACTATCAAACTCACTGGAACTGAAAATTACAAAATATGGAATATGGCCATGACCTTTGCCTTAAGGAACCACAATAAGTTAGGGTTTATTGATGGTACTTGCATAAGAGATGATTCAAACCCTAGTCTTGCTAACCAATGGGATACTTGTAACTCTGTTGTAGTTACTTGGATCCTTAACTCTCTCACACGAACTATTTGCGGTGCTATATATGCTAAACCGCCTATGAAATGTGGAATGATCTTATAGATACATATGATAAGGTTGATGGTTCATTATCTTTAATTTACATAAAAATATAAACTCTCTTAGTCAAAGTGGGTCCTCTCTTGCGATTAGTATAACAACCTTAACTCTTTATGGAAACAATTTGATTGTATGATTAGCTTGCCTCCTTGCACTTGTGAGGTTGCAAAACATTTTGAAAAACACAATCGCTAATCAAATTAATGCAATTTCTTATGGGTCTTGATGACTCCTATGTTCCCATCGAAGCAATATTTTAACCGAGATCCTTTGCCTAATGTCAAAACCGCTTTCTCTGTTGTCTCGGAGAAGAATCTCACGAAATGTTTCATCCGGGAATAGCTCGCTAAACCCAATGCTACGACCTTTGCTACAAAAACTTCGATGGTGGAAAATTTTTGATAACAAAAAGGATTTAACAACCATTTTAAAATTTCGGTTTCAATGTCGGTATGACTCAAACAACAGAGGACCAAACATGAATCTCAAATGTACTAATTGCAAAAACCGGTCACACTATTGATAGATGTTATGATCTTGTTGGTTACCCTGCTTTGGATATGTTAAAAGGAACTTTAATGGTAAACCTTTCAAGAAGAACAATGTTTCATTGAAACCAATCATATCACCGATAATAGTGCTAGCAACTCTCCGTCTCCTTGTCTAATGAACGACTCTCCGGACTTATGAGTCTTCTCAATGACAACAATGTGTCATCCGCTAATGCCAACTTAGCGGTAAAAATTTTCAGAACCTTCTTTAATGGCGGTGTCAAGTTTAATGTAAACTTCAACAAATTTTTAACAACAACACAAAATCCTTATCCGGAAACATCGTCTTGGTTGGATTGTTGACTCGGTGCAAATCAACACATGACGTGTTCGAAATTTTTTAATCAATGTTGTTAACATTTCAAATCTTGGCTTAACTGTTGGACATCCCAACGGTACTCGTGCCTTAATTACTAAAATTTGTGATTTAAAGGTCAATGATGACCTAACTCTTTTGATGTTCTAGTTGTTCCCGAGTATAATGTTAGTCTCTTCGTCTGCTCATAAAATTGCTAGAGACAATAAGATATTTGTTGGGTTTAATGAATCTAATTGCTATATACAGGATTTACATCAAAAAAGGATTGTGGGGATTGGTAAACAATACAATGGGCTGTATATGTTTGACATTGATTCTACATGTAAGATTACTTCTAATAACTGCATATCTGTTTGTCATGTCTCTAGAAATCTCTGGCATCAAAGACTTGGTCATCCCTCTGACCAAGTCCTACACATACTTAAACCCACTCTTCAATTTGATAGTACATCTGACACTGATCATCTCTGTGATACTTGTAATAAAGCTAAACAAACAAGGGAACTATTCCCTCTAAGTGAACACAAATCAACTAAAATTGGTCAACTTGTTCACCTTGATGTATGGGGACCATATAAAGCCACTAGCAGAGATGGATACAAATATTTTTTAACCATAGTTGATGACTATTCCAGGGCAGCGTGGGTTTATATGCTTAAGGGGAAGGATGATGTTTATGTTTCCATTGTTAACTTTACTCATATGCTATCAAATCAATTTGAACACAATGTTAAGATCTTTAGAAGTGATAATGGGATAGAAATTTGTCAATAATAACTTCAACACTTTTTCCATGAAAAAGGAATTTTACATCAAACCTCTTGTGTTTATACACCACAACAAAATGGTATTGCAGAAAGGAAACATAGGCATCTCCTTAATGTAGCTAGATCCCTTATGTTTCGTGGGAATTACCTCTATATCTTTGGTCCGAATGTGTTCTAACTGCCGCCTATGTCATAAACATGTTACCCTCTTGCCTCATCTGCAAGTCCCCTTCTTCCTTGTGTATGGGCATGACCTTCACTCTCTCTCCTTAGAGTCTTTGGTCGCTTATGCTATTCCACCATTCTCAACATCTCGATAAATTTGGTAGCAGTGTCCGAAAAAGTGTTCTTATTGGTTACTCAAATGAAAAAAAGGCTATAAACTCTTGATCCTAGAAACAAAAATATCTTTTACTCGGAGATGTCAAATTTTATGAAACTTTTTCCTTCAAAATGAAAAATACCTTGTCAAAACCTTTTGTTGAAACCTTTGTGCCAAAAGATTTAAATCACAAAAATCTCTTTGACTCACAAATAAGTCCCAATGATGAAGGAGAGTGACATCCTATGATGATGGCACGGTGGTAAGTCACCCTTCTAGGGTTGACGAACCGGTTGCAACATCTATAGATGATAATACACACCCCGAGGGCACCATATCACATGAATCACATCCTGCCGATGCATCTTCCGATTCTGGCGATACATCACCGATTCTCATTGAACAAGAAAGAGGCTTGCCAGCCACTACTGTTAGAAGGTCAACCAGAGTTTCTAAGTTGCCCAGTAATCTTAATGACTTTATTGTAGAAGGTAAAGTCAAATATGGTGTTGAAAAGGTTGTTAACTATTCTAATTTAAACAAAGATAATTACTGCTTTGCTTCTAGTCTTAATAAAAGTGTTGAACCTACCTGCTATGAAGAAGCTATCCTTGATAGTAATTGGGTTGATGCTATGAATTCTGAAATTGAGGCCTTAAATGAAAATCATGCTTGGGATATAACTGATCTCCCACCTAATAGAACTCCCATTGGTTACAAATGGATCTTTAAAATCAAATATAAAGCCAATGGTGAAGTTGATAGATACAAAGCTAGATTAGTTGTTAAAGGTTATAATCAAAGGAAGGAATAGACTATGATGAAACCTTTTCTCTGCTAGAAAATGTCTCATTGTTAGATGTCTTATTGCTTTAGTTGTGAAAAACAAATGGCCTCTTTTCCAACTTGATGTTAACAATGCTTTCTGTATGGAGATCTTGATGAAGATATCTATATGACCATCCCTAAGGGGTTCAGAATGAGAACAATAAAAAGAAAGTTTGCAAATTTGTCAAGTCCTTATATGGCCTAAAACAAGCTCCCAGGAAATGGAATGAAAAACTTGTCAGTGTTTTAAAGGAAAATAATTTTGTTCAATCTGTCAATGATCATTCTTTGTTCACCAAAACAGAGAATAACAAGTTTATTTCTCTGCTTGTCTATGTGGATGATATTGTCCTTACTAGAAACTGTACTGATGAGATAAACCTATTTAAAGAATTTCTAAAGTCTAAATTTCATATCAAAGACTTGGGAAATTTAAAATATTTTCTTGGTATTGAGATTCTAAAAACTGGGAATGATATTTGTCTCTCCCAGAGAAAATACTGTCTTGAACTCCTCAAAGAATTTGGTCTTCTTGGGTGCAAACCTGTGTCAACTCCTATGGAACCCAACTCTGTCCTTCCATACATTCCCACTGATGATGACCCCCTACTTGTCAACATCACTGGTTATCAATAGTTACTTGGGAAACTTATCTATCTCACCCATACAAGACCTGACATCTCATACTCAGCCCATTGTCTGGCACAATATATGCATTCTCCCTTGAAATCTCATCCGAATGTGCCCTCAATGTTCGAGATATCTAAAAGGAGCTCCGTGAAAAGGTCTAAGGTACAATTTCAAAGAACTCGAAAATCATCTTGAAGGATATAGTGATCTTGATAGGGCCAAATGCAAGAAAACCGGAAAATCATCATGTGGTATTGTGTTTTCTTTAATGATTATCTAATCTCATGGAAAAGTAAAAACAAAACACTCTTTCAAAATCTTCCACAAAAGCGAGTATAGATCTATGTCTCTGCTGCTCGTGAAATCATTTGATTCAAAAATCTTAAAGGATCTAAAAGTTGATATTAATCTCCTCGTTAATCTCTTTTGTGATAACAAATCGCTTTACAACTTGTCGTCAACCCCTGTTTTCCATGAAAGATCAAAACACTTTGAAATTGATGTTCACTTCATCGTGGAAAAAATTGCTAGAGGTGTTATTAGTGCAAAAAGATTGGCTCTTCAAACCAAATCACGACATACTCACAAAAACCTCCTGTTTATCAAGATAAATTTTGTGTGAAAAATTGATATTGTTTGATATGTTTGCCCATCGATTAAGGGGAATGTTAAAATTTGGAGTATCAATCGGTGGCAAACATATCATTCTATCAATTGCTAATGGCTTTCAAGTTATGTTCATTGCGAGAGACTACAGGGGTTAATCATGGACAAAGAATAAAAGGTTTAAAGTTCCAAGAAGTCGGTTTCACAAGCTTTCTCATTTCTCACGATAAGTCATTTATAGCCGTTAGAGGGGTCTTAGTATAACTTAATCTCCTATTTAATAAGTCTCTTAATCTAGGGTTAGACACACTTGTGTGTGCAGTCATTTCTCACACACCCTTCTCTTCTCTTTGATCATTTCACCGATCTTGTCTCTTCTTTGTATTTGTATGATTATTGTCTCATTGACATTAATCTAATCTTGTAACATTTTGGATACTATTGTTGATACAATCTAAGCCGACTATTGAGGCTTAGATTTGAATAAAAGTTCTTCTGTTTATTTGTTGTTGTTGATACTTTCGCACAATATGGAATACAGCCGTGTAATACTAACTCAAATCCTAACAAAAGAAATACAACTTTGTGATTAGAGAGTTGCCGAATTCAAGAGTTGCCAAGAATATATTACAGTGATTGACCATTTTCAACATTTAAGTTTCAACTTTCAACATTCCACATTCCGTTTGACCATTTTTCCATTTTAGATAGTTAAGATTAAGATAAGATAAGTAGTAAAAAAAAAAGACTCAAGTAAGACATTAAACAAAATGTGGGTTTGAGTAGAACCAAGGTGAAATTATTAACATAAATATATTAATTTTTTACATCATAAAACCTGATAATGTAATAATGTATTAAGAAAGAGTTGTTACTCCTTACATGGCGTAAGAAATAATCACCAACCACCCCCTTAAATCAGTGTTATGCATTAAGTTTTTAAAGATGTGCACGCCATTTCACATTTATTAGACAACGTGTCACGTAATAAGCTTAAAATAGAGTAATTAGTCAAACTAGCAGGGTACTCGCGCAAATCAGTGGTTCGGAAGCAAATATTATTTAACAATTTTATGATTTTACGATTTTTACGGAATATTATTTAATGATTTTCTATAAAAGATAATCTTTATAAATTGTGTGTTTATGTTGTGAGACTCTGAATAATTAATATAACATATTATTATATATGCAAATTCAAAAAGTTATAAATTTTAACTCTAAAAATATTAAATACATTGTGTTAGTTATATTTTATTTATTGTAACACGCATCCAATAAAATGTGTAATTAGTGTGTTTTTAAAATTTTAACTTTAAAAATTACTAATAATAGCAAATATATAAGCTTTAAATTTTCAAGACTTCTAAGAATGAAAGTCCTAAATGCTTTAGAAATAGTAAAAATAATTGGGATATAACTATGATTTATTATTGGAATATTAGGTTACTATCGCAATCTCCCAACACTACTACAAAAAAAGTTAAAAAGATCGGTTGAAAACCCTCAAAAAGATCGGTTATGAACCACTCTATGTAAGGGTGATCTATTTGAGCGAAACACAAATAGATCGGTTGAGAACCGATCTGACTAATACAACAAATATATCAGTTTATACCTAAGAACTGATCCATTAAGTCAATTTTCAAATTAAAAAAAAAAATACTAAAACCCATAAAATTTTCAAATTTCTGTTCCAATCACACAAAATACACTAATATTCCAATACATGTGTTCAACAAAATAATCATCTTACAATACGACACCAAATAGCTTCAAAAAATACAACACCATATAACTATATATGAACAAAGAGCATAATTTGAATGATAATTGTCGTATAGCTTGTTACTACGTGTATCCCCTGATTACCAATGAGAAATGATAGATGCACCTATGCATTGATGTTGCAAGCCCATACAACTTCCGCCTTCCGCCATGAAGGTTTCGACTATATCCATCAACTGTCATAAAGAGAACAAACAATGAGTTGATGATGGTTACCTTTAAGAAGTAACGAGCGGGAATCAAACCACGCGTTGCGGCGGGGCCACTTTTTTAAAGCAGCAGATAGAGGCGCAGCTTCTGCATATGCACAAATAGAATATTAATTAGCGAAAACTAATATACTCCGTCAGCTTCTCAATTCCATTTTCAACTTGAAAAAAAAACCCATCTTAACTTGATCACGTTCAAACTACGGAACTCACAAAAGATCATCAAATTCACGAAAAGAACAATGTATTTTGGATAATCACAATACTACATTTCATAGTGATAAAAATCTGATGATCAAACTAGTTGCAACGGTCCAGCCAAATAGAAACTGTACAAAGATTAAAGTGGTATTTTAAAACAAGAGTCTTACATCAGTAGAAAAAGTCCAGCCAAATAGCAAAACCAACACTTTACATCAGTAGCAAAAGTCTTACATATCAAACCTACAGCAAGCTATATTTAAAAACAAGAGTCTTACATTAATAATTATCCCAAATAAGTATAGAAAACAATAACTACATAATCGAAAATTGAGTAACATATATTGTTACTATGATTTTTGCAGGATACCAAACTCATTTAGCCATGTACATAGCTAGATACCAAAAAAAAATTCCACCTTTTGCAGTGACAAATTTCGAGAGTCTGTAACAGATACAATATCTCTTTGAAGGTATTTGGGAATTGACATTGCTTAAGTGCTCATCAGTTTCTTATTTTGAGCAAGATAAACAGTTTTTACTATTCGAATAGAACTGCTACTTTGCTTGCTTTACTCAAGCAGAATTTAAAATAAGTAATCCCAAACACACCCTGGGTAGAAATTATTGTGCTAAATCTATGATGATTATTTGAATTGATAGGACATACACAATATGTAATCATTTGATTATACTCGCATACAAATCTATGCAAGTTAAAAACAAAAAAAGATACTAGTAGTACTTTTATTGGCTAAAAATGTATAAAAATTCAGTTCATACACACAAATGAGTAAATTATTGGCTAAAAATGTATAAAAATAACGAATCAACAAATTTAACCGGTAATCTTGCAGCCGCCTTCTTTCTTGTATATTATGCCATGCTCCTTTGTTCCTTTGATATATCATATAAATTGCTTTACCTACTTCAGGTGATGATCCTTCGGGTCTTGCATGAATTTGCTGAGTAGTCCGAGTGAGTAACTAAGATCTGGTCTTATATGTAGCAAGTACCTGAGACTTCCAATTATGCTTCTGTAATAAGTTGCGTCAACTGAGTTTCCATCTTCCGCCTTGACCAACTTAGTACCGGTATCCATTGGTATCTTTGTATCATTACTATCCGTCATACTTGTGTCCTTAAAGATCTTGTTAATATAACCTGTTTGCTTGATCGTAATCTCTTCTCCTGTCTGTGTAACTTCTATCCCAAGGTAATAAGCTAACAATCCTAAGTCGCTCATTTCAAATATGTCTTTCATCTGGGATTTAAATACTTCTATTTCCTTCCTTGGAGTGCATGTGATTATCAAATCATCTACGTAGACTCCAACTATAAGTGCAGAAGTCTTGCTTCTTTTTGTATAAACTGCTTGTTCGAGATTACACTTCTTAAAATCTAATGACTTTAAGGTGTTATCAAGCTTCACGTTCCAAGCTCTTGGTGCTTGTCTTAAGCCTTATAAAGCTTTAGTAAGCTTATACACTTTCCCTGAATTTTATTGTTGAGTAAATCCTTCAGGTTGTGTAACGTAGACTTCTTCCTGTAGGATCTTAAATATTATGTTGTTTGATGATTCGGGTGGTCTAGGATTGTGATTAAACAAGAAAGCCATTTAGATAGATGAAGAGAGTTGAGAGGAGGTTCCTTGAAGAGAGTTGCTTTACAAAAGAAAGGTTAGATTCAAAGTAGCCACACCCCTTCCATGGATGGAAGGGGTATTTATAGTTACAAACAATACGTCCTCCTATCGGACTGTGGATCAGGCATACAGTGGGTAAAGACCCATCCTTCCTCCACGGAGTTGCACTAAACTAATCTACGCTATAAATTAACTAATAAACCACTAAATAACGTAAATAACTATATGTCTACGAGCTAACTTATGCTAGGTAATAGTTGGGGTGACCGACTCTTTTACTATGGAATTTTCTAATTCCTAACAATCTCCCCCTAAGGGAGGTCACCCCATGTTTTACATTACGAATCCTAGCATTCTATTTTTGACTTTGTTCTTGAGCTCGTAGACTTCAATTCTTCAATTCCGCAATCTTTGTGCTTTTGTAGCGATTCTTCAAAGTCCGCATTGATTTGTACTTTCAGTGGAGGCCTTTAACTGATCCACATCTTTGATGAACTTCGAGCTTTCTTTGAGATCATCAGCCACAGTAAATCTTAGGATCACCCTTTATTGTGTTGCCATCATGTGAAGTTGTGACTTTCGGACCGACATGCTCACACTTTGAATCATGACATCTTTCCATCGTAGTAGCGGAAGCCTTCATCGGTTCATGATATTTGCAAAGTAAGCATAAGCATAGTATGAAATATCGAGCCAGTTATGTAGATATGCACCACCATGATTTCTTCAATTTAAGTGTGGATGTTGTGAGCATGCGGCTTTGGATTGACCGCTCAATTCGATCAACCGCAACCATCCATATATACCGCAAACAATAGTTAACAATAAAACACACGAAAGTGTCTTTGATCACTTCGCTGAATTGAGGTACACGCCCACGGTTCCCGTTGATCAAGACAAGTACTTCATGTGATCGTAGGATTCCTAAGAATCTCCTTGATGTGGTTTCAGCAGACTCTAGCCGTTCTCAAACCGGAACGTCTCAAAGAAGACAACACGGAGTGAGTGAACCAAATGAATAGAGATTCAACGATTGATGAAAGAGATTTGAAAAACAATCGTGTATTGCCCAATAGAAATTGTTTTTGCAATACAACGAAGGTTTTACAGAAAATCAATTATCAATCATAAACACCTTTTGATTTGAAATATTTGTACACAGTCGATGTGCTAAAGAAAAGAGTTTTCGAGCACAACAACCGGTTTTTCAAAGATATCCGTCAATCCATAACCTGAACCAGGATTAATTCAAGAATTGAATCGCCCCATTGTTTCTGTTCAGTTGTCACATGGTTGATCTAATGATTAGATCTCACATGCCACCTACCAGGAGCTTGTTTGATGTTGGCTCCAGAAGGCTTTCCATCTTCATCGTGAATATGTCAGCATATCACTCAGATGTTCTGGCAATACCACAAGGATAATGCGTAGGACTCAAGATATAATCTCTCTTTCCACATTGTGTGAAATAGAGAGTCTTCATGGTAAGTGTCCTAATGAGATTTATTGATGATCTCGTGGCTCTAGACTCAATTTGTGCATATTTTGGATCCAATATCGGAGACTAGGGAGAGGCTCTCTATCTTCAATATCAACAATCTCTAAGAGAAAGTCGATAGATAATGTCGGTTCCCCGTGAGAGTGAAACAAGCCCTTTTAAGAGGAACTTGAGTAGCTTGGGAAGTTTAGTGCAGTGCATCACTGGGTCCATGATGTCTTGTCTTTAATACCGGCGTTACCTTAGTAACCACTAGTAGCATATGTATTGAACCCGATTTCTGCCCTAAGGTTGAATTATTGGAGGGCTATTTCTTTTCACCCTTTTTACATTCATTTCTTTTTCATTCTTCAACCCCTTCAGTGCTTACCGAGACTTCATAACTAGAACCTTGTTGGGTTTATTCCAGTTCTAGCTCTATCTCAGTCCGCACTCTTCCCAAATCTCATTTTTCTCCTGGGTAGATCCCTCCGGTTTTGGCGGGATCGTGGAAACGAATACCTAACCTCACCATCCTTATAACTCCATACATAAAGTAAAATGGTCGGTCTTTTGGTATTGTTCATTCTTCGAAACCAATTGAAAAATCATTTGGAAAAACAATCAAGGTACTTGTGATACGAGATCAAACCATTTTGTACCTTAATAGTTTTGATCATTTAGAAAACCTCCCCCTCAACATGTGCATATGATTTAGAAATTGTTTAGCACATGGAGGCAAGAGGACTTTGAAATATTTTCTTTGATCACAATTTTCATAGAAAAAAGCCATTTGATTTTCTTTGGTAAATTCTCCCCCTCAATATGTGCGTAGGATATTTCAAAACATTTTATCACATAGAAGCAAGAGTTCTTTTGAAGCACATCCACGATCACAAAATCCATTAATAAAACTATTTGAAAACTCAATCAAGGTACTTTATAAGTCTCTTTACAAAACTTTTGTACCTCGATAGTTATGCTCCCCCTCAATATGTGCTTCGAGATTTGAAAGCGTTTAGCACATATGAGAGAGCAGCCTGCACAATTAAATCAAAACGATCAATTTTTCTTTTATCAAATTTCATTATTAAATCACAAATTCTCTCCCGATCAAAAATATCAAACCCTTTGAAATTTTGGATCCCAAGTGATTTAATTAGGTTTAGAAAACATGGGAGAAAATGTGGCCTTGTTTAAATACTCATCTGGTTTTGGATAAATCCTCCTCCTCAACATGTGCATTGTGTATTTGAAATCGTTTGGCACATAGAGGCAGGAATGCCTTTGAAGGACTAAAACCAATTCCATTAAAACAGATTTGAGATTTAAATCACGATCTCTCCCGCGATCAAAAATTTCAAACCATTTGAGATTTGTGATCCCAAAAGATTTAAATCATTTAGAAAATTTATGGGAAAGACGTGGCAAGATTTGATTTTGAAAATGATGATAAGGACCATTTTAAGACATTAAAGATTGTTAGTGTCAGGTATGATTGTTTTAAGAGATCTTTTAGTAAAATAAAACAATTTCACAATCAAACAAGAACAGAAAAAATTTCATTTTGACAGATCTTTGAGTTTTAAAGAAAATCATACCATGACATAACATTAAATTAAATCACTCTCCCCCTCAATCGATGACCGAAGTCGATAATTGAGTGACTTAAGTTTTGATAAGATGAAGTCCGGTGATTTTCAAAATTTAGTCCAATATATTTTCAAAACAATATTTTTCCATTTTCAAAACAATTTAATCAAGTTATTCAAAATTGTTTAAAAATGGGATCTTGCACAAAGATAAGTTAGGTGTTTGAGAAGCTTCTGTTGTTGTTGCTGAAGGGTTTGGAAAAAACCGTCTGCTAATGCAGTGAGACTTCTTCTTACGTTGCATTTTGAATGCCAACTGAGGTCAAATTAAGCTCCGTTTCTTCAATCACTTAAGAAAACCATCCGCGATGCGGTGAGACCTCTTACGCTGCATTTATGCCAACTCTCCATAGAAGTCCAATTAAGCTCTGTTTCTTCATTTGTCAACCCAAGATATAGTTACCCTTTCCTTTCGGCATCCAATCATCTTCAATTGTGGGATCCGGATCGGAACATTCTTATATACCAATATACCGCACACGTTAGTGAACATACATACAGATATATGGTGGTCGACAACACCCAAACAGCAATCGACTAATAAAAAGTCAATTCAACATATCAATCGATCATATAAATGTATGGGAATATTGTGATCATCAAACTCTAATCATCTAATCCTAGCAATCATATCCTAGGCACCTAGTCCTTCAACATAGGTTAACATCATTTTTAATTAAGCATATTAGGATAATTAAGAAAGCCCGTTAGATGATGTAGATTTGAAAAACATTATCCCCCTCAATCCATGACTCATTTCATGAAAAGTTTAAAAGCGCTGAAGTCATTGATTGAGTTTTCAATCTTACAAAAACTCTGAAACTGATTGATTTTCAATCAACTCATATACCACCAATTTCGAAAACACCAAATATTTTTCTGAAGAATTTTAGATGGAAAAACATTTTTGTAGGAACAGCAATCCTTCGACATACTTTCCTTGTTATGTTTTAGGATAAGTGCACGAAATATTTGAAAATTTTGTTTAGCGTAACACTTTCCTTTCTTAAAGAGCGGGTTGCTATCAGAAATAATAGCAAGCCATAGTTTTAAGCACGGGTTACAGTCTGAAGTAACTGCAAGCCTTTTTTGAAGTGCGGGTTACAGTCTGAAATAACTGTAAGCCATTTTTTTTTGACATGTTTAGAAAAGAATATTTACACCTCCTGCTCGAACTTCATCTAAAGTCTCGTGCCATTATTGAATGACATTTCTAAGATCGTAGATGTTATCGATACCAGAAGACATGTCTTTATAAAACATATTTTTGGTATTTTTTTTAATGGGTTTTTGAAATTTTCTATTTTTCTATTTTCTTTTTGTTGGTTTTATATTTTTGTATTTTGTTTTTTTGATAAATATTTACAAAGATAGATTAGATGATATAGTTTAAAAAGATGATGATACGAGTACCAAGACAAGGATATCGAGCAGCACGTCGTAGAAGATAGAATACGTCATCTCTTAAACTTCCACCACCAAAGAATCCGAGGCTCCAGAATAGAATGTAGAACATGAGCCTTTGAGAAAAACGAGACTTTGGCAGCTTCCCCCCCCCCCCCAAAACCGAAAATCCTTATGTTGAGCAGATTCGAAGCTCTATTTCAAGCTTGCTTTAGCCAGGTGCACAAGGTAGCACACCATTATCATAAATCCCACTGCTCCATTTAATAACGATAATCGAGGATCTCCATTCGGGGTTATATCATATAAAAGAAGAACAACAACGTTTCATCCCACACTTAAAATAATCTTCTCAAATTTCTTTTCTACTGACGTCTGAAGCAATCCATTCCAAAAGGTGTCAAGAGACCACTTCCCCCACGTAGTTGAATTGATGCAGTCAGTCTCTTAGACTAGAGCTCACGAACCCGAATACAAATACCCGAAGACAAGGAAACTTATACCATCGAAGTAGCAGATTAAGTCCAATAGCCAAAGAATAACCCCGATGTATACTTTTCTCTCCCTTAAAGAAAGTGTATGAAGCTCAAGAACCCGAAATACCCGAATGCCCAAAGAGAGAACAACCGATAACATTGAAGAAGCATGCCGAATCCCTGATTATCTCTGCGGATGACAATCTATGCGGATGTCCACTCCGGAGTAAGTGATTATATCTCTAAATCACAGATTATGCCCTCAAGTGAAATAGCTGAGCGCCTCCAATGTACACAATTCTCTCTCCTCTGATGATTGTGATAACATCGAGATCATCACGCACTTGTGTACCTCTTTTATCTTCATAAACTAACTCTTCCATCGCTTCCCCCACATAGTTGGAATAAGATTACTAAACGCCTTGATGAGTAAAACCTTGAGTTTCTCTGCGGTCATGACATTTGTTTTCCCGGATATCTTCAATCACTTAGAAGAATTAAGTTCATCAAGTTTACTCGCCATGAGTCAAACCTTGAGTTTCTACGGTAATAACATTTGTCTTCCCGGATATCTTCAATTTCTTAGAAGTATTAAGTACATCAAGTTTTACTCGCTTAGATGCTTGTCTCCTTCCCCTTTCTCGGTTTTGATACTTGTAATCAAGAACTCTTTGAATGCCCAAATACTTGAAATTTGTTGAAAAGATCACTTGAAGTCTTTGTGAGAATCAACATGTCAATAATGCGAGCAAGTCTAATTGGGGATTAAATTCGACATATCACATTCCCCAATTAGTGCTCTCCCTAGACCGACAGTCTTTTGATAAATGCCCGATTACGAAGAAGTCTTTAGATCATTAATGCAACTCGCCTTTAGTCTTCTAACATGTAGCAAGAAATGTAGAATGCATAAAAGACTCGACCTTCTTCAAGATTGTCCAGTTGGGGAATAGATAGTTAACATCTTCAACTCACACCAAAAGCATCCCACCAAAATGCATCCCAATTAACTTACATCTTGCAAATTCCCTTAACTAAAATCCTCCCAATCAAACAAGAATGTAAAGATGTTCATCAAGGAAATCAAGAATCGTGCCAGAACGAACACACAAGATGGTAACACCAAACTACCAATCACATCAAACAAGAACAGAGATTGTTCGAATCATCATGTTGATGTATACGTGAAGCATTAACCGAAGCACTTTGCCGATAAACTCATCAATCCGAGTGAAGATGTCAACCAACGGCTCTTAGAAGAAAAACTCCATGTGAAGATGACCCGATAAAAGAAGCTCGGTTCTTACATGAGTTTAGAGCCGTATGACCATTTTATTCTCAAATATCAATCAACAATGCAAAAATTCACACTTCTTCTCCCCTCAAGAATTGCATACGGAGATGCCATTCTTGACTAAATAAGTGAAAATCATCCGAATGTTCTATTCACACTTCTCTCATGCAAAATAAGCACATGATGTCGCCATCTTCATTATAATCGAGCACGTGGAATGAGAAAACAATCGCTTGTAGCCCGGTTCACTTGATGGTCAAGCGCATGGAAAAAGTATGAAGCATGTTGATGAGAATGGTCATAATAAGAAGATTTCTTCTTCCAAGATAATGCGCATCAAGCGCATACATTTCTTTTCTTTAGAGTACGAGGCATGAACTGTTGTGTTCATACGTCATAAGAAGATTTCTTCTTGGAAGATAATGCGCATCAAACGCATACATTTCTTTTCTTTGGAGTACGAGGCCCGAATCGATGTGAACAGACGCCATAATCTCTCTTTTCATCATCTCTTGGCAAACTTATAATCAACCCCATTATCATTCAAGAGGCTCTTTGTTATGACAACCGATGGAGAAAACCCAATATGATGAATTTGACCTCAAGTAAACTAACCCGAACTCGTGACTTAAACTTGCACATATGTAACAAAGAGCGGTGCCGATTTCCATTAGCATCTCTAAGTACTCTCTATGTACTCTATACTCTTCAACCAACCAACCATCAAGTATAAGACGTACATTACCTCTTGAAAATCCACAATTCAATGTGACACTGAGTACTACAACGCAACTCCTTAAAGTGATAGTTATTTTGTGGTGGTAAGATCCCAATTCCCCCAAGTGGTAAAAGAAAAGGTAAAAGACACCCAACAATAACTAGATTTCCAAGTCTTTGTTTTTGATAATAAGCTAGAACAAGGATCATGAAGAATCTTCATCCAACCATCCCCGATACCTTCAGATACTAAGTACACTCGCTCGTGATATTTCACTTCAACCTCAAATAAATAATACTGAATTAACGCCGTTGTCACATCTTCTTGTTAAACTGCTCAATTCTAGCCTCCTTTGACGTTTTAAGTGAACTTTGATAATGGTGTTCATCCCGACCATGGTTAAAAGCACATAACCCCGTAAAACCATGTAGTAGCTAAACCGCCATGACGAATATCCAAACACACATCCAATTCATGAAGTACACCTTTTATCCTTCTTCAAGCAAAAGCGTAGCACCGGGTCAAGTAAGATCCGAATTACACTTTCTCTTCTCCAAGATGGTTCCATCATTACAGTGATTTTACAACTCTAAGGTTTAAACCGAGAAATAGTTTCTTTCGCGGGTTTTACAAAACCAAGAATAAACCGTAAGATAGATCCGTAAATGCACTTTACTAATACCGTGATGTTTCCATTGTCACGGATTTTCTGGTCTATGATTTAAACCGAGAAATAGGTTCTTTCGCGGGATTTTACAAAATCAAGACAAAACCGTAAACAATGTCAGCTTGAATGTGTTATGACGACTTTGGTTTCAGTGAATATCTGTTTTAGGGGAATATGCAGCGGTTCATCAGCGGTTCATTCTCCAACATCAACAACATTATCAACAATTCCTTACCCATATGTAGACAACTTCACAAACCATACTAAGTCGAGTAGTATACACTACTTCCCCCTGAGATTGACCATAAAACATCAAAGTACATGATTCTCCCCCATGATGGTTTCGAACTTTCGGAAGCATCATTAACATGTACGACCATTTGCATGAAAACTTCTTGTTATAAGCAAACATCTTGAAAGATCATGATTAACGTTGAAGATTCTCGAAAGATTTTGCTTAGACTGTGAAGTATCATTGAAATTCAGTGGCGTTGAATATATCATGAGAATTGTTGATCACATCTCAACCAATCAATCCATTGGTAAACACATCATTCACGTATTCAGACGGCTAATGTAGTGACCCCATGGAGAAGTAAACCCGATATATCAAACTTGAACATGAAGTAGTATTCCCCATATTTGTTACTTAAACTTGTACTAATCCTCGTGAAAAGAAACGGTGTACCCAATGTACAAAACCTCTTGACGTATCCTCAACTGCGTGAGACACCAAAGTATAGCCAAGTCTTTATCACACTCTATGAATGCCCAAACAAGTTATCTTCGCAAAAGGGTAGTAGGAAAGAAGACGAAAATAAGTAAACACGCCCGAAAAACGTCACTTCAAATCCAAATAAGAAATACCGAACAAACAACCCCGTAGTCAACCTTGTATAATCAATTCAAGCCGCAACATAATATCCTTAGTGAAGATGTATAGCCCAAAGTATTAAACCTCAAAACATAACGAGTCACAACATCAAATCTCACAATTCGGGTATCCGTTCAAGTCCTTACTCAATTATAACCAACATCCAACTTACTCAAATCTCAGATAGTCACAAAATGCTTAAACACCAAATTCTCAATATATCTCGAATTGTTCATTAAGTTCAATATCCAATGTTATTCGGCCTACGACCAATTTCGAAAAACTTCTTAGTCAAGTATGGTATTCGATCAACATGATAATAAGAGTCAATCCATTTGTAGCCCATTTCTCCCAACATTCAGCCGAATCCAAAATCCCTTAAACATACTAAGTTTACATTATCTCAACATACATACAAATATCAATTGTTAAATCACACCTCAATTATAGTTAGACAAGCAAACCCAATATATGTCAAATTCGTTAACAAATTGTAAATCCCTTAAACCAATAGATAGGTCCGGTTGGTTAAACACCTTCAGGTTCAGTCTAGGCCCATTCATGTGATCAAGTAATACATGGCCCATGTTACCAAAAACTAATCCGTAGTTAACACTCATTTAACCCTAAAGACTTGGACTATAAAGACCCATGTTAACATTCATTTTACCCTAATCTCATTCACAGAAATGGTCGCCTCCCTCTCCTAATATATCTCAACCATCAAACCCTAAAATTACTCATACAATCCGCTACCATCTCACACATCGGTTATCAAAAAAAAACTCATACAAACTCCAGATCTGTCCGCCTCTTTTTAGTACTCTTTAACCATTCGCCTATTCTAAATCATTGTACCATCAAACAATTTATAACAAACCCTAAAGACACTCAAGAATCATCATCAAACCACCATGTCCTCGCCACAGGGTTGGCTGGAGGTTGTCATAAATTGCCACAGGGATGGCACGATTTAATCATTGTTACACGGCATCAAGGTCTATAAAAAAATACAGGTATGCTTTGTAATATTACTTATCTTGTTTAAATAATTAACAAAACCAAGAGAAGGAACAACATCGTTGTTGTATTCTTTGTCTTATGTTTTTCGAATATTTCCAAGAAGCTTAAATCGAATCTGTGATGAACACATCGTGTTGATGGCCCTTTTCAGTGGTCTTGATATGAATATATCACCACACATGAATGATTTCTGAGATTCAATTAGTACCGTATTATGAATATCACATTGAAACCAAGCATAGATAATAACGAAATTGTTATGCATCTATCTTTTATTTTTCGAAAATTCAAAGAAGTGAGTACTTCGAAAAAATGATCTATGATGTAAAACGTTTGTGGTTGTTTGTATTTGAAAAACAATCATTGAGAAGTCACTTAACCACGAAACGAAACGAAGAAACTGAGATCATTTTCTTAACAAATATCATTCGATTTATGTGATATTTTCATTTTGAGTCTTTGAGATTTGATATGGAGTTGATGTTTAGATTAGGATAGATTGTGGAGAGGAAGGTTCCTTTTAATACATTGAATCACAAGGACTGATGATGGTTGTTGTATTGACCTAAAGTCACATATGAGTCTTGTGGTGGCATGGTCATCAAGGATAACAACTCGCTTTCATTATCTGGCAACTCGCATCTTTACCCAACTCGCAACAACAGCAACTCGCTCAAAAGCAAGTGCAATTAAACCATATGCGAGTTAAGTAACTTGCATTGAAACTGAACCAGTACCCAACTCGCTTTTGACCATAGTAAGCAACTCGCAGTTGACTAAATAGTCAACTCGCATTTTGTACCAACACGCATGTTTAGCACTGAATCTGGGCAGAATATCAACTCGCTTGTATGAATGACCAAAAAAAACTGCTTAGATGAACACCAATTTTTCTGACCAGAACTGCAGTAAAGAACAACTTATCTGACCAAAACAGTTAAGACGACTTGAAAGACCAAGACTGCATCGAAGAGGAATTTTAAACTGACTCGAAAACATGTTAAAACTGGTAGAAACATAGAAACAGCTTTAAAAACTATAGCACAAGATAAAAGAACCAATTCCAAACTGTTTCAACGTGTTCCAGAAATTGTTTGACCAAGTTAATAATCAAGACTTTTAATGAAACTAGTTAAGCAAATATGCAACTATATCATTTTAAAACACAAATAATCTTGACCAAAACAATAGTTTCAACAGCAGCTTTAAAACAGTATCATAACCATATCAAACCCACATCAAATGTTTCTAAAACCACATCAAACCGCATACAAACAATCGAACAAACTGCTTCAAAAACCATGCAACTCATCAAAACAACACAACCTGGGCTCTGATGCCAATTGTAGGATCTTAAATATTATGTTGTTTGATGATTCGGGTGGTCTAGGATTGTGATTAAACAAGAAAGCCATTTTAGATAGATGAAGAGAGTTGAGAGGAGGTTCCTTGAAGAGAGTTGCTTTACAAAAGAAAGGTTAGATTCAAAGAAGCCACACCCCTTCCATGGATGGAAGGGGTATTTATAGTTACAAACAATACGTCCTCCTATCGGACTGTGGATCAGGCATACAGTGGGTAAAGAACCGTCCTTCCTCCACGGAGTTGCACTAAACTAATCTACGCTACAAATTAACTAATAAACTACTAAATAACGTAAATAACTATATGTCTACGAGCTAACTTATGCTAGGTAATAGTTGGGGTGACCGACTCTTTTACTATGGAATTTTCTAATTCCTAACACTTCCTTCAAATCTCCATGTAAAAATACTGATTTTACATCCAAGTGATGTACTTGCCAACCATGATATGCTGCTAGTGCTAATATCAACCGTGCTGTCTCTATCCGAGCAACTGGTGCAAATACTTCATCAAAGTCTATTCTTTGTTCTTGTACATATCCTTTTGCTACTAACCATGCTTTGTATTTGATGAATTTTCCTTTTGCATCCCTCTTGGTCTTTTAAACCCATTTAAGTCCTATTGCCTTCTGATTCGCTGGCAATGTTGTAAGAGTCCATGTATTATTCTTGTTGATTGAATCCAATTCAATCTCCATGGCCTCAATCCATTTCTCATTTGTTGATGCTTCCTTATAGTTATCGGGTTCTTCTTCCGTAAATAGTAGACTTTGAGGTTCAACTCTACGTGCATACTTATATATTTTCGTCATATCTTTGTATTCTCGTACTGGTGTATCATCAAATCTATCTCTTGAGTTCTCTGTAGAACTAATAGTAGCCTCTTCTTCCTCTTCTGAGTGTGGGTTGTAAGTGTATGTCGGTGGTGTGATTGGTGAAACTAGAGCAGGAAATGAATCATGTTCATGATTCGTGTTATCATCGTTTTCTGTGTTGACTGGTGTAAGGTTTTCATTGTCAACTCCATCTACCACAAAACTAGCCCAAAATGTGTCTTATGTACTTGTATCCTCTTCATCTTTATTCCAATCCCACGGTTTTGTTTCCATAAACTTTACATCCCTACTAACATGTTTCTTCTTTGCTATTGGATCATATAACCTACATGCTTTTGATCCTTCCTCTACTCCTAAGTAAATCATTGGTAAGCTTCTGTTGTCCAGCTTCTTTAAGTGAGGTATCGTTATCCTTGCATTAGTTGTGCATCCGAATATCCTTAGGTTTTGCAGATTCGGTTTTCTGTTGTAGACTGCCTCATATGGAGTTTTATCTACCAGGGCTCTTGTAGGTACCCTGTTAAGTATGTAAATTGCATGTTTAATTGCTTTCACCCAAAAAGTTAAGGGTAACTTCATCGCTTTCATCATACTCCTCGTAGTTGATAACACTGTCCTATTTGTTCTCTCCACTACTCCATTTTGTTGTGGTGAGTAAGGTACTGTCAACTGTCGTGCTATTCCATTTTCTTTACAGTACTTGGTGAATTCATTAGATGCAAATTCACCTCCTCTATATGTTCTTAGCATCCTTAAATTCATTCTCATCTCCATTTCTATCTGCCGTCTAAATTCCTTGAATGTACTAAATGCTAGATCTTTCGATGTCAGGAAGTAAGCCCACATAAAACTTGTACATTTATCCAATAACAAGGAAATGAGTTTCTTGCCAGAGTGTGTAGCTGGACTTATAGGACCGCAAAGGTCTCCATATACTAAGTCCAACGGGTTCTTTGATTTGAATTTAGCTTGATTTGGAAATGGTGTTCTACTGTGTTTTTCCTAATAAACATGCATCACAAATCTGTCGGCATGATTTATTCTTGGTATTCCTTCCACTAGACCCTTCCTAGTCATCTTGTTGATATCGTCAAAGTTCATATGACCTAATCTAGCATGCCATAACTATGCTTGGTTATCTACATTTGCTAAGAGACATATAGGTTCTTCTATCTGTAGTTGAATATTGTAAAGTCGATTCTTAGATCTTTCAACCTTCATCAACAACTTCGTGCTCTTATCATACAAAGTCAATTTGTTTCCGTCCATGATGACCTTACAACCTATCTCCGTAAGTTGTCCTAGACTTAGTATGTTGTGTTAATACAAATAAGCCGTAAAAACGTTTATTTTACGATCTTCTAATGTTTTGTCGATAACAAACGTAAAATCATTTGAACGAAACAAATAAAATACGTATATAGTTTGAGCCAATAGTTTACTAGCACACTTACGTTTTCACATAAAACAACTAAACAGGTAAAAGTGGTTTTATGATTTAGTATTACATATGTACAACAACTAGTGTTTACATATTGGGTAGATATATACATAACTAGTATGTATTATAGTAGGTAACATAAATGGGTAGAAGTTTAAGTATTTGACCCATTGACCAAAAACATTGAATGTAGTTGGGTAAAACCCAAAGTCCGTGACCCATACCCATGGAGCATAACCCATAAACCATTGCATGACATCATGCATAAGTCATAAACGGGTATTATCCATGACCCATGGTTTTAACCCATGACGCATGGACTAGATGCATTGCATCTAGTAGATACATTGTATCTACTTGGATACCCATGGTCCAAAGTCCATGACCCATGACCCATAACCCATGACCCATGACCCAAAACCCATGGGCAAAGAGGAGCATCCCACGGATCCCCAAGAATACACTGGGCGGATCCCTCTTAAAGGCGAGATCACCACCTCTTGAAGTCGAGCATGCTCAAGTCTATGAGTGGCCATAGTTCGTCATCATCAGGACTACTGAGGTTCTCTTGTTGATAGTTCTTTCTCCCTCCATAGAAGCGTTGTGTCGAAGGCATTAGTGAAGGATGCCGAAAGAGTCAAGACGTAGGCATTAGTGAAAGGTGCTTAACGTCCGTGTCAAAGGTATTAGTGAAGAATGCCGAAAGAGTCAAGACGTAGGCATTAGTGAAAGGTGCTTAACCTCTTTGTCAAAGGCATTAGTGAAGAATGCCGAAAGAGTCAACACGTAGGCATTAGTGAAAGGTACTTAACATCCGTGTCAAAGGCATTAGTGAAGAATGCCGAAAGAGTCAAGACGAAGACATTAGTGAAAGGTGTCGAACTTCCATGTTAAAGGCATTAGTGAAGAATGCCAAGGATGTACAATCGATAAGGTGTATCGAAGTACAAATAGAGATAGGGTGTATCCAATGATATTGATATCCTTGTTGATGTTTTCATAAGAAGTGGATTTCCTTAGGGATAGGATTTGTGTAGTGTTGGGTAGTAATTCCTATTTTGTAATGGAACTCGGTATCTAGCCTTGTACCGGATAAAGGGTAGGCGATGTTGTGATAGGTTTGGTTCTACCTCGTGGAAGAACCCGGTATCTAGCCATGTACCGGATAAAGAGTAGGCAACGTTGTGAAGGCTTCTCCACCATAAAGAGTTGGTGTTGTGTAGTGATTACGAACTCTCGAGTAGGTAACTCGAGGAGTGGAGTAGAGCAAGAAAGGTGTCCTTATAGCCGAACCACTATAAATACTCGTGTTGTGGTTTTGTGCCTCTTACTCTTTATCTTAGTTTATATTTATCTATATGCTTGTCTATCAACATCCAACATAGACGTTTAAATAGATTGACATAATTCGATCTAAATAGTTTAAAACCAAGTTTTAATCAGTAAAACTATTCAACCCCCTTCTTGTTTTCCACAATTGGTATCAGAGCTTCGTTACCAAGTTTCTTAGAGTATATTGCACTTTAAAAACTTGAGACGATCCGTGTTTAATTGAAAACTACAAAGAAGTTCTTTTACAAAAATAAACACCATGTCTTAAAAACACTTTTTTAGGATGTTGATTAAATGACAACAATATTTTTTTTACCATACTAGATTGCACTAACCTTCCTTGTCATTTTGATTAGTTAAAAGCTCATTGATGTGCTATTTCATCCTGCTTTTAATATTTATAAAACTTAGATAACTTAGGATAGACACATTCTAACCGACAGAGAACCCGATCAGATGTAGTAAAGCCTTAGGTAAATCCGAGTATCGTCCCAAGAGAGCTGTGACCTTGAAAGAACTAAGATGATTAGAAATGATATTGAAAATATATGGGTATGACAAGGTTGATATAATCCATCGATATGCTATTATTCCACTCACACAGACACCAGAAATTTAGGGTAAAAAGATAGATAAACGAAGCATAATGAAGAAGACAAATATGAATTGATTCTTGATACGAAGGTTCAATATAGTGGTTAATTATCACCAGACTCTTTTGGTCAGTTCGTCATGGCCTATTGTTCTTAGATTCCTCACCAAGACGAACAGGTCACCCGGGATCATTCGGCAACCAAATAGCAGTCATTAAGCACCAAATCTACTAGATCTAGTCGGTGGGAACTCGGCCGTTAGGAACATAGATCCCCCTAACCTCTTAAATACCTCCACTTGTTAGGTGATCATTTGGTCAGTTCGCACACGAAGAGTGGTTGTACTATGGCCAATTCCTCCCATACTTCGCAATCTATCAGATTGGGGTTAGTTGGTCATATCTCCCAGCCCTTTAGATACCACCAAGCTTATAATACTGCCAAGACTAGCGATCTATGAAAAGACTAGCAAATGTATATAAAGAATTAAAGAGAATAGCAATAACATAAATGCAAACTTCAATTAATGACATGAATTCATAGTATAAGTCCTAGAAAAATATTAAAGGAATTCAAAATCGAATACAATAGAAATCGTAGACGAGGACTTCGTTATTCAGTGCTCCTAAGCCATGCTTCTTCTTTTGTGTTTTTATCTCCCCAAACCCTAGAAGGTTTGGGAAAGGAGAGATGATTAAAAATGGTGGAACCTCCGACTATTTATGGGCTCCGATACTAGTTACAGCATAACCTTATTAGGTAGTTATGTCGGAACTCTTCAATCTTTTGTGCTTATCCATGGTTACGGTGTAACCTTAGCTGGGGTTAAGCCGTAGCTTTCATAATCATGTGCATTTCTTTATTACGACGTAACCTAAGCTGAGGGTTATGCCGTAGTCTTTGTCAATTAGGTGTTTATCTGTTGTTACGGCGTAACCTTAGCTGAGGGTTACGCCGTAGCCTTCATAATCTTTAGTTACGTCATAACTTCATCACTTGGTTACACCGTAGTTAAGAGACAACTCATTCATAGGGCTTGAAAACGTCCAATTACAGCTTCCTTACATAGAATAGGCCCTAAAATGAAATAATAAGGAATAAGGATGTTTTCACTAGTATTTTACTTAAAATGCGATGATAAATAGGGAAATGAATGTTTATAAAATTAGGACTATTTGATGTTATCAAATATCCCCCCACTTAAACTCTACTTGCCCTCTAGTAGACCACTTTAGACTGCAAAAGATACATCCTCAATGAATGCGCAATTAAGATTTTTATGCTAGAATATTAATAAGAGCCGAACACATCACGAAATGGGAACGAAAATAGTCTCACTCTCATTCTAATCTAAGTGTTAATTTCAGGGTGATCACTCAATTGCACGGACATAGTAAGTATTCTATCATAAGCTTGGCAATTACACACAACTCCACCACTAGAGCTAAGGTTAAGACAGATTTTAGAAAGCAATGTTGGGTTATAGTGATTCAAAGTCTTTGGGGGTGGTGTCATTACTAACGTGTCACGGCGAAGTGGACAAAATCAATGATACCTGACCAAATCCATGGCCAAGACATCAAGGATTGCTCCCTGCATCACCTAGATACGCTTCACGACAAAAAAGGCTAAGGTAAGGCATGGGATATTTTAATGGGTGTAAAAGAAAAAGAAAACAAATAGTCTTAGCTTAAAACCTAGTTGCCATCGCCCCACCGTTAATTCGAGGTTCATCTTCATATGATCAATATATGTCACTGGAATCTACCATTATTCTTTCTTGAACTATTCTTCCAACCTTCGAATGTGATCGAGAAGATTATTCTCAATGCCAATTTCTTTAATAGTACTTATAATTTTCCACACTGTAACAAAGATAATAATATATAACTTAGGGGTCTTTGACGATCTTCAGTAAGATGTAGATGATTAGGTACGCCTCTCAAAACTATATTTCGAATCTTGAACTAGGGAGAACAATGACTTCAAGATAAAAAGGTAAGACTACACAGTAGGCTAAGGTGTAAGGGTGTAACGAAAATAAAGGTTAGAAAATGAAAGGATAGGCTCAAAAGGGGTGTAACTAGGGGTATCTTGCACTAAAGGTGAGTGCAAAAAACAGGGTTAACACGGAGGTCGAAAAGCCAATGCGAATAATCGATAAACACACACAAGTGAACACATATGAGCTATTTAGGTTTAATCATTTACTTTTTTTAAATCGCCTTTTCCAAATATACCAAGCTAACTTGATACACTACTCGTCTATGGTCTCGAAGTGATGTAAAAGCCAAGTTCTAAAGTTTACAATACTATCGACACACTCAATATTTGATAGATTTGGATAAAATGGGGAAAAATGGAAAGGCTAAATCTCACCTATGGCAATAAGGGTTATAGTGTGCTCGACTTTATGTAATTCTAGATTGGTTAAAAATATGACAAAAATTTTCAAATGAGCTTAAAATTTTGAAAACCAACTAGAAAATTGGGGCAAGTAAGCTAAGTAATCATGCACTTCATTTCTATTCCTATCCCCCCACTTGAAGTGTACAAAGTCCCATTTGTACGAAGAAAAAGAAAAATAAAATAGAAATGAAAAATAATCAAGAAAGACATAAATTCCCCTCTCAAATGCTTGCCCAAGATGTCTCACTAAAGGTTGAAGGTGGGTCATGGGGTGGCTAATGTGTATCGTTTCCGGAGACTACGCCTTAACTATTATATCGCCAAAATATTTCCTACTGCAGCAAAGGTTACGACATAACTGACCCAAAGGTTACGCCGTAATTCCTTCACAGAACAAGAACTTGTTCCAACAAACAGGGGAATCAATCATCCCTGTGAAGATCGTGATCCATGGAGTGAAACTGGGTGGGATCGAATGGGGTGCTTGTGGTGCTACCAGAGTGGGCTCGGCCGCATGAATGCCACTCCTCCTGACACCAATGTTGGAGATGTCGGCCGGTACACATACCCCGGTCCCCGCCATCTAGGGTGGCTCAAGTGCATGCACCTGGAGCATTTGGCTTGTCCGATCCGCACTCCGCTTAAAGAAGTCCCTTTGAGCTGCGCACTTGATCCATGGTACCTGCAAAACCCTCAAATTGGTTACTTAGACCATATAAACCCACCCCGAGGCTATCAATTTCCTCGTTGAAGTGGGTAGCCATTCCCTCGATCCTCTCATTGATCATCTGTAACCTTTCCCCCACATTAACGTGTGCCCTTCTTCGACCCCTAGGCACACGCTCCTCGACATCCTCTTCGGCTTCACCACCAGTACCACTACCTTCCCCGACTTCTCTCCTCGGGGCTGTCCCAGCTAGCTCAATCACTCCATACACGTCTTAGGTGCAAATCCCAAACACAACTAGCTTACTCAACCCAATCAAGCTAGTCTCCCTACCATGGGACACTCGAGCTAAAGCCGCATCGGTCATCAGATCATAGCTCCTAGCCAACCTCCCAATGAAATAAGCCCCCTGAATTGGGCTCCTAGATGTAAACCCCTTAGCATCACCGCTCAAAAACATCGCCAAATAGTGGGGGACATCGATGTTATTCCCTTTCTTCCATCCCTTCCATGAGGTATAAATCATCCATAGTCATTTTCTCCTTGGTAGAGTGCCTTGCCCGAATAGAACAAGCAAGAAGTCGGTGCACCAAACGGCGAATGGGTTTCCTAACCATTTTGTAGGATGGTGGCTTCTTAGAATCGTAACCATCCATAATAGCAATCCAGTTGAAATAGGCTGCAGTGTCATGAGTTTCATCCCTATGCCTCCAACAAGTGTTGTAAAACCTTCGAAAAGCTTCCGACTCCATTTCTTCTTGAGTATACAAGCCCATTCTCACAGTAAATTGCCTTAGAGTCAATCTCCTTCTCATACCTCCAAGTTGGAAAAACAATGACTCCACATCATCATCCTCAATCTCATTTCAAAACTCAACACTAGCAAGGAACTCCCGAACATATTCTGGAATGACCGGCTCCGTGAACCTAAAAATCCTTATCCACGCATTGCATGTGAACTCCCCTGCTGCACATGTGAACTTAATCTTACAGAACTTCCTCAACTTCCTTCCAGCTTTCCCATTGGCCAAACTATCAAATGCTTCAAAATCAAGGGCTTCCGTTTGACTAATGTCTTTCCTCCTCAATTTCTCGTACTCATTAAGGCACAATTGCCTAATTCCTGTATCTTCGTATGCCATAAACCTAAACCATTGAGCGGGGTTGTTCATACTGTAGAATAAGATGATAACGCTTAGTGCAGACCTTACTGATGTAAAGTTACGGCGTAACCACCATTACAGGTTACGCCGTAATTAGATTATTCCAGTAGTTACGGCGCAACTTAACACAATGGTTAAGCCGTGATTACAAACTTCAGCAGTTACGGCGTAACTTATCCCCAGGTTACGCCGTAACTTTCCCCAGAAACTCAGCACCTCAGATGATCAAATTAAGCAATAGATTACGCCGGAACCATCAATTTTTTTTCAAATGGGAGAAAGTATTAATAATTTTTTAACCTATTAGTGCTGAGGGACCGCGCCTAACCCACTAGGTTTGTGTTTGACCCAAAACCATTTTAAATTAAGTCAAAACATCCTAAACGACCCATAGTGATAGGACACGAATCAAAATAACATGGGGAATTCATCAAAATTATCAATCAATCAAACCAATAGAAATAATATAATCAAATAAGCAAGATCCCCAAAATGCTAAAATATAAATCCTAATTGAACAATCGAAAGAAACGAATCAAAAAAGATTAGTAATAGATCTTACCAGCCATGGTGAATGACGAGATGAAGAAATATTGATGGAAAATTTTTGAGAGAAAAAATTACTGTTTTGGTAGGCGATGAAAAGAGTTTGTGTAAAACATAGTTTTTCATCCGTATAAGGTTTTATGCCGCCAGGAGGTTACGGCGTAATTGATTTAATAGTTACGCCGTAACTAATATTTTCAGATTAATAATTGTTGTAAAAGGGTTACGTCGTAATCCTAATATAGATTACGCCGTAACTAAATAATTACTAGTATTATATTTAATTTTTAATTAAAGATTTAATTTTTAGAAACCTAGAGATTATATAGTGGTTACGTCGTAGCTATAAATAGGAGTTACGTCGTAACTAAATAATTATTATTTATTTTTTATAATTTTATAATGGTTACGTCATAACTCTTAATAGAAGTTACGCCGTAACTAATATCATCGAAGGATAAATTTGTAATATTGCAATATGAGAGATTGAGATACGTACCTTATGGAAGTGCTCAAATATCTTAAGGAGGTAAATATGATATACCTTAAATCTTCCATTAACTGCTCCTCGGCAGTGGCGCCAAAAAGCTGATGTGCTATTTCATCCTGCTTTTAATATTTATAAAACTTAGATAACTTAGGATAGACACATACTAACGGGCAGAGAACCCGATCAGATGTAGTAAAGCCTTAGGTAAATCCGAGTATCGTCCCAAGAGAGCAGTGACCTTGAAAGAACTAAGATGATTAGAAATGATATTGATAATATATGGGTATGACAAGGTTGTTATAATTCATCGAAATGCTATTATTCCACTCACACAGACACCAGAAACTTAGGGTAAAGAGATAGATAAACGAAGCTTAATGATGAATACAAATATGAATTGATTCTCGATACGAAGGTTCAATATAGTGGTTAATTATCACCAGACCCCTTTGGTCAATTCATCGTAGCCTATGGTTCTTAGATTCCTCACCAAGATGAACAGGTCACCCGAGATCATTCGGCAACCTAATAGCAGTCATTAAGCATCAAATCTACTAGATCTAGTCGGTGGGAACCCGACCGTTAGGAACATAGATCCCCCCTAACCTCTTAAATACCTCCACTTGATAGGTGATCATTCGGTTAGTTCGCACACGAAGAGTGGTTGTACTATGACCAATTCCTCCCATACTTCGCAATCTATCAGACTAGGGTCAGTTGGTCATATCTTCCAGCCCTTTAGATACTACCAAGCTTATAATACTGCCAAGACTAGCGATCTATGAAAAGACTAGCAAATGTCTATAAAGAATTAAATAGAATAGCAATAACATAAATGCAAACTTCAATTAATGACTTGAATTCATAGTATAAGTCCTAGAAAAATATAGATGGAATTCAAACTCGAATACAATAGAAATCGTAGACGAGGACTTCTTTATTCAGTGCTACTAAGCCATGCTTCTTCTTCTATGTTTTGATCTCCCCAAACCCTAGAAGGTTTGGGAAAGGAGAGATGATTAAAATTGGTGGAACCTTCGACTATTTATAGGCTCCAATACTAGTTACAGCGTAACATTATTAGGTAGTTACGTCGTAACTCTTCAATCTTTTGTGCTTATCCATGGTTACGGCATAACCTTAGTTGGGGTTACGTCGTAGCTTTCATAAATCATGTGCATTTCTTTATTATGGCGTAACCTGAGCTGAGAGTTACGCCGTAGTCTTTGTCAATTAGGTGTTTATCCGTTGTTACGGCGTAACCTTAGCTGAGGGTTACGCCGTAGCCTTTATAATCTTTAGTTACACCATAACTTCATCACTTGGTTATGCTGTAGTTAAGATACAACTCATTCATAGGGCTTGAAAACAACCAATTACAACTTCCTTACATAGAATAGGTCCTGAAATGAAATAATAAAGAATAAGGATGTTTTCACTAGCATTTTACTCAAAATGTGATGATAAAGGGGGATATTGACGCTTAGAAAATCAGGACTATTTGATGCTATCACTCATATTTACCAAGCCATAAGGAGTTGCTTGGTAACAATATTACCTTCCCCAAAAAGGTATCTTGATCACGAAGGAACCGGAGTTTTCTATTGACATTTCCTTTTGTCATTAGAAAGACACTATTAAGTGCATTAGAGGTATGACTTTCTACTTATCTCTAGATAACATTAACTTATAAAATAAGTATGTACACATAGGAACTTATATGATTATCGTTTCACATACTCATATATTACACGTAGCCTCGTTAGGAAACTTTCTTGCATACGTGTTACTCTTCCGTCTATAGTCTAGGTTTATAAATTTGTGTCTTATATTTTACTTAACCCAAAAATCAAATCTTTCTAATAATAAAACAAAACACAAATCTCAACAATTTCCTCCTTCCCCATAAATATCCCCTCCGATGTCCACTCCACCAAACCCTCATTTTTCAAATCTTCCACTTTCAAAAATTTCGTCTCATTCAAACTTCATCTTCCTTCTCATCTCATCTCATCTAAAATCAAAAACAAGGAAGATCTTCATCATCATGGTTTACATCGCCTTCGTACTCATCGTCTTGACACTCATCACTCTCTTGTTTCTCATGATTAAGTTTTCTTATAAAGACATGTACTTTGTGTTGTTAATCTACATTGGTGTTATATACCCAATCCTTTGTATCGTTCTTAGCATTGAAATGAAATATTACTAATGTTCTAGTTTATCTAGTTTATTTTTCATAATGTTTTTGTCATTTTTCTTTTACTGTTTGTCTTTCGTACTCTTGGTCTTGAGATACTCTAGAAACCGACAATGCATGCTTAAGTAAACATTGGCTAAAATACATATCTTTGTATAAACCTATAAGATGCAAAAATCAACTCTCGTCAAATTCCTTTTTCTGTCACTTCAGATCCACGGATCCTCAGAGTTTAACCAGCCGGATCCCTCTTGAAGGGAACCGTGAGAATCATTATTCGAAAAAACAGCTTTCATGCAATATAAAAACTATTTTCGTCCTAAAAGAAATACTCCACTAGATCGTTAAATACTAAGTGAGTTAATTGTCATTGTTAATAAATATCTAGTAAAAACGTTAGGTGATCACCTTTTTGCTTTAATACGTCTCATTAACTTTTCACTTTCATTGCTCTCGTCATGTCTCATGAGTATGAGTTTGACTTTTCAGTCACTTTTGTCTACATTCCTAACATCTCTCTTGAGCCCAACACACCTGGCAATCATGTCCGTGGGTTCAATAATCTCGAAACTCCTCACTTTCATGAAGGACGTATTGTCGAAACTCATCTACAATACCAAGAAGGTATCAATACCTCTTTCCGAACCATAGGACTAGAATGCCTTCTCGGAATTAACGAGAAAATCTGTCCGAGGTTTTTATTGGAATTCTTTCGTCAAGTTGAACTCATTCGTAACGAGGATCGATCTCTATCTCTTTAGTTTTGGATCAAAAAACAAAATTTTATCTTAACCCTTGGGCAATTTGCTCACATTCTCCGAATTCCAAATCATGGAAAATGTGCCTTCACTTAAGATTGGTCTCTTGATTCTCTCTTCAACCATCGTGAAGAAAATAGTTCATATTGCTCACACATACCTTCCCCTCAAGACTTGATTCGCATGTTATGCAAACCTCAACCATATTACTCTGATCCGAACATTATCTATACACGGGATATCCGCGATGAGTACAAGCCTCTCGCACTCATCTTACGTGAAAATGTTTGGAGTCTTAGGGGAAATCTAGAAATCCTTCCCGCGTTTTATGCTCACATAATGTATTGTTTGCTAACACAACAACCATACAATCTCGCCTATTTCTTCGCAAGGCGAATTTTAAACCTTCAAGGCAACAAGAACAAACTAATCCCTTATGGAATGTTCTTAACACGCCTTTATCATCACATCATGTACTTCTACCCTCAATTTCAAAGCCCATTGTGCGTACTTGTGAATAAGATGATGGAACCTGTAAACACATCTCTCATCAAGTCTTTCTTCATCCCTGAATCAGTAAATACTCATCATCCATTTGACGATCCATCTAGCGAAAATGGTCAAGAAACTTAGTTTCTCTTCAAAATAGGCTCAATCCCTAGTTGTCATCTTTTATCATTATAATGTAATTTCTCATATGAAATAAAACATTTAACATTTGATATTGTTGTTCAAACTTCTTAGAAAACACTGGCTTTGAAATATGATGCCTTGTGCAACTTCTGCATAACTTTTGCGAAGGTACTATTTTGTATGATACGGATCCCTTACCTTGCACTAGACGGATCCCTCCACTTAGTGAACCGTGAGATCTGGACAAATAAAGATGCAGTTACAGTCTTTTATAATTCAAACCATGTCCTTAGACTACCTCACACTAGCCAAACATAGTTTTGTAGGACCACTTAAGTCTTTCTCACACTTAGTAAAGTTTCACACTCACTCATAGCTCATTTAGGATCACACTCAAGGTGCTTTTTTGATCTATCATTTCACCAAAAACTCATCACTTTTCCGCTCTTATCATCTCTCCCATATCAACACTTTGAGTTTTATAAATCTCTCAATTCTAGAAAATTGATTTTAGTCATCCCTACCTCAAAATGGGTCAAATGCTAGTCTTTCATTTCTTATAACCTATAAGGCAATTTTCAAAACTATCTTGAGTCACTATCTGGTCTTTAGGACCATTTAGCTCTACTTGCACTCTCAAATTTTCTAGTGTTATCTTTGTTCATTCATTGGTACTCATAAAAGTCCCATTTTTCTTCCATAAAAGGCAATCATTAGCTAGATCACTCATTGCCCTTGATCATTTAAGTACCCCTTCATTTAAAACACTTAAGAAGACTGAAACACTCAAGAAGTATAGGTATTAAACCTTACCAACATCATTTTTCTCCTTTCTTAGCTGCTGAGAGCCGGATCCCTAAGATTAGGCGAGACGGATCCCTCATTGGAGGGAACCGTGGGATCCGGGTGACAGATTCATCTTAAACTATGGCTAAAACAATCATTTCAAGCTCTTCTTGCTAACTTAAACACTCCATCTTATCTTAATTAAACTTCTAGATCAATACAACTCTGAAGTTAACTCTTGTGCATGTTAATCATCACATTCAAAAGGATCTTAGTGGCTTAAGTCTTGAATGCACTTGCCAAATCCTTTTCTTTATAAACCATTTTGCTAAGACTCCTAAAGTCATCATCTACATCCTCATTCTCAGCACATAGAAACTTTTACAAACCTCCTTTAATCATCTCATCATGAGGAAATCTCATAGTGGTAACTTATCCACCAAAGGAACACCCAAGAAAATTGCTCGTGTTGTACACAAATTTTTCTCAACCAAATCATCTCCTGTTAAATCCACAAATGGTAGGATCTCCCCTCTACCTATCAAACCAATCCCCAAAAGGATTGTTCCCACAAAACTACCAATGTCAAACACCACTATACCCCCGATTTCCACTAAACCATCACCCTTAGTGCCTAAAGCCATATAATTCATCACTCCACTCTCATCACCACACCTGTATAATCTAGAGGACTTGCCTCCTACACCATCACATCCTCCACCATTGCCAACACTCTCAATGGAAAGAATAGTGCAACAAAATCAAGGTGTTGAATCAACACTAGCTTCGACATCCTTTTCTCCGTCACCCTCAAATAGTCCATTTTGGATTATGAGGAATCATCAAAGTCAACCACCCGACCACATGGAAGTTGACACCTCTCTACCTCTGCCATCATCCTTAGTTGAGCCATCATTAAATGTGCCTCTGCTAATCCCTCCTTCTTTTGAGGCTCCTCAACCCTCTTCACTTGATCCTTCACATCAAGCTATTTCCTTTCTACCACCACCACATGACAAAGATTGTTATCATTGTCAACATGTTGAAAAATTGATACACGAAGTACGTGAAGATCAACATTTCATGTTCTATCACCTCCTCGAACATTTCGACGAGATCAACAAACCTAAACAACCTTGAGCTTAAGGAGTCAAGTGGTGTCCTAATTTTAAGCTTATTTTAGATAGGATAGGAATGATATTTCATGTTTAATCATTCTCTTAGTTTTATAGATTTGTAGATCATTTCTCATAGTTTTATTGAATGAGATTACATGTTATGTGCTATATTGTTTTGAATATATGTATGTTGCTTTAATACATATCTCACTTTGATGTTAACATCATTTTTTGCATCACCATTGCTGTCTTAAAATTTTAGACAGACGGATCCCTACGTTTTGTCTAGACGGATCCCTCCAAGGAGGGAACCGTGGGATCCGTACTACAGAATACTTGTTTTCTACTAAACTTGAGTCGTATTTGCAGGAGATTATGCATTATATACTTGTGTTCTAACCTTTGTTCTGTAGATTTTCAATATACACATGAAGACCTTGACACCCTAAGCTAGGGGAAGTTTCGTGTCAAAGCAATACATTGCAAAATCATTTGCAATATATTTTTGGATTACGTTACATGACGTCCCTTTGCAAGGTTGCAATAATCAAGGGGAGCATTATCTTTACAAAGACGAAACTATTTGCAAACATAGTTGCAATGCATTAGCTTATTAGTTTTTCTTACTTGACGCCCTCACAAAGGGATGGACTCGTCAAGGGGGAGCTAAGACGAGAACACTTCCCTCACTTGCTCTCTATATTCTTATTTTCTTTTTTTTACATGTTTTTCTTAAAACAAGATGTTAATTTCTTTTCGACGCTCTTTTTGTTTTGAAAAAAGAGGGAGAAGAGAGTAAAAACTCTAATTCAAACTTTTACGAATTTTATTTTTTCCTTAAAATAATTTTATGTTTTGTCATCAACAAAAAGGGGGATATTGTTAATACAATAAGCCGTAAAAACGTTTATTTATATTTAACGATCTTCTAATGTTTTGTCGATAACAAACGTAAAATCATTTGAATGAAACAAATAAAATACGTAAATAGTTTGAGCCAATAGTTTACTAGCACACTTACGTTTTCACATAAAACAACTAAACAGGTAAAAGTGGTTTTATGATTTAGTATTACATATGTACAACAACTATTGTTAATTGGGTAGATATATACATAACTAGTATGTATTATAATGGGTAACATAAATGGGTAGAAGTTTAAGTATTTGACCCATTGACCAAAAACATTAAATGTAGTTGGGTAAAACCTAAAGTCCATGACCCATACCCATGGAGCATAACCCATAACCCATTGCATGACATCATGCATAAGTCATAAATGGGTATTACATGACCCATGGTTTTAACCCATGACGCATGGACTAGATGCATTGCATATTGTAGATACATTGTATCTACTTCGATACCCATAGTCCAAAGTCTAGGACCCATGACCCATAACCCATGACCCATGACCCAAAACCCATGGGCAAAGAGGAGCGTCCCAAGGATCCCCAGGAATACACTGGAAGGATCCCTCAAGTGAGGGATTCGTGGGATCTGTGGAATAGTAGCATTTTTTCATGTATAAATAGTGAGCCATTTCTTCATTGCAAACCACTTCTTACACATATATTTTCTCCTTGAGTTGTAAACTCTCTAACCACAGATCCAAGTGATCTTTGTATGTAGTTTTGTGTTTGTGTGATTCTCTAGGTTCCTCTTAAAGGCAATATCACCACCTCTTGAAGTCGAGCAAGCTCAAGTCCATGAGTTGCCATACTTCGTCATCATCAAGACAACTGAGGTTCTCTTGTTAATAGTTCTTTATCCCTACATAGAAGCGTTGTGTTGAAGGCATTAGTGAACGATGCCGAAAGAGTCAAGACGTAGGCATTAGTGAAAGGTACTTAACGTCCGTGTCAAAGGAATTAGTGAAGAATGCTGAAAGAGTCAAGATGTAGGCATTAGTGAAAGGTTCTTAACGTTCGTATCAAAGGCATTAGTGAAGAATGCCAAAAGAGTCAACACGTAGGCATTAGTGAAAGGTGCTTAACGTCCGTGTCAAAGGCATTAGTGAAGAATTCCAAAAGAGTTAAGACGAAGACATTAGTGAAAGGTTTCGAACTTCCGTGTCAAAGGCATTAGTGAAGAATGCCAAGGATGTACAATCGATAAGGTGTATCGAAGTACAAATAGAGATAGAGTGTATCCAAGGATATTGATATCCTTGTTGATGTTGTCATAAGGAGTGGATCTCCTTAGGGATAGGATTTTGTAGTGTTGGGTAGTAGTTCCTCCTTTGTAATGGAACTTGGTATCTAGCCTTGTACCGGATAAAGGGTAGGCGACGTTGTGATAGGTTTGGTTCTACCTCGTGGAAGAACCCGGTATCTAGCCTTGTACCGGATAAAGAGTAGGCAACATTGTGAAGGCTTCTCCGCCACAAGGAGTTAGTGTTGTGTAGTGATTACGAACTCTCGAGTAGGTGACTCGAGGAATGGAGTAAGGAAAGGAAGGTGTCCTTGTAGCCGAACCACTATAAATACTCGCGTTTTGGTTTTGTGCCTCTTACTCTTTATCTTAGTTTATATTTATCTATATGCTTGTCTATCAACATACAACATAGACGTTCAAATAGATTGACATAAGTCGATCTAAATAGTTTAAAACCAAGTTTTAATCGGTAAAACTATTCAACCCCCTTCTAGTTTTCCACATGTTACTCTTGAGGTTTGGTATATAGTATACATCTGATACTATCTTTTGTTCTTGGTTTCTACAACCTAACAATATAGAGCCTCTGCCCTTTATCTGTACATACGATCCATCTCCAAAACGTACTCGTCCTGTTACGCTTTCTTCAATATCCCTAAAATGACTCTTTATTCCCGTCATATGGTTACTTGCACCATTTTCTAAATACCATATGATTGCGTCCGCTGTAGCATATTTTCTTGGTTGAATTAGGCCTTCATTCAACAACACTTCTTCGTGTTCAGTTTCGTGTATAGTCATTAATAGTGATGGTTCATCGTCCTCTAAGATACGGTTTGATTGTTCCTGAGTTTTTGATGTTCCTCTACAATCTTTCTTAAAATGTCCAAGTTTCTGACACTTGAAACATCTTACTTTACTCAAATCCCACTCACTTTTATTCTTATTCGAGTTTCCTTTGTGATTTGAGTTCCCTCCTTGTGAGTTATTTCTATTTCTATTATTCTGCCAGTTTCCTCGTGAAGAATTTGATCTTCCTCCGTGTTTATAAAAACATTTTCCTTTTCCCGAGTGTTCTCCATGTGCGAATAATAAGTTTTCCTGGCTTTCCACTTGCCCTTATTTCCGGAGTTTTATCATTTCCTCAAATGCCTTAAGTTTTTCAGTGATCTCAGCTATGGTGATATCGTCGAGATCATTAGTTTGTTCTATGGATGCTACTAATAGAATGAACCTATCTGGTGTGGAATCTAATAGTTTTCGTACTAAAAGTGATTCATCCAAAGTTTTCCCTAATTCTTTTGCCTTCGTGGCATAGCCGTTTAGTTTAGCCGTAATGCATCCACCGTCTCATCTTCCTTCATTTGAAGTGAGTTAAACCCAATTATAAATGATTGTAACCATGCTTGTTGCACTTTCTCTTCTCCAACGTGTCTTTTCTTTAACGAATCCCATAATTCCTTAGCCGTTTTACAACCCGCTACCTGTAAAATCACATCTTCGGTCAATGCTTGATATAGGAAGGCCGTCGTTGCCATATTCTTCTTATCAACTACTTGCTTGTCTTCCTTAGGTTCTATTGCTTCCCATAAACCATGTTCCTCTAGTATAACCTTAATTTGTATAGCCCAAACTGTGTAGTTTGTGGTTTTCAACTTAAGGCATTGATATTGTGCGATAGGTGTTACGGGTTTTAGTGTAGTTGATGTGTTTGTTGTATCGTCACCGGCCATCTTAAAAGTGCTTATTATCTTCACTTTCTAAAACGTATGGGATTTATCCTAACTAGTATGGTATTGAATAGAAATAGTTCTCCGGGAATCCTATAATACGGGATCAATAAATAGTTTTCAGGATTTCCTAATAGTGCAAAAATAACTATCTATACTATTATAATATAATAGAAATCCAGAAAGTTTAACTTGTGACCTCGATGTTGTGTTAAACACAACATTTTCATTTTCCTCACTCCCACCATTTGTTTCTCACCTCACATAGCGAGCCTTATCCTCTTCATCTCATCTCACATTATCTCTCCATTTTTGTCATTAAAATCCTTATTATGCCATTTACAAAATGGGCAACTGATTTGGGAGTTTACTAATTACTACATTTTGTGTTTGTTGATAAGCCTTTATATTTTACGATTGCAGGTTTAGATATGTTCCTTTAAAATTTGGGGCATCCATGGACCTGGTCAGTTCCACTTTTCTATTACTGTATATAAAACATGGACTTGCCTTAAATAAATTGTTGATTGTTATTTGAAATGCTTGCTTTGGACCCACTGAAGCTTGTAGATTTAATGGTGTTATATGTTATACTAATTACTTGTATTCGAGGTTGATTTGGATTGCTTATCGATCATTATAATATTCATGGTTGTTTATCTTGATTAATTGGTACTTTAACCTCAACTCTGACCAAGTATTTTGTATACATTAGCGTACATGGTTTTAATGTTGATAAATCATGCCTAATTTGTCTGTATTTTTGGGAACATATTATGTAATGACAATAGACAGAAATGGCGGGGCGATCGAGTGAGGATTCGGGGATGGAAGATCGTTAGATGGAATGTCAAATGGGCGGTCTAGTGAGGCGTTGGTGGAATGGCGGTCGTCTGAGCACGTGGAGAATGGGATTGCTTAAACATCGCCACCGTATCAGGATACTGACTATGATGATGATTGTGGTATATATGCTTATGTTTTTTTAGTCTTTCGTTTAGATAAGGTTGTGTATGTGTAAAGTAGAAATGTTGATGCTAATGTTAGGTGTTTTAACTTTTACGAGTTGTGTTAATTGCTGGAACTTCTGAAATTTAGTTATGCATATGTTCATTATTGGTAACCCATTTGATTAATTTGAATGTCACCGATGAAATGAATCTCTGTTTGTTACGAGTTATGTAACTGACTTAAAGCATGGTACCAATGAAGTTAATGTACAGTTTGTAACGGAAGTGTTCCTAGAGTTTATACATTTATAACTTATAGTAGCGATAAACATATATTTTTCATTTTGAAAGCGCATATTTAGAAGTCCACTTACTCGCCCGTTCTGTCTTAAGGTTTTTTTTATAAAAGTATATTTAATGAAATTCAGTTATGCTCATGGTTATTATAGCCTTATCAGTATTCAGTAACCTATCAAGTGTTACTTCACTTATGTTCCTTTTTAGGCATTTGTTGTGTAACTGACATGAAGCATGATATTGATAGAAAGATCAACATGTAACATACAATAGCTAATATTATATTTGGAGGGTGGTGTCTAGGCAATTGACATGTGTATGGTTTTCATACCGATTTTACCGACTCACAGGACTGAAACCACATCAACTATATGAAAAATAAACATGAAAAATACATAAATCACAGATTAAAAAGAGAGAACTTTATAGTTATGACTTATGCGTTTTAGGTTGGCGGGTACAAATGGTATGTTATCTCTATTATTACTTGTATTGTACTCATAATAATTTCAAATTGTAGTTAATGTTTTTGCTATGGCTTGTAGGTACATTTTAATCTATCCTCAAAGATTAGATTGCAGTGCTTGTTGTCTATTAGTATGTTGGTTTTATTGTAACTTGTGGTCATATAGGTACTTGTAGAGTTGGCTGAGTTTCAAGATAGAGAAGTAGGAGATGGCACTTCTGTAGTCATTATAGCAGCCGAGTTACTCAAGGTATTACTTTCAAGTGCACACATATTTGTTTTGCTCCGTGTCTGATTCTTGAGACATATATTTCACTTACGAATCTGACATCTATAGGAGAATGCTTATTAATTTATTGTTTTGATAACTCTGAAGAGAGCAAACGAGCTTATCTAAAATAGGATTCACCCGACATCTGTAATAAGTGGATGCAGAGTGAGAAGCTAATTTATGTTTTAGTTTCTGCAGGTGGTTGATGTGGTGTTTTGCCGGTTACTTTTGTAGTTTAGAGCGTGTACTAGGATGGGCAAAGTCAAGACTTGTTATATATTCGAATTCTCAACTATGACGACAGATTTGGGACGCCATCAACTTCATCAAACCCATCTCTTTTGGCCAGGTTACTCGAAGGCAATGCTAATAATAAGACTTCACAATAACGCAATGGTGTAATAATATTCACTTTCATTTTCATTCAAGTAGTCAAATAAGTTACCTTGTAGCTTGTTCAAATATGTTGTTTGCAAAGTAGTCGCAAGATAAATCCCAATGTATCAGCAGAAAGTCAGTTGTAATATTATTCAATGCCTTTAATCTCAATCAATACAGTGTTCTTGCCTAAAGGAATTTGATTTCAGGTCTGGCAATATATTTTTTTTTATTTTTTATTTTTATTCACATAGAGCCATGTTCTTTGACAGAAAACCGGGCTCTATATCATGAATAGAGCCTGCTTTTCAAACCGGCTCTATAATATGAATAGAGCCTGCTTTTCAAACCGGCTCTATAAGCATTTCGAATAGAGTCCCTCCTTTGTGCCCGTATGATATGTTCCCTTTGTCTTGTGTTACTATCACTGTTCTTCCAACAACTCGTTGTTTACCCAAGTTGCTTTCTCGTTTTCTTATCTCGTTGCCTTTTCTTTTCAAAATCCAATTCGTATAAAAAGACTCTCGATTTCCTTTTTCGAGTATCTTTCCTTCGAACCAAAATGTGTTCCTTTTGTTTTGTTTTTTTTTTCGAATTGCCTTTCTTCCCAACGAGCCAAAGCAGATTTTCTTCCTTCTTTGTCTTCTTGGTATACCACACTATCACGTTGCTTTGTTCCCTTGTGTGTCGTCTTGATTTCGTTTCCACAAAACGTCTCCTAGATCCTTCCTTTGTTCACGGTATCCTTCCAACTAAACGTTGTTCTCGGTCTCCTTCCAAATGATCTACATTGTGTCTTTTATTTTTGTTTCGAAATCCACGTGCTTTCCCTCACACAATCTTGGTACCAATCTCGGTATCCCACACCGAAACAAACTATATGATTGTTTCTGTCTTCCTGGTCGTTGTTGTTGTTTCCTTGTGTCGCCCCGACACGTTTTCCACACAATCCTTGAGTACTCTTTCTTTCTTGGTTATACGTTCCAAACCTTTCCACAACAACGTTCACTGCTCGCGTTTTAACTCCGCGTGCTTCCTTGCCTTTGTGTCTTGTTTAACCCGGTTTCACAAGGTTCTTTACCCACTCATTTTCCTTCACAAAACGATGTGTTTGTCCTTTCCTGTGTTGCGTTAACAGCGAGCCATAAAAGAATTTTAGCGCTTTATTTTACTCTTGTTTCACGTTCCACTTGTAAACGCTCAAGAAATTTCTTCCTTTTCCCTTCATTGTCACCAACAAAGTTTTGCCCCACCAAGCTCGTTTGATGTAAACGTTTGCAACCCCACACAAAATAGATCGTGCACTATCTTCTTTTGCGTCTACTTATTCAAGTCGTTGTCTCCTTGGAAGAAAAGAAAAACAACGTGCGTTCCTGTACTTTTTGGTGTTCTCGTTAATGTTCTTGGTATCCAAAACGAGTCGTGTAAAACCACTTGCTCTTGATGCCAATTGTTGTCCCAAACTAGAGTTGAAATATAAGTTGCAAAGTATAAATGAATAAGTGTTTCGTCTAACTCTATCAATCGAATACATCCATACATATATATAGGGTTCCAATCGGTGTGATTGAACCATTGTGTCTATTTGGTATATAACCGAATTTAACTAACTTGAAACTAACTTTTGTAACCGCCATAACTAACTTTCGGTTACTAAGAATCAAAAGTACAATATCGGTCCTTCATGTTTTACATTAAAAGCAATGAGCGAGATTATAAGTTCACAACCTTCACTTCTACTTCCAAGACATAGCCGGGGGTGACCACCCCACTGCTTTACGTGTGGCTGAGGCTCCCACGACCAATACCTCCAAGACCGGATTTGGAGCAACAATCATTATAGATGACCCATTGACGGAAGGGCCCAATAGGGCCTCCAAGATCATTGGAAGAGCACAAGGGACGTACGCATCTGCTGACTTAAAAGTTAAATGTATTTGGACTTATGATGGCCGTAAATTTTGTTTTTTTGGAAGGTAAGTATAGTGGCAGCACTTTGAGTATATTAGGGAGGAATGACATTACATTGCCACTGAGAGAGATGCCTATTGTTGGTGGGACGGGGATTTTCCGATTTGCACGTGGTTATGTTCTTGCAAAGACTGCTTCTATCAGTGCTCTTGGCGACGCTAGTGTTGAGTATAATGTTTACGTCCTACATTATTGATATCGTGTACTTCGTGTCTTCAAATAATAATCATGGGATATAAAATCTTGCTCTTAATAATTTTTTTCCTTGAGTGTCATGAAATTTAGTTGAAGCATCCTTTTTTAGTACAGTTCTTTTATGTCTCAGTACTAATAAATTGTTCGTGTTTTTACTCCTTTTCTTTAACAACCTAACATAGCCATTAATAAAATATGAATGAATAAAAAGCTTAATGTTTTTACTCCATTTCCAACATTATAAGTTTGTAATAAATTTGCAACGGCTTGCGGTAGTCCCTTTTATAGATATTTAAAAAAAAAAAAAAAAAAAAAAAAAAACGTGTTTATTTTGCATACTTAGGTCTCTCTGATAATAATACAAATTCCCAAAAACAAAATATATCTAAATGCAGAATTTAGATAGATCAATAATAACACAAATAAATTAAAGATCATAATGCAACGTCAAAAGTGTAATAAATCTCATTTGTACTAAGTACATAGTGTATCGAGTATATATACATCGCAACAAATAGTTTAAGAAAGATGGAGAAGTAAGAGGTGGGTGTGTTATCTTGCCAACATCCAAGTAAGCTTCAAGTTTGTTGATGAGATTATCAATTGATGGCATCATTTGCAGCAGCTATAAGCGTTTGACATGGCATCAAAACAAACTGAAGCTAAAGAAAATTATAAGTTTTCTCAGAGTAGAAACTCATTCAAGAAAAACTACAAGTGAGAAAGTACATACTAAACAGTATGGAATTATCCCAGTAGTAAACTTACAAAAACAGAGTAAGTTAGCATATAGATATAGAGTAAGGATCAAATGAGAAATAATAGTAAAATGAGAAGAATGAGAAGTAATCACAACCGCACATTTCAGATGCACATACAATAAAATATGCAACTCCAATGAATTTCTCTTTATTCATTTGAAATGTGTGGCAAAGACTATTTCTCATTCTTCTTATTATATTTTCTCTTCTCACTAGATCTACACCCGATAGATATATTTTTAATCATATACCCACCTCATTAAAGTTCTATATTATCCTAAAGCTCACTTGAGCTTTTCGCTCGTCATAATAATTTCAATCTAGTGGTGGTTGTTGATAACTTGTTATAAGAAACATTAACTTAATAACCTATGAACAACAAAAACTATAACTCACATTTGCTATTGTTTCAATAAATCATTTGTATAGATAATACAAATTATAACTATATTTTTAATTTACGCAGCAGCTTTCAAGACCAGCTTCATTAAGAGTGAAAAACAACCTTAAAATAATATAATCACATCATATATATGTTTGAATGTAGTATATATCCCCATTGAACATTTATGAGACAACGTGGAACGTGATAAGCTTAAAATAGGGTAAATAGTCAAATAGCCATTGCACATTTTATGAGGCAACGTGGCACGTCTTAAGCTTAAAATAGGGTAATTAGTTAAATAATTGCGATAAAACCATGATTTATTATTGAGTTATTAGGTTAGTATTGCAATCTCCGAAAAACCTACCATTTGTCAATCTTTATAAGAAGAAAGTCAGCAAACAATAACAGCACTACTCCACATCTCAAATTCTCCTATTAACATGGCTCAATTTCTACAAAAGCACAAGCTTACAATTCTTAGCATTCTCATATTCTCACTTATTCTTCAAGTACAATGCCATCAGTTTTCAAAAAAACTATCACCAAAATCCCATGCTTTTAAGAAACAAAAACTAACACACCTTCACTTCTACTTCCAAGACATAGCCGGGGGTGACCACCCCACCGCTATACGTGTGGCTGGGGCTCCCACGACCAATACCTCCAAGAACCTATTTGGAGCAACAGTCATAATAGATGACCCATTGACGGAAGGGCCCAATAGGACCTCCAAGATCATTGGAAGAGCACAAGGGATGTACGCATCTGCTGACTTAAATGTATTTGGACTTATGATGGCCGTAAATTTTGTTTTTTTGGAAGGTAAGTATAATGGTAGCACTTTGAGTATATTAGGGAGGAATGACGTTACATTGCCACTGAGAGAGATGCCTATTGTTGGTGGGACGGGGATTTTCCGATTTGCACGTGGTTATGTTCTTGCAAAGACTGCTTCTATCAATGCTCTTGGCGACGCTAGTGTTGAGTATAATGTTTACGTCCTACATTATTGATATCGTATCTTCAAATAATAATCATGGGATATACAATCTTGATCTTAAAAAGTTTTTTCCTTGAGTGTCATGAAATTTAGACATTTAGTTGAAGCATCCTTTTTTAGTTCTTTCATGTCTCAGTACTAATAAAATGTTCGTCTTTCTACTCCTTTTTCTTTAACAACCTAACATAGCCATTAATAAAATATGAACAAACAAAAAGTTTAATGTTATTGAATATTTGAATGACCATTTAGAAAAGTGCGACTATCGGATTATGAGTATGCGGCTTTGAAGTGAACTAGCTATTTATTTACTCAAATAGTCAAATCTGCTACTGATTATCCATTTGATAACATGCCATTTCTTGAAGAAAATTAAATTTCAATGTAATGGCCATTCACGACTCTCTTTATTTCGTTCAGTTGAACACTTCGTTGAAAAATATATATATATATATATTTTTTATATATATTTTTTTAAAGGTGCTTCATACACCCGGTAAATTTTATTACACCAAAAAACATTTAAGTACATAAAATTTGAGTGAATCTCGCATCTAATTCTGTTATCAAGATGGGAAAACAAACGCACCATTTGTACTTGAAACCAAAGCTATCATAAGTATGACCAACCAAAACTTATGAAAAACTACTATATACAACTACGAACGTCTAATATGACCACAAACCTGCATATCAAAAGCATCACAAATACCTAACTGCTCATCAGCCAAATCTTCGCAGTCATCATCATCATCATACGGGTTATACTCATAATCATCTTTCCAAAGCTCGTATTGGCTCTTCCTCCTGATTCCACCTCCACTTTTGGATTCCATGAAACCTGTTGTTTCATTGAAAACCTCTTCCACTTCATTCTCACTATCCTCGTCACCCATACTAGCCAAATTAGACATTGGCTCCTCATGTGCCAATTGAACTTCATTCACAAGTGTAACATCATTAGGGGGGGTACTTGGTACAAGATCTTAATATGCTTCACTTTAGCCTTTTGCCCTTCATCCACAATAGTTTCAACCCCTCATGGAACTACCCCCATTTGCACCTAAAACATCCTCATTTTCAACTGATCTAAGTGCATCAAAGGGGTTCAAACAACTTACCTCTCTACCAAGTGTTTCAGTATTGTTCTTCGTACCACTTGTATTAGCACCATTCTTCTTAGAAACGGGTTTATATGTGTGTTTAGTCGACTCAAACTGAAATTTAAAGCCCATATTAAAACCACTAACCTGTTTCTTTCCACCAACCCCAGCATTACTTCGATTCAACTTCGCACCTCAAGAATGTACTGCACACTACTACAAAAAGAACCATCAAGACCCCCGTATGGAGACCAAATACCAAAGAAACGGGTCTGAAAACCCGAAATCCACCCCTCCAAAAGTATATGGACCTATTCTTACCAAGAACACGGTCTTGATTCAGGAAACAAACATAGACCGGTTTTAGGATGTAAAACCGGTCTATAAAAAGTAAACTGAGACCGGTTTTAGGATGTAAAACCGGTCTGGATTATCAATTAAATGGAGACCTGTTATTTTCTAAAAAAACCGGTCTCGATACAACTTTGAATTCTTACCGTTGGAGTATCAGATACAGCAGACGGATTTTATACACAAAATCTCATTTTAACACACATTCAATGCCATTTTATACAAACAACTACCTACTCAACTTCTTTTCAATTTTCAAACACAAATTTCATATCTATTAAATGCGTCATATTCATCATCAAAGGTATTAAATGCATCTTATTTATTAAGTTTAAATTTACTAATATAGATTACTCTTTTATTTTCTTAGAGTTTTGATGCTAATTCAATTCTTTGAATCTTCATTTATATGTAGGGTTATATGCGGAGATCATGTATGCCGAACAAAATATTTTTAGGATAACTTGACTTACGATTCGTTAGAGTAAGGTATTGTTTTCAATTACTTTTAAGCAAACACATATATTTTTTTTAAACATCCATGTAGTAAAACTAAGTAAGAGAAACATAGATCAATATATAGTTTAACACCCGTCCGATATTAACCTACTAGAGGTTAATCTTGGATTGTCCCCATTTGGGACTACTTTTATAACATATTGTTTCATTTAGGATGTGAATGCTTATTATTAGATTGAGTGTTGTTTTAGAAAAAAATCGATATCATTTTTCCTTAACTCCTACGGGTATGCACTTATACGTATACTTGGGGAGTTAAGGGGAAATGCTGCCGATTTTTTTTTAAATAATACTCAATCTAATAATAAGCATTCACATATGAGACAATGTGTTATAAAAGTGGGTTAGGATTGACCAAACGAAAAGAAAATCATACGTAATCGTGAGATGCATACATCTTATTGTATATCTTATATTTGTGTTACAGATGGATCGTCATACATGGATGTACAATATAAAGCGAGCTACCCCCGAATACATGGAAAAGTTGTCTGATTTCATGAAAGATGCTGAGGATGACCGGGTGATGAGCGGAAAAGATGAAATTTTTTGTCCTTGTAAGAAATGTAGAAATGGTGTATTATATGAGAGCGCTAAAGATGTTAAAAACCATTTAATTAGAGATGGGTTTACGAGAGGGTACACTTGTTGGGATTTTCATGGTGAAGAAAGAGTTGCTAGTAACGTCACTTTCTGAATGTAATAACAATGATTTGCCAATTAATAACGATCGTAGTGATTTAAATGACATGTTACATGATTTGGATGGTGATTTTTCACAAAAGGAGCACGCTAAATTTGAAAAATTATTTGTAGCCGCTGAAAAAGCGTTGTTTGTCGGTTGTAGAAAACTTAGTGTGCTTTCTGCGGTGATAAAGTTGTACAAATTAAAAGCATCATCTGGTTGGAGTGATATAAGTTTCACAAATCTGTTAGAGTTTTTGCATCAAGAAATGCTCCCCGAAGACAATGAATTGCCCATTTCAACTTACCAAGCTAAAAAACTAATGTGCCCCATGGATTTGGAAATTGAAAGAATAGATGCATGTCTAAATGATTGTATGTTGTATAGAGGCAATGATAAGGATCTACATGTGTGTAAGGTATGTTAAACATCAAGGTATGTGCAAATAAAACAAAAAGGACCTAACGGTGATGTGACCAAGAATGGACCTCCTGCTAAATTATTGTGGTATTTTCCCATTATACCAAGACTCAAGCGATTATATGCAGATGCCAAGGAGGCGAAATTGTTACGTTGGCATGCCGAGGAGCGTAAAAAAGATGGAAAATGAGACATGTAGCTGATTCTCTTCAATGGAGAAATATCGATAACTCATTTGAAAATTTTGGAGGGGATATTAGAAATATACGGTTAGGACTTAGTTCGACGGAATAAACCGTTTGGAAACATGAGTAGTCGCCACAAAGACTTGGCCGCTTCTTTTATGCAACTACAATCTTCCACCTTGGTTATGTATGAAACGAAAATACATCATGATGTCATTGTTAATTCAAGGCCCAAAACAACCCGGGAACGACATTGATGTATATTTGAAACCTTTAATAGATGACTTGATAACGCTTTGGGATGATGGAGAAAAAGTGTATGATGCATATTCGAAAGAGTATTTCCAACTACGAGCCATGATTTTTTGCACCATTAGTGATTTTCCAGCGTACGGAAATTTATCAGGATATAGTACAAAAGGGAAAATGGCATGTCCTGTTTGTGAAGATTGTACCCGCTCTGCTTGGTTACGACATTGTAAGAAAACGATATATATGGGACAATCAAGATCGCTTTCAAGGAATCACCCGTATCGTAGAAAGAAAGAGTTGTTTGATGGTAAAATAGAGCGTCAAGTGGTGCGACCGCCATTGGATGGAGAAGCTACATTTTCTCGAGTTAGAGACTTGAACATTGTTTTAGGAAAAGGAAAAGACAACACTGGTCCTCCTAAAGGTATTTGGAAGGGAAATATATTTTTTGGGAGTTAGAATACTGGGAGCATTTGCAAGTTCGACATTGTCTTGATGTTATGCATATCGAGAAAAATGTTTGTGAAAGTTTAGTAGGCCTCTTGTTAAACATTCCGGGGAAAACAAAAGATGGTGTTAATGTTAGAAATGACACGGAAGAAATGGGAATTCGACCAGAGCTTGCTTCTAAAGTGATTCCTGGAAAGCGTGGTACGTATCTTCCACCGGCGTGTTATACCATGTCTAAGATCGAGAAAACTAAGTTTTGTCAATGCTTGCATGGTCTTAAGGTTCCATCTGGCTATTCTGCTAACATAAAGAAGTTGGTTTCGATGAAAGACTTGAAGTTATCGGCATGAAATCACATGATTGTCATGTGTTGATTACACAAATGATTCCTATTGCACTTCGTGGAATACTCCCAAACCACATTCGACATACCATTACAAAGCTTTGTTTGTTTTTTAACATGATTCACTCGAAGGTGATTGATCCTGAGGTGTTAGATAAATGGCAACATGATGTTATATTAACGCTTTGTGACCTCGAGATGTACTTTCCACCTTCATTCTTTGATGTCATGGTTCACTTGGTATCTCATATTATAGGAGAAATAAAGGCTTGTGGTCCCGTCTTCCTACGATACATGTATCCATACTTAACTGATGCAACAAGTTTGCATAATTTTGTTTTGTGTTACAACTTTTAACATATAATGTATACTTTTTTTACATGTAGATCCCTTGGCATGACAATCGTCCGTTCTCCATGAATCAGATTGAAGACACTGTCGAAAAGTGGCATCAGTTATGTCCAATCTGATTGACATTACTGATAGGTAGTTGGTTATGTCGTTGTCTTTAGTTTTAGGCATTTGTACATTCTAGTATTTAAGTTAAGATGATACCTACGAACTACTTTTTTGTAAAAGGAATTTTGGAACGTACGTACGTTTAGTGCTAGAAATCGTTATCATCTAAGTTAAATTCTGTAATATATGTATTGAAGTTTATGGTTTATTAGTTAAACTTGGAATGTATGATGTATTTGGTAATTTATGGATCAAAAGCTGTTTGTGTATTGCTTGAAACCTGGAAACTGAAATTGAAATCTGGATGTGCTGGAAACTAGAACAATTAAAAACATTTCTTTTTTTTAAAAAAAACTAATAGACAGGTTTATTGAAAGAAACAAGTCTCTATATATAAAATAAGACCCGTGAAACACTAAAAAACAAGTCTCGATAATGAAATTGGGGCCGGGTTTATAGAGAGTAACCGGTCCCGATTATGATAAGCAAGACCGGTTTTTAAACCGGTCTCGATATGGTTTTCACATGGAGAGCCCCCCACTTAGAGACCCCATGAAAAACAGGTCTCGATGGATTCTACAACAGGTCTCGAAGGGACTTATTGTAGTAGTGTCACCACTATTCGTAGGCTTATTAGGATCCGTTTTAGGGCAATGTTCAGATTCATGTCCAAAAATCTTGCAAGTAGCACACTGTGGAGGAGTCTATTCATATTCGATAGAAATGGTTTCGCACATGTATCCCTCATTCTCCAAATTTGGGATAGCAATAGCCATTGAGTGCTTTAAAGTGTTTTTAACACTAACTTCAATCATAACACATGCATAGCTATTTCGACCCCATGATTCGTTGCGCATCGTACTAGTAAATGAATCAAACATTAATGACTTACCAATCTTAGTCTCAATAGCACTAAGTACATTAGTTGTAAATGCCGCTATAGGAACATCATGAAGCTTAACCCAAACCGAAACACGAGTTAACTCCTGTTTTTTCAAACTAGTAGCAGTAGTTTATTATTTTAAGAATTATCGGTATGGTACGGATCATCCAATGACCATTCTAAAGTACATCATTAACCCATTTTTTGGATCCAAATTTGAAAAAGTAAAAACCATTGACGTTCATCATAATATTTTGTATCTAGTATTTTCCCCAAGCTTAAAAAACATAATTCTGCATAAGTGGAAATTCTAAACGTGTACTAATAAAATAACCGTATAATGAGTTCGCCAATCTATGACTTACCACATCTACATATGATCTAGGTATTACTACTTCGCATTTACTAGAAGCAGAAGTAGTAAGACCATGAAAGTTACCTTGAATTGTGTTTTTGTCAACATTAAGCACATTAGCAAATGAACTCAAATGTTTACCATTAGTTTTACCCATAATCGTCCACTTGCTGAAGGCTTTAATGGTTATCCATCATCACCCACCAACACGAGCTTTCCTTCAAAGATTTGACTTTCAAAATCACGGATCTTTGTGGCTAATGAGGTAGGAGTTGACCACCAAATGCCTTTGACAAGATAGGGAACAATCCAAATACATCATTTTTTCTCCTTTTGAACCAATCGAATTAGCACTATTCGACATACCCTGAACTTCATTACCACTACTCATAGCATTCATAAGATCTTTACTCACAATCACATGCTCATCATTAGGTAATAATGACAAACTAGCAGACTTGCTTTCCTTTTTCGTGTCCTTTTTACGACCACCCTCTCTCCCTCCCGAACTTAAAAAGCCCCTCTACATCTACACCTTCAACACCCGAATAGTGTCAGCACAAATGATCAATTCAAAACTGAAAACACCTAGGTACAATACCACTAATCCGAAACCCTACAAGAAATAGTACACGAACAAGATGAAAGAAAAACCCTATGTGACTAGGATTACAAGTAACACCCTTAACCGTTATAAGATCACAAATAATGAAGACAACATTAACCTGTTTCAATGCAAACCCTAAATTGATTAAACGAAACCCTAACAATTGAAAACTCGAGCGTGCCCAAGAGTTATAAATATGCATAATTAAAGACAATATCAATGTAACAAAGTTTAAAGAATAAAGTAATCAGTTAGGGTTGAAAAAAGATGATCGTGAATTAGGGTTATGACGGAACCATGGCCAAATATGACCGGGTGCACAAAAAATTTTAACTGTACTATAATAGAGTTAAAATTGATGGATCAAACATATTTCATTAGACCGGGTGCATTTAACATTCATTTAAGAAAAATTGATTTTTTTTTTCAAAAATTAACACTACATCAAAAAAATTCATGGGGTTCTCGAAAACCCCCTGGTTTCGTCCTTGGTTATAGGTCTTCTTAGTCGCCACAAGGAGGGAGGGAGTTTTTTTGTATGATGGAATTATTGAAAATCACTCAAGTTTAAACAAAATGCTTATAGTTACCGGATTTTTTTTTCATCTGAAAATTAATAACACTTACGTTTTGATATATTATTCGTTGTTGTAATCATATCTAATAAGAGTACTAGTCATTTCCAATATTTAAAAAAAATGAACAAAATCTTGATGAGAACGTTTGACACATTTTGACATGTTTTTCTATCCATCCGTATTAGAACATTCTTTCTAGTTGAAAGTTGAAACGACTTAAAGATAAAACTTATAAGATTAAGTAACGTATCATTCCTCCTTTAATCTGGCTAAAAGTAGGTAGGGTAAGGTTCTAATGTATATATGAGGAATTTTCAAATGCTTACTCTTATTTTGGTACATTAATGAATAAATCTCCACCATCCATCTAAGATGATCTAATCATGGCGATAAACCCAAGATTTATTATAAACCCAAGTTCAATTTTTTTTCTTATTTTTCTTTGTCTTTTATATTTCTTATTTATTAACATCTTTTTCTTTTTTTTTTTTCTTTTTAGAATTCACGTACATTTTAAATTCATGTTTTTTTTTTTTTTTTTTTTTTTTTAATTTTAAGTTCACGCTCTTTTTATTCAAGTTTTTTCTTCTTTTTTTTTTTTTTCCCGCTTTCACGCTTTCATTTGTATCCATACGCTGCTCGCTTTTATACGCCGTCCGTGTTCATATGTTTTCGTCATTTTTTACGTTTCGTCGATTTGAGACGCGCGTCTGTTTTCATCCATTTTCGCACGCTTACATCCGTTTCGTCCGTTTCGACGCTTTCATATGTTTACATAAGTTTCGCCCTGCTTAGACGCTTTTGTCCGCTTTCACACGCCGTCCGCTTTTACGCTTTCATCCATTTTAGACATTTTCGCTGCTTTCGCACGTTGGCGTCCGCTTTTATACGCCGTCTGCTATCACACGTTTCGCCTCTTTCTTACGCTTTTAGCCCGCTTACGTCCGCTTCCGCCTGCTTTCTTACGCTTTCATTTGTTTTCTTACATTTTCGCTTTGTTTTCACACGCTTTTTCCATTTTCTTACGCTGCTCGCTTTCATATGTTTTCGTCCGCTTTCTTCGTTTCGTCCATTTTTGACGTGTTTTACGCTTTCATACGCCGCCTCGCTTTCACACGCTTTCATCCGCTTTCTTACATTTTCGCCTGCTTTCTTATGTTTTCGGCCATTTTCATACGCTTTTGTCTGCTTTTTAGGTTTTCATGTATTTTCGTCCGCTTTAGATGTTTTCGTCCGTATTTTACGCTTTCATGTATTTTCGCCTGCTTTTTTACGCCGCACGTTTTCACACGCTTTCATCCGCTTTTCACGCTTTCATCCATTTCTAGACGCCGTCTTTTCAAACGCTTTCATCCGCTTTTATAAGTTTTCGTCGCTTTCATCCATTTTATACGCTTTTGTCTGCTTTTATACGCTTTTGTCCGCTCAGACGCTTTTGTCCGCTTTCATAAGTTCTTCTTTCGATTTTATACGCTTTTGTCCGCTTTCGACGCTTTCATTTTGATATTTGTAAGTGACACTTATTTATCTCTTGTGATATAACATTGTAAGGAAGATGAAAAGTATTACATTATTCATCATGTATGTGTTATTATTTGTGATACTCAACTAAGAATATGATGGTTGTGTTTTTGAAAATATTTAGGAAGATTTTTGTGTTTTATGATATTATGAAATATTAGAAAAGTTGTTCAACTGAAAACAAGAGATGTTATGATACTTTTGTTAGACTTGTGGTGGATTTTTCTATTTAATGGATACATTGTGCATGTTTCGATAGGTTTTATAGCGGGATTTGTAAATATCTATGGTTGAATCAGCAAACTAAATAAGCTATTCTTGAAGATAGCACACATCTTTATAAACAAACTGAGGAAGCTCAAACACTTGTGATATCACAGGTGATATCACCTCACTTGTGATATCACACGTGATATCATGTGTGATAACACCGTTGATATCATGTGTGATATTACCGGTGATAGCATGTGTGATATCATAGTTTATATCACTTGTGATATCACCGCGATATCACCGTGATATCATAAGCAAGGTTGTAAAAGCACTAGCGCCAGTGAGGCGGAAGTGTAGGCCTAGCGATTAATCGGTTAGGCGGGATTAATCGGATTGGAATTTTATGCACGTAATTATAATATTAGATATTATATTATATTATATGTATGAGATAAGCATAGTGCATCAAAGTTCATATTTCAAGTGTTCAAATATAAACATAATACATAATTCTTCAAAGTTCAAAGTCAAACATAGATATTACTTGGTCTGTTGACCATTTTTAAGCGATCTTTGATCGATTAATCTGTTTTTTGACCGGTTTTTAAGCGATTTTGACCGATTTTTAAGCGATTTTGTTATTTTTAAGCAATTTTGTTCGATTAATCCGATTAGACCGATTTTGTCCGATAAATCGGTTTGTTGACCAAATTTTTAGCGATATTCGGCCAAACCGATTAAATAGGCCGATTATGATAAATCAAGACGCTTTGTGAGCGATCAACGATTATGCGAGGATTAATCGGCCGCCTAGGCCGATTTTTACAACAGAGATCACAAGTGAGGTGATATCACTTTTGATATCATGTGTGATATCACCTGTGATATCATGTGTGATATCACAAGTGTTTGAGCTTACTTAGTTTGTTTATAAAGATGTGTGTTTTCTTCAACCATAACTTCTTTAGTTTGCTGATTCAACCATAGATATTTTTAAATTCCGCTATAAAACCTATCGAAACATGCACAATGTATCCATTAAATAGAAAAATACACCACAAGTCTAACAAAAGTTTTATAACATCTTTGTTTTCGCTAAACACCTTTTCTAATATTTCATATTATCATAAAACACAAAATCTTCCTAAATATTTTCAACACAAATTAAAAAATGAACAGAATCATCACAGTAATATAATAAGTGATGTTTATTATCATTTCTTTCATATATACTTGGTAAAATACTAAATTCTTATCACATTTGGTATGAATTTAATATTTCACATTCTTAGTTGAGTATCACAACTGATAACACATATATGATGAAGAGTGTAATACTTTTCATCTTTCTTACAGTGTTATATCACAAGAGATAAATAAGTTCACTTAAAAATATCAAAATGAATAAAAAAGAAGCAAACTATGAAAATAGAGAATTGACATATTCTCATAATCAAACAAGTGTTGCATTAAATTAGCATTTTGTTGAAAAAATAAGAATTCACCTAAAGAGAGTTTAACCCTTTTATTTATACTCAGAGTATAATATCACAAGTGATAGATAACATTGGTTGCATTAAAAAAATATGCGCTTGTCAATTGCGATGAAAGACACAAAAACTATCTTAGAATCGAAAATTATAAAATATTAGAAAACACATACGTGATAATATATAAAAATATAAAGAGAAATGAAATATCTCAGGTGATATTAAAAGTTAAAAAACAGACTTGTTTGTTTATGAAATATCACAAGTGACATTAGACATTAACTTTTTTATAATAAATATCACAATTGATATTAGACATGTAATATAATAAAGTTTAATAATAAGCATGAAAACATATGAAAATAGACGAAAGCGTATAAAACCGCAAAAACGGATGAAACGGACAAACACGTATAAAAGAAATGAAAAGCGATGAAAACGGAAAAAGCGTCAAAACGGACGAAACGATAAAACGGATAAAATGGACGAAACGATGAAAACGGACAAAACGATGAAAATGCACGAAAACGTCTAAAATGGACGAAACGTAAAACCGAACGAAAGCGTATATAAACCAATGAAAACGATGAAAACGTGAAAACGGACAAAACGTAAGAAAATGACGAAACGTAAGAAAATGTATAAAAAGGTATGAAAACGAACAAAAACGTAAGAAAACGGACGAAACGTATGAAATCGGACGAAACGATGAAAACGGAAGAAAACGGACGAAACGTAAGAAAAACGGACGAAAACGTAAGAAAATGTATTTAAAACGTAAGAAACGAATGAAACGCAAGAAAACAGACAAAAACGTATGAAAACGGACGAAAATGTAAGAAAACAGACGAAAACGTAAGAAAACGGATGAAAACGGACGAAAACGTATGAAAACGTAAGAAAACGGACGAAAACGTAAGAAAACAGACGAAAACGTAACAAGACTGACGAAAACGTATGAAAACGGACGAAAGCGTAAGAAAACGGACGAAAACGACGAAAACGTAAGAAAACGGACGAAAACGTATGAAAACGTATGAAAACGGACGAAAACGTATGAAAATGGAGAAAACGATAAAAAGCGGAAAGAGCGGACAAAACGTATTAAACCGACGAAAAAAAAAAAAAAAGAAAAAAAAAGAAGAAAAAAAAAAACGTGAAATTAAAAAAAGTGATTAAAAAAATACAAATAATGAGAAAATAAATAAAAAAAGATAAAAAGAAAAAGACAAGAAAAAAACATGGACTTAGGTTTAGACATATTAAATCTTAGGTTAATCCCCACCATTAGATCAAACTAAATGGAAGGTGGAGATTTATCCCTTAGTATGGAAGAATTTTTGAGTATGCAAAATAAAGTGCCTCATGTATATATAGTGCATTAAGTTATAAAGTAAAAAAATTTTGTCTATAAAAGAAGTGTATATGTGTATTAGAAGGGCTGAGATACCCCAACACCCCATGAATTTATTCCCAAACACCTCATAGGCGTGGGCCCCCCTTCCGTACTGTACCATTGTCCCTTTTTTTTTTTTTTTTTTAATTGTGTATCGTTTATTTTGTATGGTATATTTAATTTGTGTAGTGTTTTTATATGTATAATGTATTTATTTGTGTGGTATATTTTATAAACTTTTTTTACGTTACTTTTTATAAACTTTTTTTTATAAAATTTTTATAAACTTTTATTATAAATTTTTTACAAACTTTTTTTTATAAACTTTTTTATAAACTTTTATAAACTTTTTATAAACTTTTTACAAATTTTTATAAACTTTTTATAAATTTTTATAAACCTTTTTATAAATTTTTATAAAAAGTTTCTAAGAAATTTATAAAAATTTATAAAAAGTTTATAAAAAGTTTATAAAAATTTATAAAAAGTTTATAAAACTAACGTAAAATAAATAACATATAAAACACTACACAATTAAAAACACTACACAAATAAATACACTATACATATACCTAAACACTACACAATTAAATTAAAAAAAAAAAAAATGGTACATCCGTGATGTGGGGAGACTCACACCACGATGTGAGAGAGAGAAACAACAAAAGGGTACCTGCGCATGGTGGGCCTCATAGTCTATGGGGTGCCTGCGTATCATGACCCTATTAGAATCACTATTTTGTGAAGCTAGTGTCTTACACGTGAAATAAACTAGATACGTAATAGTATTGCACTCGTAGGGACGAATAATGTACACGAGGCAAACTTGTAATGTGATGTGCCTATAAATACCATAAATACCATTTAAGACTCTCCATGAGGGGTGTAGTGTGTAAGCATTTAACTAGTAGTAATATTATCTTTCTTTCACCTCTTCCTCTCTAAACTTAAACATGGATAATATTTCATATACTTTGATCAACCTCGACCTCCCGAACCACATAAATCAACATACTTTCGATCCTACAAGTGATATCAGATTTGTTACTTTTGTTGATTTTTGTGTGTCCGTATACTGTTTTGATGATGTTTTGTACCATATTTGTTAACTGGTAAAAAAATTATCTTTAATGTGGTAACAATTTTATTACAAGTTGTTTGTATATAATTTATGGTCAAAAGTTAAAACTTTCATTTCTAGTTTTACAAATATGTTTCGTAGGTCTTATCGTCATGAGCACACGGTATGCATTACATTTAACATGTCATTCATCCCATTTTCGTGTCATTGGTGAGCCAAATGGTACCGTCACTTTGTGCCACTGATGAGCCAAACGCATCTGAGCCAGTGAAATGGCTCAAGCCATTCGTTTATTTTGTGTTTTTATTTTTTATTGTGAGTGAGTGGGTATTTTTAGTGGAGTATTTTCTGGAACCAATAACATGTTAGTGGTGTGTTATGAGGGAGGGTGTTTTAGTTGTTGGTGTTATTAGGAGGTGAATGATGTGGCGTTGAGATGACATACCAATAACGTGTTATCCGTCATTGCGATACCTTGTGCTCTTACAGCTTTTGTATAACTCATTATTCAAATAGTTTTGTACCAAACTCGTGACATTTGTGGTCAAAAAAGGTCGAGAAATTGGGTATAAAAAGTTGAATTTCTAAGAAAATTTGATGTTCTCTGAATAAAAAAAACCCATTTTATCCTTATTTTGAAACCCTTGTTCTCCGACTTTGGTTCTGTTGGGAATTATGGGAAACTACTGATTCGTCAAGTAAGCTCGCCAAGGATTCTCGAAGAAGGAATGGATTCATGAAGTTATACTTGAGGAGAAGTGTTAAAGCAGATATTGTGTTGTTTTGGAAGTGCGAACCACGTAGGAGAGATAAGCTCAAGATAGAGTAAAAGTCACCAGATGAAAGATAGGTTGGCGCCAGACATGTAGAGCTTACTCGTAATAAACAATATGATTAACAAAACAATATGATTAGTTGCATGCTTGTCTAGATGCATGCTTGGTCTATGTTAGTATTAGAGCGCATGATTGTAAACGCTCGTGAGTCATTAGGGTTTCTTGCCTATATAAGAAACCATGATAGTTAGTAATAGATAAGCTTTTCTCAAGTCTTTCAAGTCTTGTAAACTATCCGAAACATAGAGTTTCTATAATCAAAAAGATCCATAGAGGATCAAAGAGTTCTTAGTTATTACAACTTGTGTTTACTTTCCGCTACAAAATACGAGTTGTAGAGATCTTCCATTAGTTTGCTTGTGATTACATAGGCAACACTAACGATCTCCGAGTGCTTAAGATCTATCAAGGTCTTGTGTTTAACAAGTGGTATCAGAGCCTCGGGAAAGTCTCTACGATACTAAGAACCAGTCTCACCCCCATACAACCATACATTCATTCACCATGCCTGGATCCGATAATGAAAATGAAGTCACCAACACAAACAACACCAACACCACTTCCATGCAACAGCTCAGTCTCTCAAACAGTAATGGTAAATTTCCTTATTTGAAAAGGGAAGAGTATGATCTTTGGACTATGAAGATGGAAAACTGGATTTCCAATATTGATTGGAATCTGTGGGAGGTAGTAAAGAAAGGAAACAATTTAAAGAAAATGATTCCGACAGAGATGGGAAGTTTATCATGGCTCCTCCAAAACCTCAAGAGGTGTGGCTATGCAGAGAGCATAAAGTAAAACTATTCTCGCTTCAAGCCATACCAAGATCATCATGTGATTTTCACCATATGGATGATGCAAAGGACATATGGATGGCTCTCAAAGCAAGATTCGTGGAAATGAAGAATCAAAGAGAATGAGGAAGTCCATGCCGAGACAACAATTTCGGGACTTTAATATCTCCGAAGAAGAAGGTATCCACAAGGATACGACAGTTCCATAGGATTTTGAGTCACCTAAACCACCGAATGCAAAACCGATAATGATGATTGCAACTCAAAGTTCCTTCGATCTTTACCTCCATCATGGTTACATGTAAGTATTGCCTCAAGGCTAAAGGAGGGTTGGACATGCTTACCTTTGATGAGTCAGATAATGACTCGAACCCTTGAACCTCGATGTCGGACTCCCTACCGTACATCTTCTTCTCGCCATGCGCCTTTTGTTGGGACATCTCACTCCAACATGATGGTACCGCCTCTCGGTTCTAACTACTTTCCATCATCTCCCGCCCAACTACTTTCCATCATCTTGCACTCCCACTCCACCACATAACACTCGTCCCACTCCACCATGTTCTCAAACTAAGACAAGTAGTGTGATGGAGGATGTTCTTCATTCGCTTGTTGTCGATTATGATACTCAAGAAGATCTTGCATATGAAGACTTTGATCGCTTGGACCTCTTGAAATGGAGGAGATGAAACTAAAATGCAGTGGCATTGTCGCGCTGGACATCAAAAGGTTTGAAGAGAAGTCGGGAGGAAGTTTGCTTTCAAGGGAAAGGAACCACCGATTTGATAGGAGAAAAGTCAAGTGCTTCACTTGCCACCGATGGGGCATTTCTCAAGGAATGCAAAGACAGAAAAGTGGAGATGGAGCTAACTACCTTCCTATCGCCAGAAACAACAGAAGTGGAGCTCAGCAGCTCTCCTCACCATGGATGAACAGTCAACTGGATCGCACATGAACTCGTTAATGAGGAAGCTCATGATATCGATAAGCTTGGATTGCTTGCAAGGTGTACTTGGATGAAAGGCATGATCGGTTTGCCTTGATGGGACTATCTCGTGATCATCCCCTTAAGCATAAGAATATTGGTATTGTTGATAGTGGTTGTTCCAAGCATGTCCGGAAACAGAGATATGATGCACAACTTTGTTCCTATAGAAGGAGGAGGCAATGTGACTTTTGGAGGTAGTGATGGGAGTATCACAGGAAAGGCACCATAAAGACACCTCATCCGGATTTTGAAAATGTGTACTTTGTTAAGGAACTTCAAGATTTCAACTTGTTCTCCGCCTCACAAATATGTGACACTAAGAACAAAGTTCTCTTCACCGAGAATGAATGTCTTGTGTCGTCTAAAGACTTCAAACTCCCGTAAGAAACATCAATTTCACCGAAAGTTCCTCGAACTCACAATTTATACACATTCAACCTTAATGAAGTTCAACCCGGTGGTGACCTCACTTGCTTGGTGGCTAAAGCATCCCTTGATGAGTCTACTAAATGGCATAGGAGGATGGCTCATGTGAATTTCAAGACCATAAACAAACTCTAAAATGGGTCTTGTTGAAGGTCTTCCCACCAAAGTATTCACAAATGATCATAATTGTGTTGCATGCAACAAAGGAAAACAACACGTAGCCTCCTACAAAGCTATCAATGCTATGAGCATCATTTATGAACCTCTTCGCTGCTCCACATGGATCTGTTTGGTCCTACTCAAGTCCAAGCATTGATCATAAGTACTTTTGTCCGGTTATCACCGATGGCTATAGCATATTTTGTTGGGTCTTCTTTCTCGTAACCAAAGATGAAACATCTCAAGTGTCGATCGAATTCATCACTCGTTGAAAATCGTTGAACAAAAGGTCAAGGGTATTCGGTGTGATAATGGGACGAGTTTAAAATGCTATTCTTATAGAACTCGTGGGTCAAAAGGTATAAAAGGGACTATAGTAATCCAAGAACCCCACAACAAAATGGGGTGGCCGAAAGAAAGAATAGGACCTTAATAGAGGTCGCAAGATCAATGCTTGCAGACTCTAAACTACCAACTATGTTCGATCAAGTTGCTGGCACACGTGCTATGTACTAAACAGGTCTCCATTACAAGACCACAACTCAAAACACCATATGAACTTCTCTTTGGGAAGGTTCCCGCTCATTCACTACCTAAAACCTTTTGGTTGTCAAGTAACCATTCGAACACAAGTGATCCATTGGGAAAGTTTGATGAAAAGGTCGATGATGGTTATATTGTGGGTTATTCAGCCCATAGTAAGGCATACAGGATGTACAACTTGCAAGCCAAGAAGATAGAGGAGACGCTGAACCTGAGATTTTTGGAAGACAAGCATAATGTTCAAGGACGGGGTCATACGTGGTCTTTTGACCTTGACTACTTAACTGATTCTTTGGGTTACACTAGACACTTGGCTAACCAAAATGCAGGTCCTCAAGCTTCTCCCACTAACAATGCAGGTCCCTTAGATGATGACTCTGAAAATGAGTTTGAAGATGATGAGCAACCTATACTTGTGCCTTCTTTTGCTCCTAACAATATTGCAGGTACCACCTCCAAGGAGATTGCTGATCAGAGTGATGAGGATGACTCCCATTATGCTGAGGATCTTGCTAGGCTTTAGACACAAGAATTTGCTGCTAAGCTTGAAGCAGAGAAACTGAATGGAGGGGCTGCTAATGAAGGAGTCAGTAGAAACCATGTGTCTGCTGAAGTTGACTCTGTCACACCTACCATCCACAAATCTCAAGGCTATGCTGCTTTCTTCTCATGTTCCTTCTCAAGTGTCTTCGCACTTTGAGAACCTCATACACGCTTCCAAAACCCTCCGATCTTGGAAATCATCAACCCAAAGTCGGCATTTTCACTTCACCCTCTTATGATGTCAATTTGAACCAACAATCACTAATCTTGACTCATCCATTGAAGTCACCCCATCGCTACTCGTGAGGATCAACATTGCTCATCCTCAATCCAACATCATAGGTGATCTTCGCACCGTGAGAACTCAAGGGCTATAACAAGTCCTCAATTGGGTAGATTGCTTTTTCTCTTATGTCTCCAACCAACAAAGAGACAATCACACGTACTTCAAACATTGTCTGCTTGCTTGTTTTCTTTCTCAAGTGGAACCAACAAGTGTTTCTCAAGCTCTTAACGATTCAAGTCGGCTAGAAGCAATGCAAGAAGAAATGCAACAATTTCACAATCGCAAGTGTGGATTTTGGTTCCACTCGATGGCAAATATGCCATTGGGACAAAGTGGATTCTCAAGAATAAGAGAGATGCTCGGGTGTTGTGATAAAAACAAAGCAAGATTAGTAGCTCAAGGCTTCGCATAAGAGGAAGGGATTGATTATGATGAAGTGTTTGCACTGTTGCGAGTTGAAGCAATTCGTATTTTCTTGGCATATGCTTCTTACATGGGTTTCATGGTGTATCGATGGATGTCAAAGGTGCTTTTCAGATGGTGAGATTGAAGAGGAGGTCTATGTCACTCAACCCAAGGGATTTGAAGACCCGATCACCCAAATCATGTTTACAAGGTTGTTAAAGCTTTGTATGGCTTACATCGTGCACCTAGAGCTTGGTATGCTAGGCTTTCATCATTCCCGTCAAGCATGGCTATAGGAGAGGTGCTATTGATAAAACTCGCTCCTAAAGAAGAATTATTCGACATCATTTCGTGCAAGTTTATGACGACATTATTTTTGGCTCCACAAACGAAGCTTGGTGCGTGGAATTTGAGGAACTAATGAAGGGTGAATTTCAAATGAGTGCTATGGGAGAGCTTTCTTTTGGGTCTCCAAGTTCGCAAGAACAGGATGGCATCTTTATCACCAAGATAAATATGTGAGGACATTTTGAAGAAGTTTGGTATGGAAGGTGTTAGATCGCCACAACACCTTATGAAGCTCCAAAGACTAAAGCAAATAATGAACCAGATCTACCGTGAATGTTCATCCAGACAGTCCATGATTGGTTCATTGATGTATCCGATGACTTCAAGACCCGATATTACATTTGTTGTGAGTGTTTGTTCTCGACATCAAGTCACTCCACTTACTTCCCATCTAAATGCCGTCAAGAAGATCTTTAAGTACCTCAAAGGCCAACCTCTTTAGGCCTTTGGTACCCAAAAGAGTCTCCTTTCAAGTTGGAAGCATATAGTGACAAGTGATTATGCTTGTGCAAACCGGATAGAAGATCCACAACCTGAGGTCGCCAATTTCTTGAAAAGGTTGATTTCTTGGCAATGCAAGAAACAAACCATTGTGGGTGCCTCAACCATCAAGCGAGCACGTTGTCGCCGCAAATTGTCGGGATGTGTCCTTTGGATTCGTAACCAATTGTCGGACTATGGGTACAACTTCATGAACACTACAATTCATATAGATAATCAAAGTACCATCTCGCATAGTCAAAAATCCGGTTTTCAAAAAACAAAACACATTGAAATCAGCACCACTTTATAAGAGATGCATATGAAAAACATTTGATAAAAGTGGCAAAAATCCATACGATAATGTGGCAGACTTGTTAACAAAAGCGTTTGATGGACCAAGGTTTCAACACCTCGTGGTCAATATTGGAATGTTAAACCCTTGACTGCATAGTTTAAGGGGAGGCATAGGCCTCAGGGGAGGCATATGCCTCAGGGGAGGATTTGTGCAAACTCTGCATACCTTTGTTTGTTTGTGTCATATTTTGTTCAATAAACAGTTGGTAAAAACATCATTTTGCCAATAGTGATAGCGTTTATTTAATACATTTTATCTTTTTAGTTTTCTCTAATTTGCTTTTTATAATTCTTTGCTAACACTAACTGTCTAATTATTCTTTAGCTTGTTTTTGTGTATTTTTGTGTCTGTTTTGCAGCTGTCTGAATTGCAGTTTGTCTATCCCATGAACAAGTTCAAATTCATCAAGTGTGACTCAATGGTACATGGTCAAGGTAGCTAAAAGAGTGTTGCTGGTTTCTTCTGAAAGTAAAAGTACTGAAGCATACAATTTGATTCCACTGAAGTTATAATACTGAAGAAAAGAAATTGAAGTCAAATTGTTCATTCATTCATTCAAGAAACAGCTTTACATGTACTTACATAAAGTCAACCTACTACATATGCATCTACAAGATACGAAATGCATAAAGCTAATCCTAATCTAGTGTATATCTTTCATTCCGAAATCTAAGTGAATGTTGGATATGCATTAGATGCTGGCTTTGCTTTTGTAGGTCTTGCATAACCACCCATTCCGTTTAACTGGCTGGTTGGATATGCATGACCAGCACGACGAAGATGCTAAGGACCAAAATGGAGGGATGGATTGATGCAAACGATTGACGATGACGATGACCACGCAGGATGACGGAGAAAAATAACGTGTCCTGTGTGCTTCATCTATTCATTTCGACCAAAATGCAATCGATCCACCCTCTCTAAGCCCTTCTCCTATACGATGTGTGTTGATGCACCAAAAGATGGCGCAGTGAGACCAAGAACCACCTCTCTATCTTTGGGGAGTGGCGGATTCCTGGCACGAGGTCTTTGTTGAGACCTAGGTGCTGGAGGTTGGGAGTAAGATGTTCCTCCTTATAGGAGTCATCGTAATCATCGCCAGATTCACTTGGATTCACTACACCGCCATCTCCAAGAAGGAGAAAGGGCGATTTATTTGGTCTTGGATAGGGTTGAGGAAAGTAATGTTGCCATGGGTTTGATTCACCACTGATGATGATGAAGAGGATGATGAAGATGAGGAAGTGAGATCTATGATCTCGTGTTTGGTATTCATGGTGCAATTTGGTTAATTGGGGTTATTTTACATCTAGGGTTTGTGGTAATTATTTGGGGATCTTGATGAAGAGATGAGTTACATTGGGATCATTTTATAGACGGGTTCGAGGTTCAATGAGTTTAATGCGAGTGGTTGGCACAAGAATTCTAGAAACTTACCAAGATATTCTTATCTTTGATGCATCTCTCAAGTTATAACTCAGCAGATTGATCATGTTCTCTCACCAAGTGTTGTTTTGAGTTGGGTCAAAGATGCAATACACGCCAAGAATAGTCAACCAAACGGTCAATTTTTCCTTGACTTTAATTTGGGCAAAAACTCAATCCACCATCACTCTCTTCAGAACAAACAAATTCCCTCTCATTCCGCTTGCACAAACACTCACCACTTCAAGAATCTTAACCCTAAACACTCATATCCCTCATGGCTCTTGAGTTTAAACATGATCACAACAAAGTTGCATTTCTGGGAAATGGCAAGGGATATGAATTGTACGAACCAATGGTGGAATTCCTGAAAAGGTCCAAGATTTGTTATGCTCTAACTCATTCTCCAAATGAGATATATGAATCATGACACTCAATTTTGGGCATCTCACGAGAAGAGGAGTGAGACAGAGATTAGGTCGTGATTGATGAAACAGAGTACATAGTTACAGAGGACCTAATTAGAGGAAGCTTCACTTGAAGATGCCGATGGAGTATTTTACTCTAATCGTGAAGATGTGCTTAATGGGCTAAGAGCTATTGGCTATCGAGGAACAAGAACCGACATGTGGTCAAGAAGGAACTCGCCAAGTGGAGGTTCCCGGTTCACACGCCGCTCAATGCATGAGCAACAAGACCGGAGGATGGGACCGGTTCTCACACAACCGGGCTATGGTATTGTGTGTCTTTCCCAAGGGTAACTTTCAATTTTTCTACATATATTTTTGAAAACTTTGTTGAAAATATTCAAAAGAAAAAGGGAAAATTTTTAATGTACCCAAGGTTTCTTCAAATGATTTTAGACACCACTACCCATGCCCAATCTTTCTATCCCATAGGTACTTTGACTGCTAAATTGTTTGCCACAATGAGAACTCACTTTCAGGGGGAACATCATCCTTTGCTAGCAGCCATGTTGCCCCAAGGCAATGAGGCTGCTGATGAGGAGAATGTGGCTAATGTTCCTCCTACTTCACCTGTTGCTACTGATGGTAATCCATTAGTTAACATAGATGAGGGCCCCTCATCAACTGTTGAAGCAACGATGTTGCTCCGCATCACCACCATGTCCCGGCCCAACACCCACACATGTTACCAATGATGAGTCCGATCATAATAGACTACCCACACTAAGTCCCGAAGAGATCCTCTTAATGAAGATCTCCTCACATTGAGCATGACCATGTTACTCGAAGGTCCAATGAAGCTCCCCGACCACGAGCAATCACTGGTGGAGCCGAGGACCCTATTACACCTCATCCTGCCTATGCTCGTTAATGTGTATGTCACGAGGTTACTAGTCTGAAAAAGGAGCTTGCAGATACCAAGTCTTCACTTGAGAGTAAGATTGAAGAACTACAGAATCAAGTCAAAGAATTAGAAGACAAACTCAAAGGGAGCTCCAAAAGGAAGCTTGTGGTTTCTTCTGATGAAGAACAAGAAGTACCTCATTTTGAGTCTCTGGAGATATTGGCTGAGGTTTCTCTCAATGATCCTTCATCAGTAATTGTTGCTTCCTCAAAGAAGAAGGAACATGTCCTTTACAAAAGAAGAAAGAGATCTTACTTACATAAGGTTTCTTCTGAAGCTTCTAAGGAACCTAGTGCTGATAAGAATACATCTGCAGAGGTGCGAATGGAGGATGTTTCTTCTGTTTATGATGACCTGGGTATTGCAACTGAGGTCCCTGTTGTTGATTTATCTGAAGAAGAGTGTGTTAAGAAGCCTGATGACAAAGGGAAAAATGTAATCACTGAAGATGAGCTTGGTCCAGACCTTGTAACTGAGGAGGAAAGACTAGGTCAAGCAAGTAGATTGGCAGAGTTTGAGAAGTCAAAGGAAAGTGAAGTATTGGCTCCTCAACTTGAAACAGAGGACTTTTCATCTTTAACTCCCGAGAGAAGAAGAGAACTGGATGCAATGAGGTTCGATGCTCACGAACACTGGGATATTCTAACTCAACAAGTCATTTCAAGACCATCTCTTGCTCAAAGTATACTAGGTGGAGATTTCCTCATGACAATTATGTGGAGCGAATGATGGCTCGTGGAAGACAAAGGAAGCAAGAAGCTATTGCACAAAGAGAGCCATCAAAGCTCGAAGGACAAAGAGAAACCTCCTTCCAAAGTCGAAATAAGAATGGTGGTGAAGAATCAATGCTCAATGTACAACTCGCTTAACAATGAAACAAGTCAAGGCTTTTCCCGATCATGTCCTCGTATCGCAAATATAATCGTGATCATGAAGGACAAATCATCATCTTCAAGACATACTACTCACTTGAGAAGGATTACAGAGAGTGAAGTCGCCCAAGCCAAAAGACTCAAGTCCGATGATGCTCCACCAAGGAATCATCTCCAGTCATTCCTCATCAAGCATCTCAAGTTGCTTCTTTATATCGACAAGGGTCCATCTGCTGAACCATCTTCCAATTCTCCTGAAGCACCTGATAAATCTGTCCCCACTTCATCTAGGGCAACCATTGACACCCAAGAAGCGTCCAGAGTTAAGGAAGCTGATCTCACAGAAACTAAAACAGAAAGGGCAATAAAGATGCTCCACAGGATGAATGCACTTCGTGTTCCAACTAAGTCCCACTCTACCTCTTCAAGTCTTACCACAATTGTTCAAGATGAAAATGCTCCCTCTAGGGAAATCTATCAGCCTGGTAGAGGACAAAGAGAATGGCCAAAAGATCTCCAAGAGATCTTGAAGTCGATAACTCAACTTTCATTATCGAGGGTTTCTGCCGATTTTCCGATGGAAATTCGATGAGGTGGTAGATTGAAATTGAAGGATGATGAGATGAATGTCATTCATCGGAAGGACTCCACTTCAATGGAATTCACCTTTCTAAAGGAAATTTACACTGTAGACAGGCGGACATACTTTCTCCTGCTCACTCGTGTTACCACCTATTATCGCAACAAGGAACCACAAGGTTCGGGATGTTCTTACCAGAGATCTTCAAGTCCTGTTAAACTCTCACATTCCCAATAGCAAAGCACATTCCATTTGGGAAAACTCACATCGGTGGAAGCTTGCATCCCGGAGATTCTATCCTCCCTCGTGTGCATGTGCTTGAGACTAAGGGTGGCATCACGGCCCGCATGTTTTCTCGAAAGAAAGTATCCTTTGCCCAAAAGACTTATGGAAAAGATGCCGAGTCGAAATTGGAAATACCTCCAGATCCTCCGTGGCAATGAAAGACACCGCTTTAACATTGGTAGGATTGATCAAGACTCAACTTCAACAACCGCAATAGGCCTCATCCTCATCCATATCAGACACATGGTACCCTCTGCATTACTTTGTTTTGTTTGTGTTATGTATATTCCTGCCTTTTCCTATGTTAAGTTTTTAATTATTAGTTAAAAAAAAAAAAAAAAAAAAAAAAAAAAAAAAAACACTAACTTTTATGCAGTGTCCGTCTCATTATCCAATTCGATGGTTTTAACTCACCGATGTACCTTGTGTATGTCAAAGAGTTGGCTAGTCCAAAGGGTACACTTTGGTAAAGACACAACAAACTGTTGATAGTGAATGGTTTGCTCAAAATCATAGGGTCTGCAACCACCCATGCTTAATCGCCGAGGGTTGTATGGTCATCAATTCACCATGGTCTATTCCTTTTGGAATCCAAGAATTGGCTAGCCCACATGAATATGGCATGTGGTAAAGGCAATCAATCCATATTTGGTGCTCAATTCACCAATGCTAAGAATTGACTAGTCCCGAGCAAACGGCCATGTAAAGACAAGTCAAACCGCTTATATGGTTGCCGGTTTGCCAATAAATCGATGGTTATCAATGTACCATGGTTTTCGAACTCAAACATATGGCTACTCCAAGTAGTAATGGCTATTGGTAAAGAGACATCAAACCCATTATTTTCAATGATTCACCTCTCATGTGAGTTAACACATATATGATGAAGAGTGTAATACTTTTCATCTTTCTTCTGTTGTTATATCACAAGAGATAAATAAGTTCACTTAAAATATCAAAATGAATAAAAAGAAGCAAACTATGAAAATAGAGAATTGACATATTCTCATAATCAAACAAGTGTTGCATTAAATTAGCATTTTGTTGAAAAAATAAGAATTCACCTAAAGAGAGTTTAACCCTTTTATTTATACTCAGAGTATAATATCACAAGTGATAGATAACATTGGTTGCATTAAAAAAATATGCGCTTGTCAATTGCGATGAAAGACACAAAAACTATCTTGTAACTGAAAATTATAAAATATTAGAAAACACATACGTGATAATATATAAAAATATAAAGAGAAATGAAATATCTCAGGTGATATTAAAAGTTAAAAAACAGACTTGTTTGTTTATGAAATATCACAAGTGACATTAGACATTAACTTTTTTATAATAAATATCACAATTGATATTAGACATGTAATATAATAAAGTTTAATAATAAGCATGAAAACATATGAAAATAGACGAAAGCGTATAAAAACTGCAAAAAACGGATGAAAACGGACAAATACGTATAAAAAGAAATGAAAAGCGTATGAAAACGGAAAAAAGCGTCTGAAAACGGACGAAAACGTATAAAAACGGATAAAATGGACGAAAACGTATGAAAACGGACAAAAACGTATGAAAATGTATTTAAAACGCCTAAAATGGACGAAAACGTAAAAAACCGAACGAAAGCGTATATAAACCAATGAAAAACGATGAAAACGGACAAAAACGTAAGAAAACAGACGAAAACGTAAGAAAACAGACAAAAAGGTATGAAAACGAACAAAAACGTAAGAAAACGGACGAAAACGTATGAAATCGGACGAAAACGTATGAAAACGGAAGAAAACGGACGAAAACGTAAGAAAACGGACGAAAACGTAAGAAAATGATTTAAAACGTAAGAAAACGAACAAAACGCAAGAAAATGTATAAAAACGATGAAAACGGACGAAAATGTAAGAAAATGTATTTAAAACGTAAGAAAACGGATGAAAACGGACGAAACGTATGAAAACGTAAGAAAACGGACGAAACGTAAGAAAATGTATTTAAACGTAATAAGACCGACAAAACGTATGAAAACGGACGAAAGCGTAAGAAAACGGACGAAACGTAAGAAAACGGACGAAAACGATGAAAACGTATGAAACGGACGAAAACGTATGAAAAAGCAGAAAACGATAAAAGCGGAAAGAGCGGACAAAAACGTATGAAAACCGACGAAAACGAAAAAAAAAAAAAAAAAGAAGAAAAAACGTGAAATTAAAAAAGTGATTAAAAAATACAAATAATGGGAAAATAAATAAAAAGATAAAAAGAAAAGACAAGAAAAAACACGACTTGTGGTTTAGACATATTAAATCTTAGGTTAATCCCCACCATTAGATCAAACTAAATGGAAGGTGGAGATTTATCCCTTAGTATGGAAGAATTTTTGAGTATGCAAAATAAAGTGCCTCATGTATATATAGTGCATTAAGTTATAAAGTAAAAAAATTTTGTCTATAAAAGAAGTGTATATGTGTATTAGAAGGGCTGAGATACCCCAACACCCCATGAATTTATTCCCAAACACCTCATAGGCGTGGGCCCCCCTTCCGTACTGTACCATTGTCCCTTTTTTTTTTTTTTTTTTAATTGTGTATCGCTTATTTTGTATGGATATTTAATTTGTGTAGTGCTTTTTATATGATAATGTATTTATTTGTGTGGTATATTTTATAAACTTTTTACGCTACTTTTATAAACTTTTTTATAAAATTTTATAAACTTTTATTATAAATTTTTACAAACTTTTTTATAAACTTTTTATAAACTTTTATAAACTTTTTATAAACTTTTTACAAATTTTTATAAACTTTTTATAAATTTTTATAAACCTTTTTATAAAAAGTTTCTAAGAAATTTATAAAAAATTTATAAAAAAAGTTTATAAAAAAGTTTATAAAAAATTTATAAAAAAAGTTTATAAAAAGTAACGTAAAATAAATAACATATAAAAACACTACACAATTAAAAACACTACACAAATAAATACACTATACATATACCTAAACACTACACAATTAAATTAAAAAAAAAAAAAAAAATGGTACATCCGCATGTGGGGGAGACTCACAGCCGCCGCATGTGAGAGAGAGAAACAACAAAAGGGTACCTGCGCATGGTGGGCCTCATAGTCTATGGGGTGCCTGCGTATCATGACCCTATTAGAATCACTATTTTGTGAAGCTAGTGTCTTACACGTGAAATAAACTAGATACGTAATAGTATTGCACTCGTAGGGACGAATAATGTACACGAGGCAAACTTGTAATGTGATGTGCCTATAAATACCATAAATACCATTTAAGACTCTCCATGAGGGGTGTAGGTGTGTAAGCATTTAACTAGTAGTAATATTATCTTTCTTTCACCTCTTCCTCTCTAAACTTAAACATGGATAATATTTCATATACTTTGATCAACCTCGACCTCCGAACCACATAAATCAACATACTTTCGATCCTACAAGTGATATCGATTTGTTACTTTTGTTGATTTTGTGTGTCCGTGATATCTCGCTTTTGATGATGTTTTGTACCATATTTGTTAACGGTAAAAATTATCTTTAATGTGGTAACAATTTTATTACAAGTTGTTTGTATATAATTTATGGTCAAAAGTTAAAACTTTCATTTCTAGTTTTACAAATATGTTTCGTAGGTCTTATCGTCATGAGCACACGGTATGCATTACATTTAACATGTCATTCATCCCATTTTCGTGTCATTGGTGAGCCAAATGGTACCGTCACTTTGTGCCACTGATGAGCCAAACGCATCTGAGCCAGTGAAATGGCTCAAGCCATTCGTTTATTTTGTGTTTTTATTTTTATTGTGGTGGTGGGTATTTTAGTGGAGTATTTTCGGAACCAATAACATGTTAGTGGTGTGTTATGAGGAGGTGTTTTAGTTGTTGGTGTTATTAGGAGGTGAATGATGCGGCGTTGAGATGACATACCAATAACGTGTTATCCGTCATTGCGATACCTTGTGCTCTTCTGCCTTTTGTATAACTCATTATTCAAATACTTTTGTACCAAACTCGTGACATTTGTGGTCAAAAAAGGTCGAGAAATTGGGTATAAAAAGTTGAATTTCTAAGAAAATTTGATGTTCTCTGAATAAAAAAAACCCATTTTATCCTTATTTTGAAACCCTTGTTCTCCGACTTTGGTTCATTGGGAATTATGGAAACTACCGACTCGCCAAGTAATCGCCAAGGATTCTCGCCGAAGAAGGAATGGATTCTCTGAAGTTATACTTGAAAAGTGTTAAAGCAGATATTGTGTTGTCACGAAAGTGCGAACCACGTAGGAGAGATAAGCTCAAGATAGAGTAAAAGTCACTGTATGAAAGATAGGTTGGCGCCAGACATGTAGAGCTTACTCGGAATAAACAATATGATTAACAAAACAATATGATTAGTTGCATGCTTGTCTAGATGCATGCTTGGTCTATGTTAGTATTAGAGCGCATGATGTAAACGCCGTGAGTCATTAGGGTTTCTTGCCTATATAAGAAACCATGATAGTTAGTAATAGATAAGCTTTTCTCAAGTCTTTCAAGTCTTGTAAACTATCCGAAACATAGAGTTTCTATAATCAAAAAGATCCATAGAGGATCAAAGAGTTCTTAGTTATTACAACTTGTGTTTACTTTCCGCTACAAAATACGAGTTGTAGAGATCTTCCATTAGTTTGCTTGTGATTACATAGGCAACACTAACGATCTCCGAGTGCTTAAGATCTATCAAGGTCTTGTGTTTAACAGGTTCTTCGAATTTGGTTCCATTAGTCTAACAGAATAGACTTCCGATTTTGGAACACACCAGAACTCTCCGAATTTAGTGTTCTCCGAATTTGGAATCCTCTGGGATCCTTCGAATCAGGAATCCTCCGGATTTGACTCCGAGTCACAAACTCTCAGTGTCTCAACACTCTGAGTCTTAACTCTCCGAGTTTTAAACCGTTGACCAAAATCAAAGTACCAAAGACTTTATGTGGACTTCAGTTTTACCATCATAAGTCCAAACCTAAAAGAAAAATAAAAAACACATTTAAATGAGGACTGATAATACGAAGTATACCACAACCAAGAACCAAGTCTGTAAGCAAAAATGAATCCTAATCTACACACAACCAAGACCCTCACCGTCACTCCCCAACAACTCACAATCACACAAACAAGAATCGGACTTACAAAGAAACAAACAAAAAATCTCTGAATCGATTCAAACTTTGCTACTAATATTTTAAATATTTTCAGCTTGAACTTATTTCCGCATAGATCTAAAATGTAAAACACAATATCCATAAACATGTACTCATATTCGTAGTGGATTAAAGGTGGATATTTGATTCGGTATGTGTTTGATTTTAGAGGAAGGAGGATTAGCTTTTCGAAAGTTGCGTGTTATTTGGAGATATAAGGTGGAAGAGGTGTTCGATTTGCAGATGAGATGAGACGAGTTTGTGATGAGTTTGGTGAAGGAGAGAAATATTAGGTGAGAGTGGGGGCAGATGATTATCGGTGTGTGTGTGTGTGTGTGTGTGTATTAGGGTTAGTTAAACCAAGAACCAAGTCTGTAAGCAAAAACGAATCCTAATCTAGACACAACCAAGACCCTCACCGTCACTCCCCAACAACTCACAATCACACAAACAAGAATCGGACTTACAAAGAAACAAACAAAAAATCTCTGAATCGATTCAAACTTTGCTACTAATATTTTAAATATTTTCACCTTGAACTTATTTCCGCATAGATCTAAAATGTAAAACACAATATCCATAAACATGTACTCATATTCGTGGTGGATTAAAGGTGGATATTTGATTTGGTATGTGTTTGATTTTAGAGGAAGGAGGATTATCTTTTCGAAAGCTGCGTGTTATTTGGAGATATAAGGTGGAAGAGGTGTTCAATTTGTAGATGAGATGAGACGAGTTTGTGATGAGTTTGGTGAAGGAGAGAAATATTAGGTGAGAGTGAGGGCAGATGATTATTAGGTGTGTGTGTGTGTGTGTATTAGGGTTAGTAATAGAATGTTTTTAATAACGACTAATTATATCCTCATCAACTACACTCTCTCTTTAAAAAATATCTCTCCAACCTCTCTCTAAACAAATAAACCCAATCCACCCAAACCTTTACCAAACATCTTTTTTTTTCCGGCGGTCGGTTTTGGCCGGCCGCCTGGACCTCCTTCTTCCATCTTTTTTGTACTTTTATTTTCCCACAATAAAAGCCCTTACTCACAGATCTATCATCTCCCATCTTCACCGCTGCTGTTGTGTCGCTGCCGCCACCGCTGTCTTCAGCTCAGATCTGTTACCATCCGGTCTCTTCTGCTCAGATCTGTTGTGGTCCGTTATCGATGGCTTGCTGCTGCCTTGGGTTTTGACTTTAGATCTGTTTGGTTTAGGTCTGGCTCCTTTAAGGATGCTTAGTTTTATCTTCTATGTATGTTTTATGTATTTTATGTACTTTTGTCAAGCTACATCTTCATATGGTTGTGTCTACTAAAAGCTCACTTTGGTGATTCCCCCCACCCTTGTATGGTGTTCTTTGTAGTCATCACAACTATTATGGTGTATGTCTTGTTTTGGCTTAACTTGTTACCTCGTGTATTTTGTTTGGCAAGTCGGTTTCGATTTTGCCCATTATGTTCGATGTAACTTGTTGTGTTTAAATTACCTCCATTTGTGAGGTGTGAAATGTTATCTCTGTTCAAAAAAAATAACGACTAATTAGGGTGCGTTTATTTTGGATTGGATTTGCGCTTTCGATTATATCTAATTTTTTTATCCGCAATGTTATACCACATGATGGACTGGGCTTGCGAGTTAAATTTTGATCCAAAAATGCTTAAGTTCTTGGCTAAAAAACAATAATAATATCCAATGTATTTTAATACATTGTGTGCACTTTGGTATAATATTTGGCAGAAATAGTGGTATTTTGGAATTACAAATTTTCACGCGATTAATTATTTCACGGCTAGAATTGGTGTTATTTTAACAAAATGTCTATGGGGTTTTTGTACGGTATTATTGATTTGAATTTGAAGTGACATTTCTAATTTGTACTTATTTATCTTAGAGACGTTAATTAGTTGGTTGCATGTCTCAAGATAACTTTTCTGGGCGTTTATTCACTGTGCACCTAATACTTTAAAGAGTTACGTTGTGGTGCTTAGTATAGGTTCTAAGTCACATTTATCTTTGGTGCAAGCATTGAGTCACAAAGTTAGGCATTTATTTCTTTTTCAAGTTTGTCATATTGGGTTGTCTCCATATGTGGTCACTATTATTAGCCGGTTGAATCAAAAGAAGATTCAATTACAGGTTGGTTTGAGAGAATTGTATTGAGGGTATTTCTCGACATCTCACAAAAATTATGCTTAAACATGTTGTTATGGCTCTAATATTGCTTACAGCTCAAGCTGATTTTACGACATGTACACAACATTATGATGATTCTGATAACTGGCAACCATTAAGAGGGAGAAGTTGTGTTTTGTCTTTCGTGATTTACTTTTGAGGGACCTGTGCTTAATCCGAAACCGAATAGGTACCAATGATGTGTACATCGGGGCTTATTTGCCAACTTAAAAGCATCATATGTGAGTTATGTTGATATGTCGCTCCCCGACCATACAACCATTGTTCTATACTCAAGTGTCTTGTCTACTTTATCCGATGCGTGATTAGAAGTCTAGAGATATTTTATAAAGTTTGTAAGTTTGTGAGGGAGCAGATAAAATAAAAGGCTCGCTAGTTAGGAAGGAGTAATAACCTAACTATACCATTACAGTTGAAGTTCAGAGCTACAAGGATCAGTGTCGTCAGCGCCACAGATCGATGCCGAAGTATTCGGAAGAAGGAACTCAAGGATGATGCATAAGGAGTTCAGAGCTGAAAGGATCAGAGCAGTCACTGCCAAAGATCAAAGCCGAGATCGTCGAAAGAGAGAACTTCAAGTCATCCTCAGTATCTTGACTACCGAGACTCTGCGCTTCAACAACATTTTCATTATTGTTATTTAACTTTGGTTATTGTTATTAACTTTGATTATATATTTATAGGTCTCATTGTAACCATTCACGTGTGAGGCCATCTTGGAGGGAGATTGTTAAGATCATTATTTTGTGAAGCTGGCATCTTACACGTGAAATAGACTAGATACGTAATATAGTTGCACCCGTAGGGACTAACAATGTACACGAGTGATACCGCTCAAAAGGAACATGTTTTTAGTAGCATTATTGTTGGTTTCGTGTATGATAATCGGCTATATTTACTCATAACTAATGCAAAAGTGCAAAAGATGCGTATTTGTATGTGAATGTAGCCAGGTATCGCAAAAGATGAAGAAATGAAAATTTCATGCACATTTGGAGAATTCCCGATGAAGGAAGTCAAGTAAGGAAGCTCTTGGACTCAATGATTAGGAAGCGCAATGATTTCTAAGTATCTACAATAAGTAAAGATCAAGTTTCGTCTTGGAAATCAGCAGCGAAAACAAAGAAAAAGGCGCGAATCAGAAAAAGTCAACAAAAGTCAAACTGGGAGTAGGAGAGACGCCCAACCAATCGGTTGGAGCCCGTAACCGATTCGGTTGGGCTAGTGGTCAACACGCAACTGATCCGGTTGCCAAGCCTGGAGTTACATCTTTTGTTATTTAATGTTGCCTTAACTCCCCATAATCATTGGAGGCTGATCATTTCCTGTTATTAACTTGTATGGGACATTTTTAGTCAGTTAGTTAAGGTTCTTTAGCTATAAAATGAACCTAGACTTAGTAATCAAGGTGTGACACAACCAAAGTGTAATAGTTTACACCAAAGCTATTACCAAACCTTATTATTCATCCCAAAAGTCTTGTTACTGGTGTAAAACGTCCAGGAGGTTGGAGAGACGAATTCTCATCCATTGTTTGATCATTCGGAGTTATACTGTTAAGCTAGACGATTAGAGGCGTGTGGTTGCTATATTCCACAATTTCTAATTCTTGTACTCCAAAAGTTTAGGTATTCTATGGAACTTGTTATGAATTACTATTCTCTTGAATTATTTGAATTACCTTGTTACTACTTGTGTTTTGTTATGATTTTCATGGAGTAATTCTTGAATACACTTGTGTGTAAGGATGTAGGAAATCATACTAGTGTTCTTCTATGTGATGCATGTAAATGATCTTGTTTAAATGAGTTTGTTGAAAAACTACTAGTCTTGTTTGATTTGTCGGTAAAACATGTTTTAAGAAAAAGGACCGAAAGGATTTCTCTTGTGTTTTATTCCAAAAAGTTAAGTGACAAACTAGTATGGGGATATGGTGATTGACACCCACCATGTTTACTTATTGAAGCAAGACTAGAAACATTTTCATCACGAAATGTCGAAAGATTCGTAGGAACAAGTTTAATAAGAACCTTTTACAAACAAATGGATTTTCTAAAGGATAATCATTAGGATAAGGATCGAAAGGATTACCTATATGTTATTGTTCTTAAAATGATTTTACAAAACATAAACCATGGGTTGGAAATCATTTGCTTATGATTTGTGCATCACATCAAGAGTTTACACCAACCCTTCATAAACACTTTCTATGATTGCCTATAGACTTCACACAAGTATAAGTTTCTTAATATTGATTTTCACTAAACCATAATTTTTGAGAGAGCCTTGACAAGCTTTCTTGCTACCAATCTTTTAAAATAAAATTAAAACGCAAATCTCTTGGGACGATCTCGACTTACCCACCTTTGCTATCGCGAACACGTATACTTGCTCGTATGTGTTTATAGTAATTTCCGGATAATTCGTGTTTATAAATTTTTAAAACTTGCACACGGTGAGCACATCAAGTTTTTGGCACCGCTGCCGGGATTCGAGAATTTTTTTATTTTGTTTCGTTTATGCAAAATTGGTAATATTAGAATTTGGTTTCAAAGTAAAAAAAATTTGTTTTAGGGACCAACCGATTCGGCTGCGCGAGCAACCGAAACGATTGGTGCTCTCGGTAAAAATTTTAGTTTTGATTTATCTAGTTTTTAGTTTATCTATTGTTTTTTGTTTTAGTTTATAGCTTATTTCTTGTCATTTCTGATTTTTATAGATTGTCCTATAGATTGTTTATTCTTGTTTTAGTAATTTTAGATTTTTGGTTATAAGTCATTTTTAGTTTTATTTAACTTTTTAATTAATATTTGTCTTTATTAAGAGTTATTAATTTAGTTAATTTTCAGTTTTATGTGTTTAGTTGGTTTTAATGATTAGTTAAGTTTATCTAGTTAATGTAGTTTATGGTTAATTAGCATAATAAATGTTTTTTTAATGAGGATAATGAGTAGACACATTTATTTAGAGTTTAAGTATAATTAATTTTTAATTAATAGGTTTAATTAATTTCAGTTTTATAATAAAAAAAAATGGAAAACCATTCCAGCCGTTCGGTTGCAACCCGCAACCGGATCGGTTGGGTATTTTTGGTCTGAGACTTACCACCAACCGATCCTGTTGGAGCTCTCAGTAAATTTTTTTATAGTTTTTCTATTTTAAGTTTTAGCTTGTGTTTTTAGTTTTAATTAGTGTCTTTACTTGTTTAGAATGTGTTTCTGTAGTTTGTTTTGATTTCTACTAACTCTAACGCTAATGATTTGGATGTTTGTCTTTGGTTTTATTTTGTTTTGTTAGATAGTTTGTTATGGATAGTTTAAGCGGAACTTCTGAGTACCTACGTAACTTGGATGAGATGTTTAAGGACACCGGAAACTCGTTGGAAAAGATTGGGAATATTTTGGAAGAAAGTAAGAAGGAGTTGGCTATTGATTCGGAATGTGTGGAAGAAATAGGAGAGAACAAAGTTCAAGTTCCTAAAAAGAGTAGAGTCGTGATTTTCACGCAAGCACTTCCCACAGGGTACGATTCACCACTTATGAGGTTCGGGACACCTTGTAGTGTCGAAGGGGTGAGCGCGTGGTATGCTTAATTGAACATGGCTTATGGGGAAAATTATATTGTGGACAAAGTTCTTGATCAAATTGGCCACGTTCGTTTGGATTATGAAGCTTATGGGAGAAAAATGGTTAAGAATCTTCGGATTAATATCCATGGTCATATTTTCGAGGCGGATTTTGTAGTCTTGGAAGAAGGAAACGCGGATGAGCCGGACGTATGCTTTGGGCGAGATTTTCTTGTGACAACCAAATGTTAATTGGATTTTTCTTTAGGTGAGATGAGAATCAACATTAACGACTTGGAAGAGGAGAAGGAAGTGAATGAAATGCTTGTGGAATTATGTGCTAGCATGGAGAGGAGAATGTGGAAATTGTGAAGATGGGGAAGGCTAGTAGAAAGAAAACCTCATCAAATAAATTAACTCCTACCACATCTACAACCAACAAGACCCATGATTACACACCATCACCACCCAATTCACCAAACACCTTCAAACCTTTAACTCAAGACCAAAAGGAAGCCATCCTAGCAAACCTTGAACACAAATTTCTCGAACTTAATGAGAAGAAGCCGGTAATTGAAGTGCTACAATATTATGTTCTATACCGCAAAAACCTAGAGGCGGTTATGTTAGCAAGAGCAAAGTTGGAAGATAAGGATCTATCGGATGAGGATACGGATAGGATCTTATTTCGGGGTATGCCACGGAAAGAGAGTGACCCGAGTAACTTTGTTTTGCCTATAAAAGTTAACGGGACCACTCCGGTGTATGCTTTGGCGGATACGGGATCAAGCATCATCGTTATGCCTTATCCACTATTCAAGACGTTCGGTCTAAGCAAACCCCAACCAAATCATTCCAAACTAACCATGGCGGAAAACTCCCAAGCAAAGGCGATGGGGGAAGTGAAAAATGTAAGGGTGCAAATTGGCTACCAACCTTACTTGGCCGATTTTCTAGTCTTGGACATACCGGTTGATAAGAGTCTACCTCTTCTACTTGGAAGACCTTTCCTACGCACATGTGGAGCGATTATAGATATGAGGAGGGGGACTATGACAATCAATAATGGGATCTCAAAGCAAACTTATTATCCCAAGCCTAGGGGTAAAGTGTTGGAATTTATTGAGGATTTGGAACTCTTTGATGGGGAAGATGATTTAACTTGCTTCGAAGTTGGACGTGATGTCCATGGAAACACTATGTATGGACCGCTTGCTCCACCATATTTTGATATTGATGATGAAATGGAACGTGCACTCATGGTGGAAGCCTTCTACAATCCATTTAAGAACATCCTTGTTTACAAGAAGCTCACAGATTTCTTAGGTTCTCTACCGGTACAACTTAAAATTTTGGAATGGGACCAGAGGGGTCAAGTGTGTACAAAAGAGAGGATGGAGACGGGGAATGGCACGTCAAATTTGATATACTATGCCCGGATGGGAGAAGATTTGTTAGGAAATTTAAAACTCATGAAACATACCATGAGTTGACCGGAAAATTCCAAAGTGAGGATATTTTGAGGCATGAGTATTTTGAGGAGTGATAAGGAGAAGAATAATGCAACAATAATAACAAGCAATTGTTTGCTTGATTTTCATCTTTTGATGAAGTTTTATTGTTATGCACTTAGGGATTTTGTTTTTCATTTGATTTTTATTTTTCTTATTATTTTGGTTTGAATTTATTTTAATCAATGCATTTTGAGTTTTAGTTTAGGTTATGATGATAAGTATGATGATTTAGTTTTTTAGTTAGATGTTGTTGAAATTTGCAAATGGTTGGATGAATGTTGTGTGCATCTTTAATCAGATTTTTGAGTAAACGATTGTTGCTTGGAAGGTAAAATGCCCAAGTAAAGTTAAAAAGGCAAAATTATGCAAAAATACAAACCGAAACGGTTGGTTCAATGACTGAATCGGTTGGATGCAAGTATAAATACCAAAAATTCATTTTTCCAGAAAAACACACACACACACACTAATCCTCCATCTGGGTTTCACAAAATTCGACCATTAGAAGTTGTTTGAAGATTGTAAGAGTTTTAGAAGATCATCATGGCACCTAAACAAGTAAGCATCTGCAATCAATTAACTTAATTAGGGTTTAATTAGAGTGTTTGATTTGAATTGCAAATTAGGTCACTAATTTGGGGGGTTTTTTGATAGAATTCGAATTAAGTTGTAATCTTTTAGAATTAAGTGGGTAATTGATATAGGAATGTATTGCAAAAAGAATTATAGTGATTGATTCATCATAGAATGAGTATTAGATGATTGAATTTTCGAATTTAATTAGGTTGTGTCGTTGAATCAAATTAAGTTGCAATTGATGATTCCTAGTTGGTAGATGATGCGTTTTTAATGAATTTTAGATGCCACATTGTTGATTAGAACAAGTGATTGGGAACTGAAGTTAAGATTGATAGTTCTAAGCAAGATGAACATGTGATGATTGGAAGTTTTGAATGCGAATTAAGAGCAATTTGAAGTTGTGGGAATCATTGGTGATGTTAGAATGCAGTTTAGGAGTGAATTGGAATTAGAAGAATCTAGTGGGAAATAGATTGGAAGGCCAAAGCCTTCTACAGGTTGAGTAACCGATTCGGTTGCGAGCTGCAACCGAATGGTTGGAGTGAGGTCGCGAGACGAGAGGAGCCAGATCGGCTGCTCCTCAACCGATCCGGTTCCACGTTCTGTTTTGGAAAATTTCATATTTTTGAACTAGACCTTAGAGGCTTCTATAAACCTTATCGTTTGTTCTAACACTCTTATATTGACTTATATTTATCTACAGAGAAATGTTGTAGGTTGTTCAAGTTCAACACGGTTTCCACTAAACCCGATTGTTACCAAGTATTGTCAAAGGAATGCAAGGAAGAAGGTTACGTATGGCTTGAAAACTGAAGGGAATGCAAACTTGAAGTTCAAAGATCTCACCAATGAGGAGAAACATGCTTTCAGGGAACGTTTGTCAAAGTTTCAAAATAAGACAGTTTTGGTTCCGAGGTTGATAGATTGGGATTTATTTACCGAATATGAGTGTGAAAATTAGTTGCGGAATATGATGCGGATGTCTTATGTCTATCCGGTTGATGGGGATTCGTTTGATGATTTATCATGGGAAAGATCTTTTAGCATAAATGAAGAGGTTTATCGTGAATGGTGTATGGAGTTCTTTTCGACTATATACTTTGAAAGAAAGGTCAATGTTCGGAACATCATGAATGAAGTTTGTGTTTGGTTTAGGCTTTGTGGGCAGGATCACGCATACATTTTGTCGGGTTTTGTTGTTGCTCTTGGCTTGTATGAACCGGATGAGATTAATCATCGATTGTTTGAAGCTCATTTTTCAAGGCTTAGGAGATTTGAAAAAGATTACCCTAGTGTCCCCGCGTACTGGAATCGCGTGGGAGATCCTTCTTGTACTCGAAGGAATGCTGCAACCATTAGGAATCCATTGATGAGAGTGCTACACAAGTTGTTAGTATGGGGGCCGTTTCATAGAATTGGAAGCAGGGACAAATGCCATAAGCCGGACTTGTGGATTATGATGCTGTTGGAAGAGACTAAGGATGGAAATGCGGCTTGGCTCATAGCCGAATATTTGTGTAGGAGAGCCCCGAGTATCAAAGGTAATAGCAACATATGTGGAGGCCATTATGTGACGATGGTTGGCAAGGAGTCTTGGGTATTACAATAGCAATGAGTTGGCTAAGTGTGGAGAGCCAAAGATTAGTGAGATATGGAATGGAATCAGTTTTGGTACAACTTTGAATAGGAGGACAAAGACGTTGGGAGCATGGATTGAACTACAACAACAACAACAACCAACACAGCAGCAAGGAAATGTGCCAATGGGCAATGTATCGATGGGTAACGTGAAAACGGGTACGTCTAGTAGTATTGACTCATGTTGGAGAGAGTGGAACCAACATTTGAATGAAATTGAGTGTAGGGATATTTGGAGAGATTCGATGATGTTGAGGAACAATTACATTAATGATTATTCGATTCTGTTCTTTCAACACATGGCTCAAGAAGCCAATTATGAGTTGCCTCCCTACAACCCACCCAATGTTCCACCATATCCTTTCCCCTACACCTCATATCCTGGACCATATCCGTACCCATATTCTGGCTATGCACCATTTCCCGACCCAGTGCCTGCGTATGGTAGATTACCCGAGGTTGGAGGATCTAGCTATGATGTTGGAGGATCTTCATCGGGAGCTACAAAGGAGAAGAAGAAGAAGAGGAAGGTTTACACAGTATTTGATAAGGAGGAGAATTATGAGACCGAAAGCGATGATGATGAAGGTGATGAGATGAGTGAGGATGACGAATGATCGTGGATCATTCTTGGATTGAGATTTCAAAAACAATGCTTATTGTGTGTCGAACAATATTATCTCTATCTCTCTATCTCTTAACTATTTCTTTAGGATGATTATCATACTTTGTTTATTTTTATTTTTAAGTGGCGTTTGGATTGTTTGTTTTGTTTTGTGTGTTGTGCATATTTTGCAGTTTTGTTTGTGGGATGGATGTGACAGAAGCTTATTGATGGTCAATATTTGGAGTTGGATAACTCACATGCTTGCTTATGACCCAATATGCATATTCCATATTCTATCCCGTGGTATCTTTTTAACTATTTCTTTTTCCCATTTTCTTTACTTTGAAGTTCATTTTATTACATTGAGGACAATGCAAAACTTAATTATGGAGGAGGGAAGAAAATAGGAAAAATGATACGATTTTTAAATTTTTAGTTTTTAGTCTTATTTTTTATTTTTAGGTAAAGTTTTTAGATTCAAGTAATTAGTAGAAAACCGCCCTTGGTTGTCTAGTTGTTTTCATACATTATTAAGATATATTAAAAGAACAACTTGGGTATTTCAAAGGTAAAATGAGGTTTTTGAAAAATTTTTATGAACCAAATTACGAAAGTAATTCGTTTTGGATTCGATAGCATTTTCTAGCACGCATTATAGCCTTTTTCCACTAAATTGTGAGGTTTCTTTTTGTATAAAACACATCTTTTGTTTTATATTTGCTATGAGTGTGCCGGTGATTATGTCGATTCTAGAACTTGTACTTGTTATGCATTACAATTAAAATCACTCTCGAGTGATAAAAATATGTTCAAATGATAAGAGGCATCGTAGGATTTAACCCAAATGGCATTCCATTTTACATCTAATATTTTTTGCTAACCACATCGGTTAGTTAATGATACTCTTACACAGCGCGTTCGGGGTCAAATGAACTTCCTTTTCGTCGAGCAAGTTTTTCAACACCTTAGGCAGTGAACCTGATCATTGTAGTGTAGTATTAGGGTAAGCCACGGGTATTGATATCGTTCTCTAGGGGAATAGGAATGCTAGTGAGAAGTTACTACCCTAAGATTGGGGTTGAGGAAGATTATTTTGTATCTTTTTATATTTTTTAGGAAATGGAAAGGTACGAATCTCGGGGTTTGGATTTGGGGGTTGGTAATTCTACCGATTACTCTACTATTATCTATTCTAATTAACTAAGCTAGGGGTAGTCTATGTCTATTGTTGTGTGCTCGTATGATGATTAAGAATGTATTTACTTATGTTTTATTACTCCCTAGTTATCTCCTATTGATGGTTGAATTGTCACGTCCTTATTCTTAACGCGTTGTGTTTCTAAGGTCGTAGGGTATGCGTTTATCCCTAACTCTTTGAAGCTACCAAAGGTTAATAACTACAAAATCTCTAGGATTTATAAACTTAACACTAAGGTATTCTTTGGATGTTTAGCTTGCAATAACTCTAGGTGATTATAAACTAAGGTTCAACAAAGATTAATCAAGCATTAATAGCACAATGGATGACCTATCGTAATACTAGGTCAATCACAATTAAGATAAGAGACAACCAACCAATATTCAATAACTAGGTTTCATATTACCTAAGAAAACACACAAATAAATTAGCCGGACATGGAGAACATGCAAGCATACACACAATCAATTGAAGACATAATTGAATTAATGAAGTAAAACACTTATCTTGATGTAAGATAGGGTATGGAACCCTAAAATACTGTACAAGACAGCCTTGGTTTGGTTTAGGTTTTTACTCCACAAAACTACACACTAAAAACTGAAAAATTCGGATTCTATATATAGTGTTACAAACTGCGACGGTGTCACTCTTTAATTGTGACGCCATCGGGTCGCCGTCATTAGGGTTTCGTCTTGGCCACGTTAGCATTGTGACGGCCACCTTATGACCGTGAAGCCGTCTCCTTCAATCTCGACGCGTTTGGATCAAATCTAGGCCGCCTCGAGTTGGACGCCTACTCTTTTAAAACATGACGCCGTCACTTGTAAATAAGCAATTTGGCTCTTGAGTCGTCACAAAACTTGTTTCGACGGCGCCACAAGTATAACTCGACGTCGTCCCTTCGGCCCAAAGACCACGAGTGTCTTGATTCTTGACTTTGGCCATTTTTTTCGTATATTCGCGCCTTTTCGTCCGAATAAGTGTCATTCCAGCAATTTGCCTTCAAGAGACCTAAAAAGAAAAGGAACGAAATTAAGGTACATTTTAAATCTTTATCAGTTAACTACCCTTACATGGACCCATTTGTTAGTGCTCATTTTTAGCACTAGATACCCTTAGTTACACCCTTCGAGCCAATCTTTTCATTCTTGTTTAAATCCAGAAAAATACAAAAATATTTTACACCTTAAACCTTAGCCAACTGATAATGCTACACGCGTCATTCGGGGTCAAAGGAACTTCCTTTTCTTCGAGCAAGTTTTATAACACCCTAGGCAGTGAACCTAATCGTTGTAGTGTTGTATTAGGGTAAGCCACGGGTATTGATATCGTTCTCTAGGAGAATAGGAATGCTAGTGAGAAGTTACTACACTAAGGTTGGGGTTGAGGAAGATTATTTTTTTATCTTTTTATTTTTTTTAGAAAATGGAAAGGTACGAATCTCGGGGTTTGGATTTGGGGGTTGGTATTTCTACCGATTACTCTACTTATCTAATCTAGGTGTATGTAGTCTATGTCTAATTATTGTGTGCTCGTATGATAGTTTAAAGATGTGTTCACTTAGGTTTTATTACTCCTTAATTATCTCCTATTGATGGTTGAATTGTCACGTCGTTATTCTTAATCGCGTTGTGTGTCTAAAGTCGTAGGGTATGCGTTTATCCCTAACTCTTTGAACTTACCAAAGGGTCTCGTTTACAAAACCCTCTTGGGATTATAAACTCTAACTCTAAGGCCCTCTTTGGATGATTTAGCCTACAACCGCTCTAAGTGCTATAGCCTAAGGTTCACAAAGATTAATCAAGCATTAATTACACAACGAATGACTTATCGCATTACTAGATCATTAATCAATTAAGATAAGAGACAACCAATCAATATTCAATAATTAAGTTTCATATTCCCTAAGCAAACACATAAGTAAATTAGCCGGACATGGAGAACATGCAAGCATACACACAAATAATCAAAGACATAATTGAATTAATGAAGTAAAACACTTATCTTGATGTAAGTTAGGGTTTGAACCCTAAAATCTTGTACAAGACATGACCTTGGTTCGGTTTAGGGTTTTACTCCAAAAGACTACACATTAAACCGAAAAATTCGGATTCTATATATAAGATTACATATGCGACGGCGTCACCTTATGATTTGTGACGCCGTCGGTCGCCATCATTAGGGTTTCGTCTTGCCACGTTAGTCTTGGCGACGGCGTCACCTTGTGCTTGTGACGCCGTCCTCTTGACCGACGCCGTCTGGATCAAATCTAGGCCGCCCGAGTTGCGACGGCCTACTCTTTTAAAGCCCGACACCGTCACTTGAAAATAAGAAATTTGGCTTCGTGTCATCATAAAATGCTCGACGGCGTCATAGATTAAGCGATGACGCCACACCTTGTATTATAGCGACTTGAGTGTCTCGATTCTTGACTTTGGCCATTTTCTTCGTATATCTGCGCCTTTTCGTCCAAATAAGTGCCATTACAGCAATTTGCCTTCAAGAGACCTAAAAAGTGAAAAGGAACGATATTAAGTAATAACGGATACAAAAGTGATCAAATAAAGGCTTAAACGACCCCTCAAAAAGGTACATTTTAAAACCTTATCAAATATCCCTACACTTGGTATTTGCTTGTCCTCAAGCATATGTGCTTTTAGCCAATTAATTTATAAGTTAGGGGTCATGAAGCATTGGTTTAAAATAGTCCACAACACATATAAGCCCCGTAAAAGTCATAACAAGCACGGAAATTACATAATAGCACCTCACATGGGGTGTTTGGATACTCACATCTCTCTCGGGTGTATATGAAATATAACAAGTTGGAAATGGAAGATAAACACTCATTAACCGGTCGTAGTACATAGATTACAATAGGCTTGAGAATAGATCAAACCTCCATCGCTTTGGCGTAAGCACCTAGGAAAGACTATCAAAGAGGTCTTTAAAGGGTTGTAATGTTAGGCTTACGGTAGGGAAACTAAGGGTTTGGTGGGATAGGCTATTTAGTGGTGGCAAGTCAAAAATCTCTATGTTACAAGCATACGAAGAATGGCGTTGCTAAGCCAAGACTCGACACTCTAAACTCTAGATAACTGAAACACACAAACATAAATCTAAAGATAGATGTAGGATAGTAGCCTTTTTTTTTTTTTTTTTTTTTTTTTTTTTTTTTGAAAACTCGCTTTTTTCTTTTATCTTTTTCTATTTGTTTTCGATTTTTTTTTTTTTTTTTTCACATACACTTTTACTCTACCATCCTCTACGGTAACATCAAAATGATAGGGATTTATAGGCACATCCCTACACTTGAGTTTTTATTACTCTAACACTAATTTGACCCGAATTGAAAAGATCAAAAACACTTGGGGTACGTTATTACGCAAATAAGGGAATTTAACATTCCCTTCCAGTCATTTCATAAACTTTAACTTTTTCCCATGAGTCTCAATTGTCCCAAAACTGTGTACAAAGGATATGACTCGACTTAGCAACTCATTCAAGCAACTAGATAACTGAACAGAGGGTTTAGGGTGATAACAATAATGCACTAAAAGTGAGTGCATACAAGGTAGGCTAAGGCGATTTGGGTGTATATTTGGGGGTGGGGTGTAAACAATGCTCTTCATTGATATTTCGGAAAACCGAAACATCACGAGAACCGCGAAAAGGATAGGCTCTGAGGGGTTAACTAGGGTATCGTGTACTAAAGATGAGTACAACGCAAAGGTGTGGGGAATTACTCAACCGATGTGGAAGAAGTAATTATATTACGGGTATCAAACAAGGGTTATCCTAATGCCTCTTATCATTTAGTTATTCCTAACTACACAGGTGTAGTCTTACTAGCGATCTCGGAATGCATCACAAAACAAGTTCTAGAATCTATTAAACTACCGGCTCACACTCTAAGCATTAAAGATGAATGCTTTAATTCCTACTAATCTAAGGGTGATCCTCACGTTTTGAGTGGAATTTAGGTGGTAAAGGGTTTTTTTGTGCTAGTCATGCAACTTCCTATCCGTGAGACGCTTTTGTTAAGACTAATGGCCCACTCCTATATGTCATGAAAAATTTTAAATTTGGTGCCAAAATTACCCTAACCGACATTTTCTCATGGTTTATTACACAAATTCAATTGGACAAAGCAAATAGTCAAGGATAAGCATAGTTTCAAAGTTCCCGTTTTATTTTCCCTCCCTACACTTAAACTGAACATTGTCCCCAATGTTCCCCGAAAGTATCAAAGTTATGATAATGGAAGGTAATTTAAAAACGAAAGAAACTAGTACTCCCCTGATTAGCTCGGTAGGATCCGTGTAAAGTGGTGGTTAAATCCTTTCCAAGAAAAATGTATGCGTGAAAAGCTCCTTCCAATCTTTTGTTTCTTCTTCTTGATAAATAAAACCTTCACATTCGAAGAAAACAAACGAAACATTCGCGTAAAATCGGCGGTAATAATATACATAAGACTCTACTAAACTAGGATATAATGCTTGTGGAATGGATGTTTACAGAATTTCTGGAAAATTAAGACCTGGAAAATTCCAAAAATTCTCAGAAAATGAGAAAAAAGTAATCTGTTGTTTTACTCCTTTCGACACCGTCAGTTGCGATCTGACGTGAGGTTATATCGACAAAAACTAGTCTACGATTTTCTGGAAAATTTACATCTTTAGAATCTGAAAAAGTTTCTGCAAAACATCCATTATGACTCGATACAAGCATTTGACTTGAACAAACACACATATATATCTTTTAATGAATTGCTATTCTCATGTTTACGTTTCTTTGAAAACGTGTGTAATCCTCCCTACACTTATCCTTTACGTAAAATACTTTTATATGCAATTAAGACGAGGTTAAAAATAAAATAAAGCATTTTTATAAATTTAAACATGAGAATAAACAATCAATAAAAGATATACGACACACAAATAAAAATGAAAAACAAATGCACATGGGTTGCCTCCCAAGAAGCGCTTGTTTTTGTTCGAGTCACGAGCTTGAATCTACCCTTATTTAATGGATAAAGGGGAGGTTTTCCCTACACTTAAGCTTAAGTGCGGGTGATAGTAGCGATACACACCCTTAGGGTGGAAATTTGCTACGTGAGGAGAGGGTGATGGGTGATTTATATGCTCAAAGGAGTATGCTCCATTCATTATAACCTTACCTAATTCTATTGGTGTAGCGGGTGAATCAAATCTCTCTCCTAAAAATGGATCATCTTCTATCAACTTCAAAAGATTCTTAGTTAAGGATCCATCTTGACCTAATAAACCGGTTTAAACCCATAATGTTTCTTGTTATCAACCATGAATGGGTGATATAAGTGTGTAAGGTCATGGGTTACTCCTATATTAGCTTCCACTCTACATGGGCTAGAGTCTACCACCTTTATCAAGCAACTACCGGACTATTTATTTTGATGGGTGGATTGGGGCTAATTCAATTCCAAGATTCACATCTAAAGACGGAAAATTGGGTAAGGTTTTTGGTTGAGGCTCCGGTTCATCAAAGTTAGGAACTTCCCTAGGACTAACAGAGAGGTCATGACAACAAGCATCAAAATCTACATTCTCTAGTGGCGTTTGGTCCAAAGGTTCTATATCAATCGGGGTTCCTATAGTCTCTTCTACTTCTTCGGGTAAGTTATAGGTGATGTGTGTTCCTCAAGTGATGGTCGGGCTTGTGGGCCTGGATTTTCCACCTCATTCTCCATTATATCTAGATCTCCTAAATGTTTAGTGTGATCTGACCCAAATACACTCCTAAGCATCTCAAATCCTTCTTTGGCCATTTCAAATTCTCAGTCCGATTCATAAGAATTGTTCTCAAAAACTTGACTACTATGTTCTAATTGCCTAAAGGATTCCTCACGTGTGTCATATGTTTTGAAATCTATCCCACACATACAACTAAGTATTTTAGCTTCAACCATCTCACAATCTTGTTCTGGTTTAGGTTCCATGTTCTTAAAAACTAGGTCTTTTTGATCATGATGCCTAAGGTTAGATAAATCCTCCTTATCTATTTCCTCAAGTTGTAACAACTGACGGTTTATACTTAGGAGGCTTTTCTCAAAATTTTTCCAGAGGGTCTCACTAAAAGGAGTTGATTTTAACAATTATCGTTGAATAGAAGCCACACAAGCACAAAATTTATCAAACCCATCCAACCTTACACCCGTCTCCTTTTGGATATCTCTAAGTTCACTCACAAATTCATTAGAACAATAAAAACCAATCCAATCTGCGAACTTCAATTGTTCCTCATTTGTTAATGATTCAAATGCAATTTCACTTGCCATAGCGACAAATGAAAAGGGTTTTACGAACACAAACACAAAGAAGGGGGATAGACTACAAGGAAGCTAAAAAAGAGAAAAAAAGCTTACTTGATAGGAATCAAGCAAGGAAACCTAAACGAGATGGACTCCTAACTAGCTATTCTATTCCCCGGCAGCGGCACCAAAAACTTGATAACGCTACACGCGTCATTCGGGGTCAAAGGAACTTCCTTTTCTTCGATCAAGTTTTATAACACCCTAGGCAGTGAACCTAATCGTTGTAGTTTAGTATTGGGGTAAGCCACGGGTATTGATATCGTTCTCTAGGGGAATAGGAATGCTAGTGAGAAGTTACTACACTAAGGTTGGGGTTGAGGAAGATTATTTTTATCTTTTATTTTTTTTAGAAAATGGAAAGGTACGAATCTCGGGGTTTGGATTTGGGGGTTGGTATTTCTACCGATTACTCTACTTATCTAATCTAGGTGTATGTAGTCTATGTCTAATTATTGTGTGCTCGTATGATAGTTTAAAGATGTGTTCACTTAGGTTTAACTACTCCTTAATTATCTCCTATTGATGGTTGAATTGTCACGTCCTTATTCTTAATCGCGTTGTGTGTCTAAAGTCGTAGGGTATGCGTTTATCCCTAACTCTTTGAACTTACCAAAGGGTCTCGTTTACAAAACCCTCTTGGGATTATAAACTCTAACTCTAAGGCCCTCTTTGGATAATTTAGCCTACAACCGCTCTAAGTGCTATAGCCTAAGGTTCACAAAGATTAATCAAGCATTAATTACACAACGAAAGACCTATCGCATTACTAGATCATTAATCAATTAAGATAAGAGACAACCAATCAATATTCAATAATTAAGTTTCATATTCCCTAAGCAAACACATAAGTAAATTAGCCGGACATGGAGAACATGCAAGCATACACACAAATAATCAAAGTCATAATTGAATTAATGAAGTAAAACACTTATCTTGATGTAAGTTAGGGTTTGGAACCCTAAAATACTGTACAAGACAGCCTTGGTTCGGTTTAGGTTTTTACTCCAAAAGACTACACATTAAAACTGAAAAACTCGGATTCTATATATAAGATTACATATGCGACGGCGTCACCTTATGATTTGTGACGCCGTCGGGTCGCCGTCATTAGGGTTTCGACTTGGCCACGTTAGTCTTGCGACGGCGTCACCTTGTGCTTGTGACGCCGTCCTCTTGACCTTCGGCGCCGTCGGATCAAATCTAGGCCGTCCGAGTTGTGACGGCTACTCTTTTAAAGCGACACCGTCACTTGAAAATAAGAAATTTGGCTTCGTGTCGTCACAAAATGCTCGACGGCGTCGCAGATTAAGCGATGACGCCGTTGATGAGTGTGTAAATACTCATCATTTTGGGTCAATCAAGCGCAAAACGTTTAAAATTGCTCATAAATGCATCAAAATCGAAAATATCTCAAAATTGCATTTTATATGTTTCGGATGCAAAATGTTCAAAATCGGATGAAAAATGGGCTAAGTTTGCATAATTGGCGTTTCAGTCCCCAAGTTTCAAAAGTTGTCGAGCTTGAGTCCCCGAGCACATAATTTCAAAGAAAAGTCACCAAAGGTCCTTTTAAAATCATAACTTGTCAAAATTAGTCCTTTGGTGAAAAATGTCAAAAGTTTTGAGAAATTACAAAATTGGTCCTTCAAGTTTGAAATTTGGCAAAAATGGCCCCTGGAAATTGGAAAATGTCAAGTTTGGTCCTTGTAGTATGGAAGCTTGTCACTTTTGGTCCTTTAGAGCAACTTTTCAGAATTGGCAGAAAAGGTCCTTGATATTTCAGAAATTGCAACATAGGTCCTTGTCATTTAATCCCTTTATACCCAATTGTGACCCTGCCATATAAGCTTTGGACCCCTGTCATTTACAATTTGGACCCCTTTCATTATTAAACACCCGGTCAAACACTTTGGTCAAACTAACCAAGCGCGCCAAAGTCTCATCTTCTCAACTGCCTCTCTGCAAATACTCAAGCTCCCATCCCCCCTCCTCTCCTCCACTCAAACTTGTTCCCCCCACCTCAACTAACATCCAAGATGCATTAAATGCACCTCCCCCCCCTCACTCAATGATAAGATCGTTTATAAGCTCAGCTAGGGATCAATAACAAAGACAATAATATTGTACGCAGCGGAATAATCAAAACAATACTTTGTTATTGAACAAGGTTTTTCATTCACTAATACTCTAATAATCTTATACGTTTATAGAAGCACGTCTACTAACTAAACTAATAACCTAGGCGTTTACAATGAACCATACGCCTAGGAACTAATCTAAAACCAATACCCTAGACGTTCTTCCCTAACGTCTAGGCTAAACACACACCTTTTAGTCGACTACATTATTGGAAGACTTAATTAAAAACCTACACCTATGTCCTCTTTATATACTAGAGGATAAGGACTAAATAATAAAACTTCCATTGCAAGCAAGTCCTTCCATCTTTAGTAGGTTTCCTTCTTGTCATATTAAGTCCCTCTTGTTTCATTCTTTTGTCTTTATCAACTCAAACTTGTAATTCCCAACAATCTTCCCTAGTTGATAATGACAAAACCATTCTTGAACGAACTTCCCTAGGCAGTAGAGAAATTGAGATCGGGATCTCACCATGAATGAAACAAGTATGTCTTCCTTTGTCTTCCCTTAATCCATGCCACGTCACTCAAACATCTCTTCCCTTTTGTTATTATCTAAATAGGAACGTATGCAAATAATGATCTTGACCACCACGAATCAATATCATACTTCCAATCCAAGACTTCAATGCTTCAAATCGCCCACCATTACGCACCATAAGAAAAATGGATCCAAAAGCGAGAAAACTTCAACTAGCGGTAGTAATAATGATCAATGATGAGTAAAATCAAAAACTTCCCTTGAGTGATGCATGTAGATGGTTAAACTTTTAACAATAAGCTTCCCCTAAAAACCATATGTTAACCATCTTCTTGATTCTTCAAAATCTGTAAGCTCTATGTAATGATCACTTTGTGAAGAAAAGCAAATATAACGAACTTGATGAAGAAGTAAAATTTCCCAAACTTGTGTCTTAAATCTTTGAATATCCACGGAACTCCATACTTATACGGACAAAATATAAGTAGACCGCAATCCCTTGAAAAGAATCCTCAACTAGTTATGAGACACTGAGCACTACAATGTAACTCCTTCAAGTGATAGACAATGTGTGCATAGAGCATCATAAGAAAAATCACACATTGCTAGATTCATCAAGCTAGATGATAAGAACACAAACCAAGTAATTCCACTTCACCTTCAAATAAGTGATAAATAATCTTCTTCGTGATCAATTCTTCAATAAATCTCCATAACGAGCCTTTTTTAAATCCTTTTAAGAACATAAACTTCTTCCTGTGTGTGTGAACAATAACCTGTGTGTGTCATCCAAAAATCATGCTCGACTTCCCCTTAAATCAAAAATCTTCTCGTAATAAAGCATGAGCAGTATGTTGGGAAGGAGCAATACTTTCATCCAATCAGCAGTACTTTTGTCAAACACCAGTACGTTAAGCAGTACTTCCAAACTTGAGCAAACAGTACTTTCAATAAAATATGCAGTACTTTCATATAAACTGCAGTACCTTCAAACAAAATCTGCAGTACCTTGCATCCAAGCAGTACTTTAAGTCGATAAGCAGCAGCAGTACTTTAAAAATTACCAGTACTTTCGAAAAATTCCAACAGTACTTCACAAATCACGCGCATCTCAAATATCTCTTGAAAACTTGTATTTAACGACCAATCAAAAATTAACTCGTGAATCATTGATCAAGATAAACAATCCAATTTGACCAGTACCATGTGATATTGCTTCAACCGAGTGGGACCAGAATAAACAATTTTAACGCCTAATAAACCAAATATCCAACCGACCAATCAAAACGCAAGACCATCGAAGATACCATATACCGCTCCACACTAAATCTTATCCCTCGTGTGTGCAATTCCATCGACCAATCAGATTTAATTCACATTCGTGTGAACCAATAACAAGACACGTCCACCTTAACTTCCATATATCTCATATCACTGAATCCCATCTCAATAATATAACCATGTAAAGTCCCACCGTTGATCAAACAAAGCAATCCCATATTCAAATATAACACAAACGAATCTTGGACTATTTTAAAGATTGGAAGAATAAGTTAATAATTCACATGACTCCTAAAAGCAAATAAAACATGTACATCCCTATTATATCCGTAGGTATGAATTAATTGAAACCATGTGATAGACGTCAAAAGTACGAGGTAATCATGATATTAAAACCAATGAATTACCTTAATTCATATACCAGCAGCGAATCATAAATATGTAACACTTGTTTTGATCGCATCACATCCCACTTGACTTGTGCAAATCTGCTTCTTGTCGACAAACAGTATACCTTTTTCTTCATAAACACGACACAAAAACCTTGAATAATCCCTATATCAATAGCTCCCCGCTCTGATACCAATTGATAAGATCGTTTATAAGCTCAGCTAGGGATCAATAACAAAGACAATAATATTGTACGCAGCGGAATAATCAAAACAATACTTTGTTATTGAACAAGGTTTTTCATTCACTAATACTCTAATAATCTTATACGTTTATAGAAGCACGTCTACTAACTAAACTAATAACCTAGGCATTTACAATGAACCATACGCCTAGGAACTAATCTAAAACCAATACCCTAGACGTTCTTCCCTAACGTCTAGGCTAAACACACACCTTTTAGTCGACTACATTATTGGAAGACTTAATTAAAAACCTACACCTATGTCCTCTTTATATACTAGAGGATAAGGACTAAATAATAAAACTTCCATTGCAAGCAAGTCCTTCCATCTTTTAGTAGGTTTCCTTCTTGTCATATTAAGTCCCTCTTGTTTCATTCTTTTTGTCTTTATCAACTCAAACTTGTAATTCCCAACACTCAACCTTCCAGTGGATAAGCTAGTTTTGGCGCCAAAATCAGTTTCAATGGCCAAGATCACTTTAAGCCATCCAATGGTTGAGAAAATGATGGGAATTAATCAGAGATGAGAGAGAAAGAGCTTGGATTATAAAAGAAGCAAAGAGGAGCAAGAGAAGAGAAGTCTTGTAGTTTTTATTTATCTTTAATGTCGTTTTTAACTTAAAGTTTTTAATTTAGTATAAAACCTGTAATATTTTGTTTCTTTGTATCAAACTAAGGTATTTGTACCATTATAAATTGTTTCCAAGTATTAATTCAAGTTATGCTAAGATTCCTTGTTTAATGTCCACTGTTGAAAATTTCCATTTCAAAGTCTTGTATACAAGCTCTCATTAACTTAATTTTAAGCTCAAATAAGCTTGTATGAGCTTGTTATAGCTTTTTACAAGTTTGCAATCAAGTTTCAATCAAAATTGGACTTTGGTCAAAGAAAGTCAACTGGGAGCACAAATGGGTATGAAATGAAAATGGGTGATGCAATTTGGAATTGGGTTGAGTTATAGTTATTTGGGTTGGTTTAGAATAGGTAGTGGTCCATTGGTTCACGAGATTCAAGCCATTGTGGCTAAGGACCCTTTGTAAGTGAATTTCAAGTTTCAATGCACATCTTGTATTTGCAGTAATAACTAGTTCCTATCTGTTTAATAAGTAGTATTTAGGTTATTTAAATTCAGTTTGATTGTCTGCATTGTCTATTTTAGCAGTTAGCTTTGTTTTGTTTACAAATCAGTAATATCAGTGGTGTTTGGATTTGCTACTTAAACTGCATTAGAGGCCAGTTAATTGATTGGTGTCTGTTGGTTCATGCTTGATGAGTCTATTTGCACTCATTTCTGTCAATAACTTGTGCCTGCTATCCATAAAAGTCAAAATCCATCTCATTTGTCTTAAACTGGTTCACTGTTGAGATTTTTAATAAGCAAACTCTTGTTTTGTGTTTAAAATTTATAGACATAGCTTTCATTAAGTTCATTTCACCTATTAACATCAATCTCATCCTTTAAATCGGTTTCAAAGTTCATAAAGTCAATTTCTCGAAACTCTTCAAAAGTCAAAGTTGCAAAACCCATTTTGAGCCAAGACAAGTTGATTTTGATTGATTCATTTCAGGTGTTAACAAGTGAAACTTGGTATTTCATAAAGTTCAACTGGTCTACTTACTTATTACCATTTTGTATAATTTTGCAAGTTTTTAAAAGCTTCAAAATGCTTGTCAGTGTTGTGCAAAGACCTTGGGCTTAATTGTAGCACCACAATCAGAGTTATATTGAGCGACCTAAAGTGTCGTTTGGAAAATACATCGTTTGATTTAATAAAATAATCGAGTTACAACATAGGTCCCAAAAGTTTACAAAGTTTGCGGAAATATAAATATAATACAAGTGCGATGGTTTTGAAAGAAAGTGCCTTGGTAATTCGGACCTTGTGACTCAAAAGGTAGGTCCCTAAACCATGTCATGATGAATAGCTCATCTTAGCGACTACTAAGTATAGATCGAGCATGACAATTATGATTTTACAAGCATGTTGAGACATAAGCTAGACAATTCATAATGTATGCCCTCAGAGAGTGTTTATCTTGAGGTTGGGATTCACCAACCCGGATGGGCGTCACCACGATTGCTTTCAAAGATTAGTTCATGTTCGGGTAATGGGAACTTTATTCAAAGTGTGCAATGTATTCTCCCCGTAGGTTTGAAATAATGTAAAACTTGTAAGCAGGGCTATGAAAACTCACTTGATAAACCGGTATATACAAGAGTGAGTACAGCGAGGTATAATCATCCAAAGTTGCAATGTAATGTTATTGTAATTGCAAATCTTTTGACTTCTTAACCCTTCAAAATTACTTTACAAGATTTCGTCAAAATGTCAAGTGCTTGTTAATACTTGTTGCATTTCGATCGTTAGAAGCGAACTCGAGCGGTTTTGAAAAGTTTGTATCAAAATCTAGAAGTTTCATTCAGGAGTTTTCGACATAAAGATCTCGAACATAAAGATAATAAGGGTTAAAGATGGTGATTTTGTCTAATTGTTGTGTAAAAGTGAGTTTCGGCCAAGTTTGAGCAACCGTAATTAATTTTTAAAAGCTTATTGTTCCACATCATGGTAAAAAACAGCCCTCAACATGGGCGTTTGACTTAGCACTTGTCTCGTAAAATAATATAGTCTTCGAAAATAATAGTTACGGCAATTTTGTAAGCGTGCATATCTTTGTCGTTTCAAATCCGTTTTCTACATAATATGTCGTCCTTAGCCCGTATCAAAGTATACTAATATATTTTGATAAGTCGAAATAATTTGTGAAGCTTAGGACTCGTTTTTCTCAAGCGACCACGGATTCGTTTTAAAGGTCGTGCTCTTGTCGGATTTTTGGTCCAAAGCTTAGGGTGTCTATTGATGACCATATATATATATAACTCTAAAAATCATGAAAATGGTATAAACAACACAAGTCTTGCATGCTTGTTCCAAAAATGAAGAGATGAATATAAAATGAAAAGGAAACATGAAAAATGTAAATGATATGCTTACAAGTACTATGATGAGGTTAAGAACCAAGGTTAAACCTAAACACTCTTGGTTTTTATTGCAAAACCTTATAAAGTATTATCTAGATTGCTTGATCTTATCCTTGATGATGAACGGTTTTGATGGAGAAACAAAGAGAAAAAGATTTTCACTTGACTTGATGAATTATGAGAAGAATGATTGAGTGAAGTAAATAAGTGAAGTGATAGTGCTTATTCTCAAAAATGTTTTTTTTTTTTTTTTTTTTTTTTTTTTTTATATATTGTATGTAATATTTACTTGTATTTCAAGAAAAGTGTAAGTAATGTGTAGGAAAAATGTATAATTAAAGGTAAATGGTAACTTTTTGGTACAAGTAAGTTTTTAATAGATCAAAATAGAATGTAATGAGATAATAAAAATTGTAAAAATACATTCCTTGTGAAATTTGAGTGATAAAATAATTATCGAGTAGTTTTTAAGAAAAACGTCGTAATAATATAACTTTAACGATTTATATACGAAATAAATTCAAAACACTAGTTAAACTCAAAATATAGTTTTTATAACTAAATGTAAGTTTAAAAATACATCGGGATCATTTTTGAAAGTAACGGATTAAATGCTCAAAATAATAACTCACGCGATAACGTTTATTTAATATAAAAATTACGCGTTTAAGGAAATGCAATGTCATGAATGCACATTTCATAAATTGTTTGAGAAATTGAAAGTAATCGGTGAAAGGTGAGGATATATGAGTCGTATCGGTTAGTCAATGTTTTCTAAATCGTGCTTTCCAAGACGGGTCCTTGTGCATAGTTGTTGCCAACTTGAGGTTCTAATGGTTTGCGACTTATGGACATATCTCCAAACGTATAATGATGTAGCTTATCTCAATTTCTTGCAAACAACTATTGTTGCAAAAAACTTGTTGAAGAAGACATGAATGATTTTCCATTCTTGGCTTCCTAGATTCCTCATAATATTTTAGATGTCCTAGTAGGTTCCATGGAAATTTTCCGTGAGAAATTTTCTAGTCTTAGCGAATATAAGGTGCTTTTCCAAGTCTGTTTGCTATTTTTCAAGACGCATTTAAATCAATTTTTAGCACTTTTTATACTATGTCGAAGAACATTCTAGTTTCACTTGTAGATGAGGAGTCATTGATTGTCCGACATGTTCAAACTGTGACATCTCTTAATATGGAATTGAGGTTACTTGGAATTTCTAGAGAACACAATGCCTTAGGGAAGTTTATATCGATAACCTTAATTTAACAAATTTTCCTTTAAGGGACACTCATTGTAGGAAGTTCATATTGTTGAGGCCATGCTTAAGAAGGTTCTCTGTCTCGGTTAAAGACTTGGTATATCCTATAGTGTTGCTTCATGGGTATTAAGCCGTATTAAATCTGTAATTCGGTCTAGCTAGTACTTTTGGAATGATAGAGTTTGGATTCTAATTCAAAATAGTGGTTGAATGTCTCGTGGTGTCTTAAGATTTTGTTGAGTTTTGAATCATCCTACCACCTAGCTCTAGTCCTTGTTGGTAATTCCAAAGTCCTTTCATTGTTTTCTTGTATCGAGGAATCCTCCTCACGGATGGTATAGAAATCTTTCCTAAAAAAAAAAGTCACTCGTCAAATCCTAACTTATCGGTTGAGTGAGATAAATGGCGTAAGCATCTATAGAGTGTTAACAAAAGAAATGTTTATGCACGATTTATCCGATTATAAAACTTTGCTTTCAAATGAGAATTGTTTTAGGAGATTTGAAATAATGCTTGTTACTTTCATGACATAATTCTTCTGAATTATACATAGGTGATCGAGCCATGTATAATCAAGGACAAATGATGTGATGCTTGTTTTTGTTGAAATGGTATTATGTTCCTCAAGTTTTAGATGGTATTCAACGTTTTGTTTTGTAAGATAATGGCTCAATGATTTTCGAGTAACATGAAAATCGTTTAGCATGAGGATATTAAATAGTTGATAAAATGACTGAAACCAATTGATAAGTTGGTAATAAAACAACTTCGTTTAAACTTTATGAAACAACGTTTCTATGATGGTGATAAAATAGTTCAAAATAAAATCAAGTGAAATGATTTCATGAAATAGCAGGATAATTTGAAATAAAATTTGTTGGATGGTTTGTAGGATACATAAGAGATCCTTATCGAGTAATAATGATCTACTAATTGGTCGAGAATAAAGTTGGCCTAACCCCTAGTAAGATAGTGATGTATCGTCGTGAAATGATGGAAAATTGGGCAATTGGAGTAAGGAATGAAATAAACAAGGTGGTGATTATCGTAGAGATAATAAATGATAAAGATTACATTAGCTAGAAAGGTACTTATTATACATTCTGTTGGTGGTCTAATCGTGTTTCAAGTGTAGGAGTAATAGGCGGTCTAGCAACAATAGCCCTAGAACTCTCACAGTCCTCAAACCTATGAGATGGTGTAGTGTCTATAGTCTTAGTGGTAGATGATAATGGTGTGTCAAATCATGCACGCTTCCCAAGCTGCAAGTCAGGTATATGAGTATCGTGTATGAGATGTGATGGTACGGATGGTGCTCGAAATGATAATGATGATGACAATAATGACAATGATGATGATGGAAATCCTTGTGGTGAGTTAAGAAATTAGGTTCATTAGGACTAAGCCTATAAATTCTACCCAATGGTATGATCTCGTCCCAATGAGTGATAAAATTGTCTGATCCTCTGATGAATCAATAGTGATCGTGATGGTGTAGGTGCAACCGTCCTCCTAAAAGGTCTCGGTGTCATCATCGATGTTATCGGTGTTGAGTCAGCGATGTTAAAATTATAATAGGATGACAAGGCATTCTCCATGTCAAAGTGATGTGAGTATAATGGGATGGGTATTTGAAGGCATCTATGTGACAACCGCCGTGAAATGAAAGTGAATAACTCGAAAAATGTACGTATAAAACCGCATGTATAGTGACTATGTATTTATGATGAAATGATGAGATGCTATGATAATGTACTTATAGTCTAGGTCAATGATGCAACCTAGTTCTCTATAACCGTAGCTCGGTACCAATCTGTCACACCCCGATTTACTGCTTTGCGCGGAATGGAATTCACAGGGATTGTTGTCATAGCACCACAATCAAGTTATATTGAGCGACCTAAAGTGTCGTTTGGAAAATACATCGTTTGATTTAATAAAATAATCGAGTTACAACATAGGTCCCAAAAGTTTACAAAGTTTGCGGAAATATAAATATAATACAAGTCAAACGATGGTTTTGAAAGAAAGTGCCATAATGTACAATAATGTAAGTCGCCTTGCGACTCAAAAGGTAGGTCCCTAAACCATGTCATGATGAATATGCCTCAGTTACCTGAAAATACATTGCTAAAACTGTCAACAATAATGTTGGTGAGAAATCATAGGTTTATGTAAATGTTTTATACGACTACGCAAGTATAGATCAGGCATGACAATTATGTCACGTAAAAATGTTACAAGCATGACAATTATGTCACGTAAAAATGTTACAATTGCTTTAAGCCCATGACACCGAAACGAGACAATTCATAATGTATGCCCCTGTAGAGTGTTTGCCAGACAACTCCATAATGTTATTAAATGAAATGCATCCGTATGACTAGTTGGGATTCACCAACCCGGATGGGGCGTCACCTCGATAGATCTATCCACTCTTTCGCTTCAAAGATTAACGGTTCATGTTCGGGTAATGGGGACTTTCAATTGGCAAATGCGGTAAATTAAGCAATGTAAATGAATTTAACATACTTGGTATTGTAATAAAAATGTTGTGCAATGTATTCTCCCCGTAGGTTTGAAATAATGTAAAAACTTGTAAGCAGGGCTATGAAAACTCACTTGATAAAGCGGTATGATGACAAGAGTGAGTACACGAGGTATAGCGGGATACCTTGTCTGGACCTATTACGAATGATATGATATGTAATGAGTTGCAATGTAATGTTATGCATGCATTTCGTATGTTATTTATACCATTTGCGAGTTTTGAAAATAATACTTTATCGTCGAAAAATACGCTTTTGACTTCTTAACCCTTCAAAAATTACTTTACAAGTATTTACGTCAAAATGTCATCCTACAATGGTTTTGTAATGAATTATAGTGAAATTATCACTTTTCGTCGTAAAACAATGTCGTCGGAAATTCATTGAAAGTGACAAAAATGGCTTCGAAAAACTAGTCGTAAAATGGTGTACGTCGATCGTTAGGAAACGAACTCGACGGTTTTGAAAAGTTTGTATCAAAATCTAGAAGTTTCAGTTCAGGGGTTTTCGACATAAAGATCTCGAACATAAAGATAATAAGGGTTAAAGATGGTGATTTTGTCTAATTGTTGTGTAAAAAGTGAGTTTCGGCCAAGTTTGAGCAACCGTAATTAATTTATTAAAACTCCGCTATACAAACGGTTGGTTGTTTTGAAAAATATGCTCGGTGATCTTGATTTTATTAGAAGACAATTCGTTCCAAAAAGTTCCACATCATGGTAAAAAGCAACCCTCAACATGGACGTTTATTCTACAGTAACACTTGTCTCGTAAAATAATATAGTCTTTCGGAAAATAATAGTTACGGCAATTTTATGAAAACGTGCATATCTTTGTCGTTTCAAATCCGTTTCTCATTATAATCGTCCTTAGCTTCGTATCAAAGTATACTAATATATTTTGATAAGTCGAAATAATTTGTGAAGCTTAGGACTCGTTTTTGACCGAATAGAGTAAAATAGTATCTTTGAAATTTGAGAAAATTATATATTTCGTCGTCAAACTTTAAAATTCATAACTTCTTCGTTATAACTCCGTTTTATCCGTTCAAGCGCCACGGATTAGTTTTAAAGTATATTTTCTAAATATCAAGGCCAAAATGTCGTACCTCTTGTCGGATTTTCCAGAAAATCAAAACAAGGACAGAACACTTTTTATACATATCGAAAATAGTTTTCTCGTACTAAACCTATTCTAATCCCTTCAAATCAACTCCAAAGCTAATCTAATCCTACCATACACCTTCTTAGGGTGTCATGGGTTCCTAAACATCATCAAGACCAAAGTATACCAAGGGATAATTATAGGATGACCATATATATATATATAACTCTAAAATCATGAAAAATGGTATAAACAACACAAGTCTTGCATGCTTGTTCCAAAAATGAAGAGATGAATATAAAATGAAAAGGAAACATGAAAAATGTAAATGATATGCTTACAAGTACTATGATGAGGTGATAAGAACCAAGGTTAAACCTAAACACTCTTGGTTTTTATTGCAAAACCTTATAAAGAGTATTATCTAGATTGTAAATAACTTGATCTTGCAAAATTTGATCCCTTGTACATCCTTGATGATGAACCGGTTTTGATGGAGAGAAACAAAGAGAGAAAAAGATTTTCACTTGACTTGATGAATTATGAGAAGAATGATTGAGTGAAGTAAATAAGTGAAGTGATACTTGGAGTGTAGACTTAAGTTTGTAAGAAATAAGTCACCAATCAATAAATACCTCCACCTCCCACATGGCGGTTCTAGGGGGATATCTCAAAAATGTTTTTTTTTTTTTTTTTTTTTTTTTTCTTTATATATATTGTATGTAATATTTACTTGTAACAATTTCAAGAAAAGTGTAAGTAATGTGTAGGAAAATGTATAATTAAAGGTAAATGGTAACTTTTGGTACAAGTAAGTTTTAATAGATCAAAATAGAATGTAATGAGATAATAAAAATTGTAAAAATACATTCCTTGTGAAATTTGGTGATAAAATAATTATCGAGTAGTTTTTAAGAAAAACGTCGTAATAATATAACTTTAACGATTTATATCTGAAATAAATTCAAAACACTAGTTAAACTCAAAATATAGTTTTATAACTAAATGTAAGTTTAAAAATACATGGGATCATTTTGAAAGTAACGGATTAAATGCTCAAAATAATAACTCACGCGATAACGTTTATTTAATATAAAAATTACGGCGTTTGGGAAATGCAATGTCATGAATGAACTATCATGATGCAAATGATGTCAATGAAATGTAGACTAAACTTAGTCCATATGAAATGTTCGTGATGATATGATCATGAATTAGCGCTAAACCATAAAGGTTCTGTAATTTGGAACACATAAACCTAGTTTACGATAAATGTTGAAATAGTGAGGCATAAATTGTTTGAAATGACACGAAAGTGCGGGTTGTCACATTGCACATAGCTCATCTTAGCTCACTAGGTGCGGATTTTGGTTGAGACATAGCTAGCCAGGTTATCTTGAGGTTCCCACAATTGCTTTTAGTTTCCGGCTTATTCAAGTGCTTATTTTTCCCTTAAACACGGTACCCTCTAGCATTTTTAAGAATATACTCAAATCATCCAAATCTGTTGTAATTGCAAATCAGAGGTCAAGGCTTGTTAATACTTGTTGCATTTTGGTTCTTTTAGCTTATTGTTGCTTCATCTCGGTTTGGTGCCTATTGGTGTGCTTTTGGCTTATCCAGTGCTTATTCTTAAGCACATTTCAACTGCAGCCTCAATTTCTTGCAAACAACCACATGTTTTTCCATTTTTCCTAGATTCCTCATAATATTTTAGACTTTTCCTGAAATTTTCATATTTTTCCAAGTCTGTTTGCTATTTTTCTGCATTTAAATCAATTTTTAGCACTTTTTAATTAGCATTTAATATAAAAAATTAAGAAAAGGTTCAAAAAAATAAGTTTTCATTTTTCTTAAGCTAAGATAAATATAAAAAGTCAAAAAAATATTTTTCCAAATTTTTCTTAGTTAAATTTGTATTTTTAAATAATTTAAGTAGTTTTAAATAGTTTTTAATTCCCAGAAAATACAAAAATATTCAGAAAAATATAAAAATAGTTTTGAAAATTCTCTTTTGTTATTTTAGATTTTTCCAATTCATAATTTTATTTTTCTAGCTTTGTTTCCTATTTTCTTGTATTTTAGGCTAATATTAATTGGTTAAAAATAGTTTTTAATTAATAATAATTAGATAAATAGTTATAAAAATAATTTTCTTTTTCTATAAACTTTCTTTTATCATTAGGTTTGTAAAAATGTCATTTTCATATTTTTAGGACTTTTATTTCTTAGATCTCACTTTTTATTTTGTACGTTTACGTAATTTTATTTAAACGTAAGTTTTAAGTTTTAAACGTTCATCAATTTTAAAAATAGTGATAGCGTTTATTTAATATTTTTATCTTTTAATTTTCTTTAATTTGCATTTAAGCCCTTGTAGTTTATGTACTTCTTACGTAGTTATAATCATTCCAAATCCTTTTCCGTTCAAATCTCTCGATCACTATATCGTTTGGTGATCCATTGCATAGCTTCATTTGGGACATAACGACCCGAGGAAACACTATACTCCCAGATCTTCATTGCATTTGTGCTTAAGTTGTTTTAAGTTTCTTCTGGTTGGCCATTCACAAGTGGTCACCATGTGAGAAAACTTGGACCTGGTTTGGCATGGATCAAATTTTTGGCGCCACACGGAGTCAGTCTTGATTATCTTCCGTCTAGCAGATTAGTTATTTGAATACTCACTCTTTGTTCATACCATCCATATCTATCTATATATATATCCATATTTTCTTATAAAAATTCCAAAAACCCAAAAAAATCTCAAAACCCATAAAACACAAAAATATTTTTCTTTTGTTTCTCTATATATGTATAACCATAAAATTCAAAAATAATCTCCTTTCCTCATTTTCATAATTCCTCTCCTTAACTCTGAGATCCCTTAGAGTTAACTCTAGTGCATGCGCACTCGTTCTTCTATATCATTGAGTCCTTTGCGCGATCTAGCGAAATTCCAAGGCGTTCTCGTGAGCGTCTTGCCCAAATAGTCGAACCCGAGATTCGTACTATTTCAAACAACAATATGGCGTACGGCGCATTATGGCGGAAATGCTCCAGGCACCCACCGAGGGTTATGGAGATGCCATCGTTCTACCAAGAATCAATTCGATCACTTGAATTGAAGACACATTTGATCACACTTGTGTCTACAAATCAATTCCACGGGTTTGATCGTGAAGACCCGTATGCACACATCCGTTGGTTTAACAAGTTGACTTCAACTATCAATTTCAAGGATGTACCACAAAAGTCATCAAGTTGATGCTTTTCCCATTCTCACTTGAGGGACAGCCGGATTTGGTGGAAAAAGAACCCCTCGATCTATCGAAACTTGGGAGGATCTTGTTCAAAAGTTTGTTAATTATTTCTTCCTCCATCAAAGACGACTAATCTTAAAATGAAATTTCGGATTTCGTCAAAATTTCGATGAAAACTTTGAGAGGCATGGAGAGATTCAAAGATCTCCTCGAAATGCCCCATCATGAATTCACGAGCTTCAACAAGTCAATATCTTTTACAATGGGTTGAGCGGTAATGATCAAGATTCCTTGAATGCGGCTCGCAGCGGCAATATCTTGAATCGTAAGCCTAAAGATGTGATTGAGATTTGCGAGCAAAATCAAAAGTTCCTATTTCTAACAAAGTCAATACTCCAAACACTCCTACTTCTTCATCCGGTAACTCTTTCGAGTTAGCGACTCCGATAGTTGCTCTAACGGATGCCATCCGTTGTATGATTAAGGATGTTAAGGAAATCAAAGCGAAATTCATAAGCTTCGAACGATCAAAGCCGTAAACAAGGTGTGTGAAACTTGTAGTGGTCCCATGCGTGATTATGATTGTCAAGAAACCGATGCTTCCTTTACCAAGCTCCGTAGCTTCGGTGAAACCACAATCAATACCGACCACAAGTCGATCCTCATTACCGTGCACCTAGCGGTATGACACCACCGGTTTTCCTCCTGTGCAAAACCATGGCAATCAAAATCGCCTGTTCGAATCAAGGACAAAATTTCAATAACTCTCAAAATTTCAATCAAAACGGAACAATTTCAACCAACCATATCAGCTCCTAATCATCAAAGTTATCAACAACCTCCTCAAGCTCCCATGCCAAATGACTTCATGAAAATTCTTGAGTCAAACATACGCTCAATGCAAACTCGGATCAATAACATGAGAGTTGAGCTTAAAAAGGAAATTGATACCACAATGTCTCGGCAGACAAATGAGTTAAAGAATATGATGAGCGGTTTCATGAACATGAATATGAACAAAGCTTCATCATCTTCGGAGGACTCCCAAGCAATACTATTCCTAATCCCAATGCCGAGTTGAAAGCGTTACCACTCGTGGTGGTAAGACACATAATGGACCTTCGACTCCAATGCCCTCCTCCCGTGGCAATGAGTCAAGTTACCAAGGATACAACGGACAAGGTGCAATTCTCAAGCCCACGGTATCAAGACACGTCCCACCTTCGGTAGTCCAAGCTTTAAGTCCGGAACCCGAAATTCAAGACTAATTCGAGCCGAAAAACTTCCATCCCAAATTCAAAGTCTAGTCGACTTCTTACCCATCAAGAATGAATGATGAGAAGCTCAAAGACAAAACAAAGAGCAAATGGAAATTTTTTCCAAATCTTCAATGAGTCGCACTTTGATATAAGCTTCGTTGATGCTCTCGTTCTAATGCCTAAATTTGCATCCACGCTAAAGGCTTACTCACCAACAAAGATAAGCTATCCGAGATGGCTAAACTCCTCTCAATGAGCAATGCTCATGGTCCTTCTCAAGAAGCTTCCCAAAAGCTTGAAGACCTGGCGATTTCTAATCCGTGTGATTTCTTGGGGATGGTTCAATGCTCCTTGGCCGATCTTGGCGCTAGCATTAACCTCATGCCACTCGGTATGGAAGAAATCTCTTCCTAAACTTTCATCCACTTGTATGACACTCGAGCTAGCGGACCGCACTATAACTCGTCCACTTGGGATAGCCGAGGATGTCGTGATGAAAGTTGGAAAGTTTCACTTTCCTACCGACTTTGTTGTAGTAGACTTGATGGAGATCCTAGAGTTCCCTCATCTTAGGGAGAGCTTTCTTGAGAACCAGTCGTGCTCGATTGATGTGTTTGTCAAGAGTTAACCATACGGGTTGACAACGAAGAGCTCACGTTAAATATCAACCGAACTCCAAACCTCTGTCCAAGCAGTGTTGCCACAATTGATAAAAATGCGAAGATTCAATGCAACACTCTCAAATTTCACGGTTAAGACGAGTCACCAAAAACGTCTTGAGCTCAAAGCTTTGAAAATTAACCGGTTCAAACAAATGGTTTGAAAGTCGTACGGAGAAGTCAAGAGTATTCTTGATGATGATGATGATCTAGAATCGGAGACTTCGCCCAAGTGGTGGAAGCGCTAGCTCTAAGAGCACACCACTTGTCCCACCTCCGAATCGGTTTGTCGCATCGAGTTTGTTAACTCGTGGATGAAACCAAACTCTCTTCGTTTCATCGAGTTGGATGATGATGTTTGTGATCCAATGGGAGACATCCTTCCCATTGATGAATTGCTCAAAATGATCCATCATCTTCTAGTCTTATTCCCGACTCTTCCATCCCTTCTCTCACTCTCGATGAGGAAGATGACAACTTTGGAATGAAGTCGATGCCTTTCTTAGTGATGAGTCAATTCCAACAGAATTGATAACACTTACTTTGATCCGGAGGAGACATCCTTTTACGGAAAATCATTGATTGAAGAACCGCTTCCACCCTCCTCCCGGACATCTTCGACAATCACCATCTAAGCTTCAAGTTTAAGCTTAAAGATGTCAAACCGGTGATTTGCTTTTCTCTCACGAGGAATGGACTTGCATTCTCATGTGCGTCTTTATTCCATTCTTCACAGATGGTGTGGTTGCTCTTTCCCTTTTCTCTTTCGGAATGAGGACACCATCTTTGACCCCGTATCATCCCTTATAGTTTCTACTATTAACAATACCGCGGTTATATCTCGTCGGTGTGGAACTTTCGATGTTCATATGTTTATTAACATTGTGAGCGAAAGTCCGATTGAGATTGGTTTTCCACGTTACTTTCCCCATGAACAAATGAATACGGGTCGAGTCAAGCTAGCGACTCGGGAATCAAAAACAAGAGCATGCCATATGGGTTTTCACCCATATTTCGACTTCTTTCTATCTTTCTACCACCCTAGTGTGGGGGGGTTCCACATGTTGTGTATATAAGTTCAAAAAAAAAAAAAAAAAAAAAAATCTTCTTTCTAAATAATGGTAGTAGTATTTCCTTTTACGTTCTTTGTTTCGCATAACCGCGGACTTTGAATATTGAGGGCAATATTCATTTCTAAGTGTGGGAATTCTCACGAAATTTATCATGTAATTATCCACCTAATTCCCGTTTTTTGGCCAAAATTTTTTGGAGTAAGTGTTTTACACCGACTCATCTTATGGTTATCATCCGCCTTGTCTAAAAACAAAAGGATTGGCTAATCCAGAGCAAACGTCTCTTGGTAAAGATATCTCAAATCCTTTGACGGCTTGTAATTTGCCCAAAATTGTATGGTATTCACCACCATATCCTTAAAAGTGAAGAGTTGGCTAGCCCGCAAGTTTATGGCTTGTGGTAAAGGCGATGGAAAAACCATAATTGGTAATCACCACCAAAGATAATATTGATAATTTATCTAAGAGTTGGCTAGTCCAGAGCAAACGGCTTCGTAAAGACAAATCAAATCAGTTAGAAGTCGGTGGTTTGCTCAAAATCACATGGTTATCGGTGTACCATGGTTCTTACTTGAACTAAAACATTTGGCTACTCCGAGTAATGGCTTTTGGTAAAGAGATTCAAATCCATTAAGTTTTTCTCAAAATATTGCTAGGGACTAGCAATAGTTTAGTGTGGGGATTGATGAGTGTGTAAATACTCATCATTTTTGGGTCAATCTGAATTGCAAAACGTTTAAAAATGCTCGAAATGCATCAAAATATCGAAAATATCTCAAAATTGCATTTTATATGTTTCGGATGCAAAATGTTCAAAATCGATGAAAATGAGCTAAGTTTGCATAATTGGCGTTTAGTCCCCAAGTTTCAAAAGTTGTCGAAAGATCCTCGAGCACATAATTTCAAAAGAAAAGTCACCAAAGGTCCTTTTAAAATCATAACTTGTCAAAATTAGTCCTTTGGTGAAAAATGTCAAAAGTTTTGAGAAATTACAAAATTGGTCCTTCAAGTTTGAAATTTGGCAAAAATGGCCCCTGGAAATTGGAAGATGTCAAGTTTGGTCCTTGTAGTATGGAAGCTTGTCACTTTTGGTCCTTTAGAGCAACTTTTCAGAATTGGCAGAAAAGGTCCTTGATATTTCAGAAATTGCAACATAGGTCCTTGTCATTTAATCCCTTTATACCCAATTGTGACCCTGCCATATTAAGCTTTGGACCCCTGTCATTTACAATTTGGACCCCTTTCATTATTAAACACCCGGTCAAACACTTTGGTCAAACTAACCAAGCGCGCCAAAGTCTCATCTTCTCAACTGCCTCTCTGCAAACACTCAAGCTCCCATCCCCTCCTCTCCTCCACTCAAACTTGTTCCCCCACCTCAACTAACATCCAAGATGCATTAAATGCACCTCCCCCCTCACTCAACCTTCCAGTGGATAAGCTAGTTTTGGCGCCAAAATCAGTTTCAATGGCCAAGATCACTTTAAGCCATCCAATGGCTGAGAAAATGATGGGAATTAATCAGAGATGAGAGAGAAAGAGCTTGGATTATAAAAGAAGCAAAGAGGAGCAAGAGAAGAGAAGTCTTGTAGTTTTTATTTATCTTTAATGTCGCTTTTAACTTAAAGTTTTAATTTAGTATAAAACACGTAATATTTTGTTTCTTTGTATCAAACTAAGGTATTTGTACCATTATAAATTGTTTCCAAGTATTAATTCAAGTTATGCTAAGATTCCTTGTTTAATGTCCACTGTTGAAAATTTCTATTTCAAAGTCTTGTATACAAGCTCTCATTAACTTAATTTTAAGCTCAAATAAGCTTGTATGAGCTTGTTATAGCTTTTTACAAGTTTGCAATCAAGTTTCAATCAAAATTGGACTTTGGTCAAAGAAAGTCAACTGGGAGCACAAATGGGTATGAAATGAAAATGGGTGATGCAGAGCTGGAATTGGGTTGAGTTATAGTTATTTGGGTTGGTTTAGAATAGGTAGTGGTCCATTGGTTCACAGGATTCAAGCCATTGTGGCTAAGGACCGTTTTGTAAGTGAATTTCAAGTTTCAATGCACATCTTGTATTTGCAGTAATAACTAGTTCCTATCTGTTTAATAAGTAGTATTTAGGTTATTTAAATTCAGTTTGATTGTCTGCATTGTCTATTTTAGCAGTTAGCTTTGTTTTGTTTACAAATCAGTAATATCAGTGGTGTTTGGATTTGCTACTTAAACTGCATTAGAGGCCAGTTAATTGATTGGTGTCTGTTGGTTCATGCTTGATGAGTCTATTTGCACTCATTTCTATCAATAACTTGTGCCTGTTATCCATAAAAGTCAAAATCCATCTCATTTGTCTTAAACTGGTTCACTGTTGAGATTTTTAATAAGCAAACTCTTGTTTTGTGTTTAAAATTTATAGACATAGCTTTCATTAAGTTCATTTCACCTATTAACATCAATCTCAGTCCTTTAAATCAGTTTCAAAGTTCATAAAAGTCAATTTCTCAGAAACTCTTCAAAAGTCAAAAGTTGCAAAAACCATTTTGAGCCAAGACAAGTTGATTTTTGATTGATTCATTTCTAGGTGTTAACAAGTGAAACTTGGTATTTCATAAAGTTCAACTGGTCTACTTACTTATTACCATTTTTGTATAATTTTGCAAGTTTTTTAAAAGCTTCAAAAATGCTTGTCAAGAAGGGCTTAAGTGCCTGTGCAGTGTGTGAATCTACTGCAGGTGTTGTGTAGTTCTTGCGGACCTGCACATAGCTCATCTTAGCACACTAGGTCGGATTTTGGTTGAGACATAGCTAGCCAGGTTATCTTGAGGTTCCCACAATTGCTTTTTAGTTTCCAGCTTATTCAAGTGCTTATTTTTCTGCTTAAACCTGGTACCCTCTAACTGTTTTTAAGCAATATACTCAAATCATCCAAATCTGTTGTAATTGCAAATCAGAGGTCAAGGCTTGTTAATACTTGTTGCATTTTGGTTCTTTTAGCTTATTGTTGCTTCTGTCTCAGTTTGGTGCCTATTGGTGTGCTTTTGGCTTATCCAAGTGCTTATTCTTAAGCACATTTCAACTGCAGCCTCAATTTCTTGCAAACAACCACATGTTTTTCCATTTTTCCTAGATTCCTCATAATATTTTAGACTTCTCCTGAAATTTTCATATTTTTCCAAGTCTGTTTGCTATTTTTCTGCATTTAAATCAATTTTTAGCACTTTTTAATTAGCATTTAATATAAAAAATTAAGAAAAGGTTCAAAAAAAATAAGTTTTCATTTTTCTTAAGCTAAGATAAATATAAAAAGTCAAAAAAATATTTTTCCAAATTTTTCTTAGTTAAATTTGTATTTTTAAATAATTTAAATAGTTTTAAATAGTTTTTAATTCCCGGAAAATACAAAATATTCGAGAAAAATATAAAATAGTTTTGAAAATTCTCTTTTGTTATTTTAGATTTTTCCAATTCATAATTTTATTTTTCTAGCTTTGTTTCCTATTTTCTTGTATTTTAGGCTAATATTAATTGGTTAAAAATAGTTTTTAATTAATAATAATTAGATAAATAGTTATAAAAATAATTTTCTTTTTCTATAAACTTTCTTTTATCATTAGGTTTGTAAAAATGTCATTTTCATATTTTTAGGACTTTTGTTTCTTAGATCTCACTTTTTATTTTGTACGTTTACGTAATTTTATTTAAACGTAAGTTTTAAGTTTTAAACGTTCATCAATTTTAAAAATAGTGATAGCGTTTATTTAATATTTTTTATCTTTTTAATTTTCTTTAATTTGCATTTAAGCCCTTGTAGTTTATGTACTTCTTATGTAGTTATAATCATTCCAAATCCTTTTTCCGTTCAAATCTCTCGATCACTATATCGTTTGGTGATCCATTGCATAGCTTCATTTGGGACATAACGACCGGGAAACACTATACTCCCGGATCTTCATTGCATTTGTGCTTGTCGTTTTAAGTTTCTTCTGACACATTCATGTTGGTCACATGTGAGAAAACTTAACTGCTTTTAGCATGATCACCGTCACCTTGTATTTTAGCGACAGTGTCTCGATTCTTGACTTTGGCCATTTTCTTTGTATATCCCGCCTTTTCGTCCAAATAAGTGCCATTCTGACAATTTGCCTTCAAGAGATCTAAAAAGTGAAAAGGAACGATATTAAGTAATAACGGATACAAAAGTGATCAAATAAGGGCTTAAACGACCCCTCAAAAAAGTACATTTTAAAACCTTATCACCAACCCATGTCATGTCTATTGGTTTGTTGCTAGTTGTTTGGAGTGTTGGATTGTTTTTGATGATTATGAAGAAGCTACACTTTGTCATATGTGTGTACCATTCTCCAACAAAGATGAAGGAGACGTCTTTCTCGTTTGTATGTTTTGTGGTGTATGCTTATACTAAGTATGGGGGAACTATATATATATATATATATATATATATATATATATATATAGTTAGGATCAAATAAGAAGATTACTTAAAATAAAGTAATAAGAAGAACTATAACCGTAATCCGAGATACAAGAGCTAAATTAGATGCATCCTATAATCTTAGATGCATTATAACATTACAATAATGTGTTTTAGCTTTAATCGGATGCATATCGTATATTAGATGCATTTCATAATTTCTCTTGTTTTTGTTCCTCTGCGTGCGAAATCATGAAAATCAATTTGCACCATCTATACATCAAATTAACTTCGAAACTCAAGATGTTGCATCTATATGAATAGAAATGCATCTAATGCAAGTCGTTGCATCTCAAATGCGTGGTTTGGTCACTTCTCATACTTATTTATATATATATATATATATATATATATATATATATATATATATATATATATATATATATATATATATATATATATATATATATATATATATATATATATATATATATATATATATATATATATATATATATATATATATATATATATATATATATATATATATATATATATATATATATATATATATATGGTTATAGCCAATGTGCTATATAAAGAATATTTATTAGCCAATGAGCTAAATTGAGTTATATATGTTTGGAGATCGATATGTGAAGAAGAGGAAAATATAATCATTTTCGGGAATGCGGTTTGTATGATGGCTAGCAACATGGAGGTTTAGACTTGACTTTATTTTTCTTTTTAAAACCAATTTCATAAACCATCACATGCCTTATCCATACCATTTATAAACCCAAAGCCTTAACATTATAACCCGAATAAAAGCCTTCTTTGATGAATTTATTTTATTTGTCTTGATACTTGTACAAGCTTATGGTAAAAAGCATTGATCATGACTAGGCATTGAGTGATTTACATATACCCACCAATATATGAGTGTTGAGTGAATTATTAAAATCATTCGTGAGGTGTTTAGTTGTGTTATCTAAAGTTATTTGGTTCATTTTAAACGTTTTCACATAAAATTAATAATTATTTCTTTTGAGATGATTGTTAAATTTTCGGAACCACGATATCGAGACCATTGAAATCGATTTTTACAAATATTAGCCCTACTCGAGGGCGAGTAGAACTTAAGTATGGGGGAATTTGATAACGCTCAAAAGGAACATTTTTTAGTAGCGTTATTGTTGGTTTTGTGTATGATAATCAGCTATATTTACTCATAACTGTTGCAAAAGTGCAAAAGATGCGTATTTGTTTGTGATTGTAGCCAGGTATCGCAAAAGATGAAGAAATGAAGATTTCATGCACATTTGGAGAATTCCCGAGGAAGGAAGTCAAGTAAGGAAGCTCTTGGACTCAATGATTAGGAAGCGCAATGATTTCTAAGTATCTACAACAAGTAAAGATCAAGTTTCGTCTTGGAAATCAGCAGCGAAAACAAAGAAAAAGGCGCGAATAAGAAAAAGTCAACAAAAGTCAAACTGGGAGTAGGAGAGACGCCCAACCGATCGGTTGAAGCCCGCAACCGTCTCGGTTGGGCTAGTGGTCAACACGCAACCGATCCGGTTGCCAAGCCTGGAGTTACATCTTTTGTTATTTAATGTTGCCTTAACTCCCCATAATCATTGGAGGCCGATCATTTCTTGTTATTAACTTCTATGGGACGTTTTTAGTCAGTTAGTTAAGGTTCTTTAGCTATAAAATGAACCTAGACTTAGTAGTCTAGGTGTGACACAACCCAAAGTGTAATAGTTTACACCAAAGCTATTACTAAACCTTATTATTCATCCCAAAAGTCTTGTTACTGCTGTAAAACATCCAGGAGCTTGGAGAGACGAATTATCATCTATTGTTTGATCATTCGGAGTTATACGGTTAAGCTAGACGATTGGAGGCGTGTGGTTGCTATATTCCACAATTTCTAATTCTTGTAATCCAAAAGTTTAGGTATTCTATGGAACTTATTATGAATTACTATTCTCTTGAATTATTTGAATTACCTTGTTACTACTTGTGTTTTGTTATGATTGTCATGGAGTAATTCTTGAATATACTTATGTTTAAGGATGTAGGAAATTATACTAGTGTTCTTATATGTGATGCATGTAAATGATCTTGTTTAAATGAGTTTGTTGAAAAACTACTAGTCTTGTTTGATTTGTCGGTAAAACATGTTTTAAGAAAAAGGACCGAAAGGATTTCTCTTGTGTTTTATTCCAAAAAGTTAAGTGACAAACTAGTATGGGGATATGGTGATTGACACCCACCATGTTTACTTATTGAAGCAAGACTAGAAACATTTTCATCACGAAAGGTCGAAAGATTCGTAGGAACAAGTTTAATAAGAACCTTTTACAAACAAATGGATTTTCTAAAGGATAATCATTAGGATAAGGACCGAAAAGATTACCTATATGTTATTGTTCTTAAAATGATTTTATAAAACATAAACCATGGGTTGGAAATCATTTGCTTATGATTTGTGAATCACATCAAGAGTTTACACCAAGCCTTCATGAACACTTTCTATGATTTCCTATAGACTTCACACAAGCATATGTTTCTTAATATTGATTTTCACTAAACCATAATTTTTGAGAGAGTCTTGACAAGCTTTCTTGTTGCCAATCTTTTAAAACAAAATTAAAACAAAACTCTCTTGGGACGATTTCGACTTACCCATCTTTGCTATCGCGAACGAGTATACTAGCTCGTATGTGTTTATAGTAATTGCCGGATAATTCGTGTTTATAAATGTTTAAAACTTGCACACGGTGAGCACATCAACGAGGAAAACTTGTAATGTGATGTGCCTATAAATAACCATCATGACTCTTCATGAGGGATGTGGGTGTGTAAGCATTTAATTAGTAGTAATATTATCTTTCTTACACCTCATCCTCTCTAAACTTTCTCTCTCTAAACTTAAACATAGATTCGTCATCCTCTCTAAACTTTCTCTCTCTAAACTTAAACATAGATTCCATATACTTTGATCAACCTCGACAACCCGAACTACATAAATCAACATACTTTTGATCCTACAATATGTATTTTATGGTTTACTTCATTCATAAGAGTATATATATTCAGCAACCCTTAAGTTAATACTACCTCCGTCCCAAATTTTATGTCTATTTTGACTTTTTCAATCAAACTTTGACGTTAAATATATTTTTTTGTATTATATAATATTTGATGAAAGTTATACTAATAAAAATATATTTAAAACCTAATTTCATTTATATATTTTACAACAAGTATTATATAATACAATAAGGTATATTTAAGGTCAAATTTTAATTGAAAAAGTCAAAATATTATAAAATTCGTGATAGGATGAATTATCTAGAAAAGATAAAAAAATAAACAAAACAAATAAAAACTAAACCACTTGTGAAAATAAAAGTTATTAACTTAAAATTGAGCAAATCCACCGCTTAGAAAGACCACTTGCTTGTGAATATATAAATTATATATCCCACAAAGTTATTAACTTATTAACGTTGGAGCAAATCCACTCGCTTAGAAAGACTCAGTTACTATAAACTTATTGACTTATTAATTGTTACATATTAACAGAGGAGCTGAATATTTCAATTCATTACATATTACATATTACCTATTACATATATCATAATTTTCTTTCAATTCTTTGTGGTAGATTTGCGGTTTTTGTTGATTTGTTTGAGCAGTTTTGGACTTGATTTGTTTAGCAATGACTCGAGAAAAAGTCAACCATGATAAACAGATTGGTGAGAGTCGCCAGCCTGTGTTCTTCAACAAGGAAGATGAAAAGCTTCGAGAAAGAGCGGTATTGGATGCCTTTCTTGCCAAACTTTTTGCTACCATATCATCGGCCAAAGCTGCATACGCTCAGATGCAACACTGTGAATTTCCTCATGATGAAGACGGTATCTGGTCTGCTGATAAGTGCATATTCCCATAATTCAGAAGTTTCACCGTGTTAAAACAGTCTTTCTTGAAAAAACACATCGATGACTCATCTCCAGAAACCACCTAACTGTCGGCAGAAATTCTAGAACAAAATAATCTCATAAAAACATAAGAGATATCAGCAAAGAAACTTGACAGCGAAAACAAGCTGAAAGACTCAAAGATCATATTCTTAAAAGAAAAATTAGCAGAATTGAGGCGAGAAAATAAGTCGATCGAGAAAAGATTGAATTCAAGCGGCTTGTTATCGTCTATGTCATCTCATGAGAATTAAAGTCTTGGTTTGTTAACCGCAACCAATTCTATTTCATATGTTTAAAATGGGTAATTTTGGGTAGATTTGAAACATTGTTTTCCAAATAATCTAAAAATTGTTGTTAATGGTTGTTGTGTCAGAGAAAGCAATCGGAGTATTTTTGCTATTTTTGAAATGATATTAAAAGGTTTTGTGCATTAGTAATCTCACTGGGTGACAGGCCTAAGTAAACGGGTAAAAACTGAAACCAATTTTTCAGTCTAATTGTTAATAAATTTGTACAACAAGACCATTTTTTTGTAACTAGCTCATATTTGTTTGCATTAACTTACTTATGTGTTCGTAGATGAGAAGAGACTTATAGATAAAGTTGCTAACTTAGCAACATTGTTAAGATTTGGATGTTGAGCAATTAGTGTCCAATTTGTGTAGTTAAAATTGTAGTAGAAGTTAGTGATGGTGCCAATGAACCCGAATAGGGTACATATGTTGAGTGCATTGACATGCCAATGAACCCGAATAGGGTACATTTGTTGAGTGCATTGCTTCACGGGAGTGGTACCTTCCGTCTGTTGTATAGTCGATTTGATCCTGTATTACAGGAAATCTTGAAAGACATTGATCAAGATGTTCAATTTTTAATAAGCATAATCTTGAAATTTGAGCACAGAAAGCTTACAAAGCACAATTTTCGCTGTTCATGCAGCCACAAGCACATGACGGGCATGGTGTAATCTCAATGTTGTAAAAAGATGACATTAAGACACAACAAGTTGATGTATCCGAGGCCAGCAACTGTGAGTAAATGCACACTAGTTTCCATGTCACTGCAGATGAACATCGTGGATCAATAACCGGTTTTATGATGGACGAAATTTGATATAGAAAAATGGGAAATTCACTGGGCTAAATTGACCGATCCAATTATATTTAGTTTTTTGTAAAAGATTGTTTTTCTGATAGATATTTACTGTGTTAGTAACATTACAAAAGCGTATTATTACCGTAACTTCTGATCATTGGTTTATTCTTTTTGGGTTTTGTTAACCACAACCCATGAGGTTGTGTTTAAAAATACCTTAATTAAAAAATTTACATTAAATGAACTAGTATATTCCATAATTATACATATTTTTTTCATTTTAAACATGAAAGTGATGTTATCTATACTACTATATAAAACATTTAAGTTGTGGGTTCCACAAAAAATTAAGATAAGGAGCTCCAATTATTGAGTGACATTTGTCGCTTCTCTAACTAAAAAATAACAAAAAGAGATGAGCTCTAACAAAATAAAATAAATAACTCCAATAATGGGGTGACACATGTCACTACTTAACTAATTGATCACCTTTATTTTTAAAATTAAATATCTTTTAATCCGTTTAACTTTTTATGATCTAATTTCACCATATTTTTTAAAATTTTGTCTTTTTTAATTCAACATTCATTTTGATATATTTTATGAGTTTTAGTTTACATTTTTAGAGGCTTATTTTATTTTGATTCAAATTTTATAACTTTAACCTTTATTTCAATCAATACAAACTTTATTTATCAAAATTATTTACTTTTGGGAAAGTGTTTGACGGAAAGAGATTGTGAAGGTTTTTTATATGCGAATAATGATGTCGCGGAAAGATACGGAAACCCAAACAAACACATATACATTTGGGTGTTGTGAAATTAATTCACTAAGCGGGTAGAGGAATCATGCGAGGAGAGTTGTAAGAAGAATTCATTTACTATATTTATCGCATGGCCATTGTCTTGCAGATCTAACTAGTATATGGAATGTTTAGTGTTCATTTAATGCAAAAATTTTAATTAAGGTATGTTTAAACACAACCCTATGGCTTGTGGTTAACAAAACCCATTTTTTTTACCAATATGACCAATTTTACCCATTTCATTTTGGCTAAACATTTACACTTTGTTCTCGAGTTTATTTATGGAGAGAAAGTGAAAGGAAAGTAAGGTTACTAAAAAAATTAGGTGTTATTTTTAGATATTTTGAGGAATGAAAGGTGGAGGGAGGGAAATAAAGTGAGAGCGGATTTGAGGTTTTTAGAGGCAAAATGTCCCGCTCATTTTTGGAAGGGTCGGGAAGGGGACCAAATGGTAAACACTAAATGACCAAAATGTCACTTATTTCTTCTAGTTATATCATATTTTTTTCTCATTTCATGTCCACATGTTTACTTTCGGTGATAACCCATCTCCAAATTATTTCTGATCCACATCTCGAAGCTCCAAGTTATCTTATCTTTGTGTATATACAACAATTTCCTCCAATCTTAGATTCTAAATTTTTCTGTGATAACCCAAAATGGGTCAACTGTAAATCACCCATTCTTGTTGTTGGAGGAAACTGTATTTCGATTATAAATGTTGGTAAATTGAGAAAATGGTAGATCCGAGGTTTGTTTGGGTTATGATGGCTTGAGCCTTTGCAATTTGATGTTTTTAGCAGTTAAATTAGAAACGAATTGTTCATATTTCTTGGTAAATATTAATGGGTCATATTTGCGTTTTTGTTTTGTTGTTATACATATGGGGAAATTAATCGATGGCTACTATTTTAAATAATTAAACCTCAATTTTAGTAGTTGAATAACAACGAAATCTTGATATAAGTTTTTGTGCAAGTTATGCATAATTGGGTAGATTTGTAAATTTCTTTCGGTTAATATTTCCTTTCCTTTCCGTTTTTATGACTCAAGAACAAGAAATGTAATCGTAAGTTTCTTTCCACTCCTCCTCACTCTTTTCTTCAATTTACTTTTCTTTCCATTCCTCTCCTTATTTTAGCTTTTGAACAGAGTGTTAATTATACCCAGTCGATAGATTCGCCTTGGGTACATGGATCAAACCTTTCCATATCGGCCGATTCAGAAGCAAATCTCTCAAATGGCCACTTATAAATAAAACCATCATTATTGATACATTGAAACTTACTTAAAGGTTTAATTTGTTGAACCGGATTAACGGCCACCGATGTCGATGTCAAAGACTTAAATCGCGTTTTGGCACGGATGTCAAAGAAAGAAAAGATGGCACTTGATGTGCTTCCACGAGGTTTTAAATTTATAACAAGAATTACCGGTTAACTAGGAACACATTCGGGCAAGTATACCCTAGTCAAGTTGTAGTATAGTATATGGTAAATCAAGGTCGTCCCAAGAGACTTGGTTGCACTACAAGTGTCGTTTATTTGTTTAAGCAAGTAACAAGTAACAAGTTGATGGTTATGATTGTCACGGATCAAACCAACAAGAAAAGCATTATAAGAACAAGCAAGTATCAAGACATTCATCATAATTTCAATCAAACACAAAATCTCAATAATCATATCAATAACAAACATCTTTAAATAGAAAGGTAACAAGGTTTACCCAAAGTATGAATTACAATAGGCAAAGATGAAGGATTATAGCACTCCTTCAAGCCTCCAATCAACTACAATAGTTCTACCAAGCCGGAGAATGATGTCCAAACGCCTTCGACAACCCTTGAGCACACTACACGAATTTGGGAGAGGTTTGTGGTCTTTTGGGAAGATAAGTTGGTGGATAAGTGTGGAAATTGTCCCTTAAGGGTGGAGGCTTGAATTTCACACAAGTCGATAGATAGTTGGTGGAAACTCGCCTTGGGGTGGAGGCTTGAGTTTCACACCTTGGTGAAGGTATTGAGAGTGGTTAGTTCTCTCTCAGGTGGAAATTCGTCCTTAAGGGTGGAGGCTTGAATTTCACACCTAGAGATGGAGTGGTGGATGAAAGGGATGAGAAAGATGGAGAAGGGATGATGAAATGAGGTGCCAAATGGGTTCTATTTATACTACTACCAAGGCCTAGGGTATTCAATGCATTTATTGGAGGCCAAGGAGCTTGGAAGGGACTAGAAACCATGTAGGAAGGGACTAGAATCATTTGGAACACGTTTGGAGTCTTAACAATGAAGAAATGGCTGAAACAGGACCTCCAACCGGATCCGGTTGAGCTCCAACCGAATCGGTTGGTCTTGCTGACTAGTCTCCAACCGAATCCGGTTGCGGGTCTCGACCGATCGGTTGGAGCAAAATCACAAAAATTCATAAACAGCAAAGTTGTAGATCTTTCTCTTAGCTTTCCGTGTCCGCGAACGGGGGGTCAAACGGAGTCCGTATGCAAACGTTATGGCCAAAATGGTGAAGGTGTGTTGGGAACAACGAGTCTTCCAATATGTCTTCGTTTAAGCTTCTTTTCTTCATTTCTTTCTCGTTTTCCTTCTTGAACTTTATTCTTGAGTCTTTGGACCACTAACTTGATGACTTTATCTTCTCGAATACACTCCACAAGTCTTTCTTTTGTCGGGAATTATTCGTATTTGGAGAAATCTTCATATTTTACTTCTTTTTCCGTCTTTTTCTCCACTTTCATGTACTTGGCTACAAATGAACTAACAAACACACTTTGATACGACTAAGCATCAAAAGTATATGATTATAGCCAAATAACACACATAAAAGCACAGATAACGCTACTAAAAGCATGCACAATTTGAGCGTTATCAAATTCCCCCACACTTAAACTTTGCTTGCCCTCAAGCAAATCTAAGAAAAGAAAAATCAAACTACATACCTAGATGACAAAACGAAAAGAAAAATTAAAAATCGAAATATTTTTGGGGTTTTTTTTTTTTTTTTTTTAACAAACATAAAAATAAGCGAAAAATGAGCGCAAACTCCCCCACACTTAAGGTTTTGCTTGCCCTCAAGCAAATCTAGAAATTAAGAAAAATAAATCCCACATGGTGCATGAAAATGATTAGAAAATGTGATGCAAATCTACCAAGTACAAGTACAAGATAAGATTCATCGTTTTAAGCTTTTAGAGGTGAAAAACCGAGATGTTTGACAATACCCAATGGATTTTCTCGCATGATAACATGGCTAAGCACCTCACGAAAAGTAATGAAGTATAATTCACTCAACACTCAATTTATTTAGTGATGGATAGTATTAAGGAATAGAACACTCATATTGCTCAGTCATGATCTAAATATTACCATAGGCTCGTACAAGAAACAAAACTCCACCGACGTGGCGTAAGCACCAAATGTAAACATCTAAAGAGGGCTTTTATTCGGGTTATAACGATAGGCTTAGGGGTAATAAAGGGTATGGATAAGGTATGGGAATATTTATGAAATTGGTTTTAAAAGAAAATAAAGTCAAGTCTAATACCCTTGTTGCTAGTCACGAACAATCCGCAAACCCGAAAATGATTATAGTTACAAGCTTTTCTTCACATATCGATCACCAAATATATATATCACGTCTTAGCACATTGGCTAATCGATATCTCAAACATACTTCCTCTTCCTAATAATATAGCACATTGTCATCACATATATATTTTTTTTTCATTTTTTTTCCGATGACTTATTCTTTTTTTTTTATCAATTTTTTTTTACGTTTTTTTTTTCATACTTTTTTTTTTCTTTCACATACATCACATCTCCCCCACACTTCGTATAAGCATACACCACAAAAATACAAATAAGAAGCTGCAGTCTTCATCTTTGTCGGAATGGCACACACGAATGGCAAAGTGCGGCTAACTCATAATCATCAAAAACAATCCAACAACCAAGCAACTAGCAACCAACCATTTAGACATTGACATGGGTAGGGCTAAGGTTTAAAGTGTAAAATATTTTTGTATTTTCTGGATGTAACAAAAAGAAAGGGATGGCTCGGAGGGTGTACTAAGGGTATCTAGCGCTAAAGATGAGCGCTAACAAATGGGTCCATGTGGGTGGTTAACTAACCGATGTGGTTAGCTAATATATCATTAGATGTAAACGGAAGGCCATTTGGGTTTTATTCCTAAGGTTGCCTCTTTATCACACGAATACACTTATATCACATGAATGCGATCTTACTGCGGTCTGGTAATGATTTGCAAGTACAAGTTCTAGTATAAATAAAATCACCGGCACACTCATAGCAAAAGATCCAAGCATAAAAATGTATGCTATTAAGAAATAGGCTCAAATCCTCACAATTTAGTGGAAAGGGGTATAATATGTGCTAGCAAATGTCATCGATCCCAGAATGGATTGCAATAATAATCGGGACACATCTCAAGTTTTTCAAAATTACCGATTTCACCAGTGGGTTGATCCAGTTATTCTAATATATTATCCTATAAGCGTGAAAACAACTAGATCATGAGGGCAAACAAGTTCACAAAATTTAAAAATTTGGCCCAAACATTTTGGAATCTCAAAACTAGTTTCGCTTTTCACAATAATATTTTCCCCCCACACTTAAGTTAAGCACACAAAAGAAAAATAACTTAACGACTATAAAAATATTGCTATGAGAAAACTTGAAAAATAAACTAGTTACGATTTTTTTTTTCTTTTTCTTTTTTTATCTTTTTTTTTTATATTTTTTTAAAAAAAAACAACATGACTTATTCTTGTCCCACGAGTTCTCGGTAGCTCCATTGAAACGCACAAAGAAGCGGAGAAGCGGTCGTGTCACAAGCATATTAAAACCCAACTTCTTTAGGGAATCAGGGAGACCCGCCTTATACCTCTCACACAGTTTGTTTACAATGGGTGAGCCTTACTTTCGAGGTACTTAAAAAAGTCAATTTATTAAAATAATTTACCAAACAAAAACAAACAAAGGAAAAATAACAAAGAAACAAAATAAAGCAATTGCTAAAACTAAAGCATGTAAGATAAGGAAAATTAAAATAATAAGTCTAAGTGAAACGAAACCTCCCGGGCCAAAGAAATCATGATCGAACTCCAAATGATAAGATGCTAAGCAAACGCTAGCATAAGCGTGTGAGATCAATCGATTTCTCATCCAAACATGTCCAATCAAGAGTGTAAGGTTCACGATCCAACCAATCCTTCCTCCAAGAGCTTATTAAATCTGCAAAAATAAACTAAACTACAAAACGCAGAAATTCTAAAACTCACTTTCAGAGGCATCACGGTTGCATTTAGCGATGCAACAAGCCTTTAAACCCCTCGGTGGCCCGAGTGGACGAGTTATAGTCTCGTGAGGGTTTCCAGAGAACATACCCACAAAGTTCAAAACATTTTATTTGTTTAAAAAAAAATATGTACTTATTTATTCACAATGTACCAAATTAACAAAACTTAAAATGGAAAAACCAAATAAAAGAAATGATACTCTTGCAAAAACAAAAAGACATTTAAACTTGTTTTATCTAAACACAAACACACAAAAACAAAAACTAAAAACGGAATTTTTTTTTAACAGATTAGTCCAACCGAATCGGTTACGGGGAGTAACCGATCGGTTGAAGAAAATTTTCTTTTTTTTTTTTTTTTTTTTTTTAATTTTATAAACACAAGTTTTATTTCAAAACTTTTATTGATAAAATAAAATAAGGACACAAAAGGTAACAAACATAAAATAAACACAAGTAAACAAAACACATAAACACACATAAATAGAATAACATCAAGAACATAAAACGACACTTAAAACAGATAGAAACACTATCACATAAAAAATGACAATCACATAGACGCAAGGACACACAATTAGTCACGTAACACAAATCAAACAAGATAATCTAAAACAAGATAGTCTTATTCAAAATTAATACGATACTAATATAAACAAAAATAACAAAAACAAATAACATAGAGACATGCAAGAGATCATATAACATATAAAACACAAACACACGAAACAAGAAACACACAAAATAATTTTTTTTAACAGAACACACAACCGGATCCGGTTACGGGTAGTGACCGATCGGTTGTAGTGGTTTTATTAAGTACGAGGCCTCCAACCGATCCGGTTGGAGTGCCAACCGATTCGGTTAGAGTGATCTGGGTGGTTTTGGTGGTTTTTCCGCAAACGATTTCGAGCACACTTAGAAAGCAATCATTGAAATGAGCATTTTAGAACACATGAAACGAAATCCCAACATCAAAAACATGATTTGATGCAACGATCATTTGAGCAATTATGAGAAAATGAGATTTTTTTAGAAAATGAAAGACAAGCATTCAAGCAAACATCATGAGCAAACTTCAAGAGCAATCAAACAAGAGCAAAGAAACAATCATTCATGAGCAAGAGCAATATATCATTCGAACAAACAAACAAACACCTAAGAACAAAAACGCAAGTCCCCGGCAGCGGCGCCAAAAACTTGATGTGCTTCCACGAGGTTTTAAATTTATAACAAGAATTACCGGTTAACTAGGAACACATTCGGGCAAGTATACCCTAGTCAAGTTGTAGTATAGTATATGGTAAATCAAGGTCGTCCCAAGAGACTTGGTTGCACTACAAGTGTCGTTTATTTGTTTAAGCAAGTAACAAGTAACAAGTTGATGGTTATGATTGTCACGGATCAAACCAACAAGAAAAGCATTATAAGAACAAGCAAGTATCAAGACATTCATCATAATTCAAACACAAAATCTCAATAATCATATCAATAACAAACATCTTTAAATAGAAAGGTAACAAGGTTTACCCAAAGTATGAATTACAATAGGCAAAGATGAAGGATTATAGCACTCCTTCAAGCCTCCAATCAACTACAATAGTTCTACCAAGCCGGAGAATGATGTCCAAACGCCTTCGACAACCCTTGAGCACACTACACGAATTTGGGAGAGGTTTGTGGTCTTTTGGGGAAGATAAGTTGGTGGATAAGTGTGGAAATTCTTCCTTAAGGGTGGAGGCTTGAATTTCACACGAGTTGGGATAGGATAGTTGGTGGAAACTCGTCCTTAAGGGTGGAGGCTTGAGTTTCACACCTTTGGTGAAGGTATTGAGAGTGGTTGTGTTCTCTCTAGGTGGAAATTCGTCCTTAAGGGTGGAGGCTTGAATTTCACACCTAGAGATGGAGTGGTGGATGAAAGGGATGAGAAAGATGGAGAAGGGGATGATGAAATGAGGTGCCAAATGGGTTCTATTTATACTACTACCAAGGCCTAGGGTATTCAATGCATTTCTTGGAGGCCAAGGAGCTTGGAAGGGACTAGAAACCATGTAGGAAGGGACTAGAATCATTTGGAACACGTTTGGAGTCTTAACAATGAAGAAATGGTGAACAGACCTCCAACCGGATCCGGTTGAGCTCCAACCGAATCGGTTGGTCTTGCTGACTAGTCTCCAACTGAATCCGGTTGCGGGTCTCGACCGATCGGTAGGAGCAAAATCACAAAAAGTCATAACCATCAAAGTTGTAGATCTTTCTCTTAGCTTTCCGTGTCCGCGAACGGGGGGTCAAACGGAGTCCGTATGCAAAAGTTATGGCCAAAATGGTGAAGGTGTGTTGGGAACAACGAGTCTTCCAATATGTCTTCGTTTAAGCTTCTTTTCTTCATTTCTTTCTCGTTTTCCTTCTTGAACTTTATTCTTGAGTCTTTGGACCACTAACTTGATGACTTTATCTTCTCGAATACACTCCACAAGTCTTTCTTTTGTCGGGAATTATTCGTATTTGGAGAAATCTTCATATTTTACTTCTTTTTCCGTCTTTTTCTCCACTTTCCTGTACTTGGCTACAAATGAACTAGCAAACGCACTTTGATACGACTAAGCATCAAAAGTATATGATTATAGCCAAATAACACACATAAAAGCACAGATAACGCTACTAAAAGCATGCACAATTTGAGCGTTATCAGCACTACAAATACAGGGCTGCAGGTGTAGCCTTGATTCGGGCCCAACAGAGAGAAATTATTGGGCAGACTAACTATCCTATATGTATTCCATGAGTTCCCAAAACTAATTTGGAATGCGGAGAATGAATTCCCAAGATCTTGACCTAACGGTGGTGGTCGAGGGTAGTGGTGATGGAGGATAGTGGAGGGATAATAATTGCATATTCAAAAAAGTTAATTGTGGGATGAAGACGAGGGTAAAAGAGTCATTTCACATGGCCTTTGACTTTGACTAACGGGGATCTATAACGATCATCAGCCAAAGAAGATTATTCGCAACAAAGTAAAACAACGGGGACATTTTTCGCAATTAATACTTTTGAGAGACATTTTTTCAAAAATGAAAAACCACAGGGAAATTATATGTAGTTTACCCAAAAAAATTATAAAATGTATGGTAATCTTAGTATGTTGTTGCATAATTTAGAGGTGTGTTTTTTAATTTTTTTAATAATTTATTTTTCGACAAAGTTTAGAGTAGTTTTTAAAGTTATTGGATAAGTTAAGGGTGTGTTTTGAAAGTTTTGTTTTATTGTCAAAATATATATATGAAAGTTCAACATTTTTTACAACATTGTATGTAAGTTAAAAACATCGTAATATTAGGCTCATTTTATTCGTAGTTTGATGACCTTTTCAACGATATGTTTATTAATAACCGGATCGCTAGATATTAATTAGACATTTGATTAATAAAGTTTGTTATATAAGAAAAGAGTAGATAACTAAAAGTACATGGTGGTTATCATAATTTTTTTATTAAATTTATTTTTAACAAACATTTGGGTAGTATTTAAAGTTATAAAATAGTTTAAGGGTGCGTTTTAAAACTCTATTTTCTTTTCAAAAAACATAATCAAAGTTCAAAATTTGTTATAAAATCGTACGTAATTTAAAAGCATTGCAATATTGAATCGTTTTGTTCGTAATTTGATGACTTTTTCAAGGGTACATATTTTTTATAACGAAATCGCTAGATATTTGATAGATAAAGTTTGTTATAAAAAAATCGAAAAATAGCTAGAATTACAGAGTAGTTATCCTTAATCACCATATATTTCAGAGGATGTTTTGTAAAATGTCTTGTTGGGAATAAAGATAACAGTTACCACTGATATGCTTGTAGTTAACACTGCTAAAGATTACACTAGCAGTGAAAACTCGTTACCACTGCCAGTATCATTATTACCACTGCTATTAGGATAATTGTTATGTATCCGTGTATTGATAAGTAAGGGTGTGCATGGTCCAAAAACTGGACCGGACCGGCCAAGACCGGATCAGACCGGACCGAAAGTCGTTTTCGGCATAAACCCTAGACCGAGACCGAACCGAATGTGGTCGGTCCGGTCTCGGTCCGGACCGGTCCGGTTGGTCCTGTCCAACAAGGCCAAATTCGTCGGTTTTGGTCCGGACCGGACCGGACCGAGGACCACTAGCCAAAGTCGGATCGCGGACCGGACCGAATGTGGTCGGTCGGTCTCGGTCCGTGTCGGTCCGATCGGTCCTTGGTCGGTCCGGTCCGTTCGGGTCATATGCTCACCCTTATTGATAAATATAGAAAAGATCTTTTGTATATTCTATATTGTTAGGTTTATACTTATCTTGTAAAGGACTCCTTGTGCTATAAAAGGAGATCCTAGGTCATTGCTTAGTATACGTATTATTCATATTAGCTTCAAGGTGTAACCCTAGTGATAAGCAAGATCACTCGTATTATTTCTTAATAATATTGGAGCTTTGTGTTTATTGTTCTTACTTACATTACATAATATAATTTGTCTTATAAGTATTACTAAGTATATTCCGCGTACTTATTAATATAACTCAAAATATCACTAACACAAGGTGTGTGTTTAGATCCATCAAGTGGTATCAGAGCGAAGGTTCTGATATTTTGATTTAGAAGATTAAAGGAATAAGCTTAACCTACTCACTCAATTCAATGGAGATGGAAAACTAGTCCAACTCTTCTACTCCAAGACTTCCTAAGCTCAAACTTAATGAGTTTGAGATGTGGAGGATAATGATTGAGCAATACTTTCTCATTCAAGACTATCATCTGTGGGAGATCATCTTAAGCGGTGATTCTTTCAAGCTCGTGTCGAAGACTCGAAGGTTGGTGACATGAGATGTTGTGACAGTTTCGTGCTCGAGACTAATCTTGAAAAAGCATCAAGAAGAATGATCTAAAGGCTAGAAGTTTGTTGCTAATGACTCTTCCCAGAGACCATATCATAGCTTTCAAGAAGTTCAAGACAAGAAAAGAACTTTTGAAGAGATTTCTTTGGGTGTTTGGTGGTAATGATGCTACAAAGAAGACACAAAAGACATTGTTGAAGCAAAGGTATGAAAACTTCTCGCTTCAAGCAATGACTCACTTGATAGCATCTTCACCAAACTCCGTAAGATTGTTACACAACCGATCGTGTTTGGCATTGAGGTAGAAAAGGAAGACCTCAATTTGAAGTTTTAAGAAGTTTGCCTTGAGTTTCATACTAATGTTACACCGGGAAAATAAACCAGATATTGAAACTATGAAGCTCAATGATCTTTACAACAACTTCAAACTCATTGAACAAAGATTGAAGAAGGTGGGAAACTTAGTACAAGCTCAAGCGACTTGGCTTTGATGTCAACCTCGTTGACAGTGATGATTCAAGATGACCGTGATGATTATATTGCCACCGCTGGTTCTACAGCTTCCATCGGTAATGTTAGTGTTACCACTGCAGTTCAAAGAAAAGATTCTTCGGTATTGGAGATCCTACATTTTATGCTTTTATCTCCACTCAAGTTAATGGCTCTATATTAACTCATGAAGACATAGAAAATTGATGAAGATGACTTAGAGGAGATGGATATAAAATGGCAAATAGCTCTTCTTAGCATGAGGGCTAGGAAATTTACAAGAAGATCGGCAAGCCAATTCACATCAATGGTGGTGAAACGCATGGTTTGACAAAAGAAAGTAGAGTGTTTCAATTGTCACAAGTTGGGGCATTTTGCTAGGGAATGCGAAGACCAAAGATGAAGGACAACAGTCTACTTGGTACAAGAAAAGAAAGAACCAACTGTGGAAGAACCAAAGGCAATGTTGGCAATTGATGGTGTGAGCTATGATTGGAGTTTCATGGTCGATGAATAAGAGGAAGAACCTTCGGATGTTACTCCCGTGTTCACCGAATTTGCTATCATGGCTTTCTCGACTCAGGTACAAAACTTTGAAAGTTGTTCTAAAACATGTAGGGCTGCTAGAGAAGTTGAAAGGCTTAATGAATCTTACGAAAGTCAAAGAATAGAGTTGTTTGTTGCTAATTATCTTGTGTCAAACCTTAGGAGAGGTATAGTCAGATTAGAAAAACAACTAGAGCACTATAGAGATAATGAGTCAAAATATAATGATGATTGATTCTTCTTAGAAGAGAGGTAGATCATAAGACATTTGTGAATGAGGCTTTCAAGAAGAGCTTGAGAAACTTAAAAGATAAATGAAAATGTCAATTTAACTGTAGACACCGTTATTATCGGCCTAAGTCAATTGATAAAATTTGGAATGCTCAAATCACTAGTAAAGTTAAGTCGGTATGGGTTATGTCTGTTCCACCACCACTAAGAGGTGTTCCAAGACCTCGTGTATAGATTTAGCTCATACAGGTCTAGAAGACTTTCAGGAACCTATTCGTGAATATGGTCCTCTCAAAACTGTGAAATGTGAAGAAGAGGTTAAACATGATAATGAAGTTTTTGAAAGTGCTAGTGACTCATCAATTATAGATGAGAATGTTAAAAAGAATGTAGAGGCCTCTATCCCAAAAGTTGTTAATACTATTGCAGAGGAACCTAGGAAACAAGCTAATAAACCTAGATCAACTAGGTATCTTTGAGATGTATAGGAACAAGTCTACAGACCCTGTGGGTAACCAAAGGAGTTGGAATCATGTTAAATCTCAACAACTAGGTAGTGACTTTGTGATGAACAATAAAGCATGCTATATCGTGGTAGTTTTGATCATTTACATGCTTATTATGACTATCTTGTTGGGAGAAGGAAGTCCATGGGAATAAAAGGGTGGAGTCTAATAGGTTTCAAAACAATTTACACCCTAATCCACACAAAAAATGATCCCAAGAGCGATTCAACTAAGAAGTGGTCTTAAAACTTTTGCCATCGCTAAAAGCTATAACATCACGATAAGGTTTTAAAAGGTACCATTTTAGGGTCGTTTAGCCCTTATTTGATCATTTTGTATCCGTTATTGCTTAATATCATTCCTTTTCACTTTTTAGGTCTCTTGAAGGCAAAATCTTTGGAATGGCACTTATTTGAATGAAAAGTCGCGAATATACGAAGAAAATGGCCAAAGTCGAATCGAGACACTCAAAGTCGCTGAAAATAGAAGGCGACGGCACATCGCTTAATCTGACGCCGTCGTAGGATTTTGTGACGAGTCGAAGACAAAACTAGTATTTTCAAGAGACGGCGTCGGGCTTTAAAGGAGTAGACCGTCGCAACTCGGACGGCCTAGATGTGACCCGCACGGCGCCGAAGTCGAGGAGGACGGCCACACAGGGCATAAGGTGACGCCGTCGCAAGGTTAACGTGACCAAGACGCAACCCTAATGACGGCGACACGACGGCGTCACGAAACATAAGGTGACGCCGTCGCATATGTAATCTTATATATAGAATCCGAATTTTTCAGTTTTTGGAGAGAGTCTTTTGGAGTAAAACCTAAAACCGAACCAAGGGTATCTTGTACAGTATTTTAGGGTTCTAAACCCTATTTTACATCAAGATAAGTCTTTACTTCATCAATTCAATTATGTCTTTGATTATTTGTGTGTATGCTTGCATGTTCTCCATGTCCGGCTAATTTATTTGTGTGTTTGCTTAAGAATATGAAACTTAATTATTGAATATTGATTAGTTGTTTCTTATCTTAGTTGACTAATGATCTAGTAATGCGATAGGTCATTCGTTGTGTACTTAATGCTTGATTCATCTTTGTGAACCTTAGAATATGATTACCGAGTAGTTGTAGGCTAAACCATCCAAAGAGTGCCTTAGAGTAAGAGTTTATCATCCCTAGTGGGTTTTGTAAATGAGACCCTTTGGTAAGTTCAAAGAGTTAGGAGAAACGCATACCCTACAACTTTAGACACACAACGCAACTAAGAATAAGGACGTGACAACTCAACCATCAATAGGAGATAATTAAGAGTAGTAAAACCTAAGTAAACACATCTTTAAACTATCATACGAGCACACATTAATTAGACATAGACTCCCACAACCTTAGTTTAGATAATTAGATAATAGTAGAGTAATCGATAGAAATACCAACCCCCAAATCCAATACCCGAGATTTGTACCTTTCAATTTCATAAAATATAAAAATACAAAATAATCTTCTTCAACCTCAACCTTAGCGTAGTAACCTTACTAGCATTCCTATTCCCTAGAGAACGATATCAATACCCGTGGCTTACCCTAATTACTACACTACAACGATTAGGTTCATCGCCTAGGGTGTTATAAAACTTGCTCAAGAAAAGGAAGTTTCCTTGACCCCGAACGACGCGTGTGGCGTTATCAATTGCTCACCCTAAATCACTGTTACAGTGCAAAATTCAAAACAACTTTGCAAAATCGCAGACAAACAGGAAAAGAACTTTTCAAAATAAAAGGTTCATTATAACCAACAATGGGTACCTAAACCAAACCAAGAAGCTACCATCGCTCATTCAAAAGTTCCCACCGCAAGGGTTGTAAACAAGAAAAGGGGGACATGGGCAATGCTCAAGGCCTCAACACGTTGGGAATGGAAACCTAAAGGAATTACCTCATCAACCAATCCCAATGGTGTATCAATGACCTTTGATAGATTTAACTATATTGATACACGAGGCAGATCCAAGTCAATCATGGCTTGGGTCCCCAAAAGAAACTAACTTTTTAGTGCAAATATTACGATATTTAATCTATACAGTCTCGTTTGTTTTGATTGAGGACAAACATGTAACTTGTAATACATAACGTAAAATGTACAAGTTACTTGTAATCACACTTTGTCTCAACATACATTCAACACCTCTCAATGTCTCAAGTCCTCGTATGTTACAACACAGGTTCTTACATGTTTGTTATGTGGCATTATGATCAAACCCATTAACAAATCATTTAGAATGTTTAAAATACATTAGAGTCACTAAGTATTTTAATAGGTTAACCATTCTATTTCGAACCTCATTTTACATTTTGCATTCACAAGTATTTCAAAAGGTAACTAGACATTTTATTAACTAGTTACATAATACATTTTACAAGTTTACCTTGATACACCTTTTAATCTAAAAATGGAAATACATGTTACATCATGTCATGCATCATCTTTGAAATCCTTGGAAGATCACTTGAATATTTTGGTTAGATTGATACTCAATATATCAAATGTGATCTTAGTAAGATTTGGTAATATCTTGGAAAGATTTGAAGTAAGATTTTTTAGACTTTCTGTCAGGCACCCACGGAACCCTTTTGCATAAAAGGCGGAACCCTTTAAAGGGCTCCTTGGTCCGTGGACGCTCCTGACCAATTTTGGCTATAAATAGAAGCCCATTGTTTTCCCATTTCTTCACCACTTGAAAACACATCTTCTCCACCTTCTTGCATACATTTTGATCTATCATTAACAATGTAGTAACATACATTAAACGCCCTAATGATTATGATCATAATGCTTCTAACATTCATCTTTGTTGTAAGCGTACTCTACATTGATCAACCAAGGAAGGCTTGGAGATCTAGCCATCCCCACTCACCACAAGCTGAAGATCTATCACAACTAGTTTAGGGAACTTGTGATCTTCATCATGAAGGCTTCCTATCAATGGAAGTTCATTTAAAAGTATTTATTCATATCCATTAGACATTTGTGTCATGGATCATTAGTGTAAACATCATTGCATCATAACAACACTTTCACCAAACTAGATTAGATGGTTTATGTGTTTGTGCCATAAAACACAAGGTTTATTATGTTGGGCCATAAAACATATTGGGAGTGGTTGTACCCTTGCAAAAGAACTCGACATCTAGCTTAGTGTCAGAAATATTGTATAGGCGACGTTAGGTTGGTTCTACCTCGAACTAGAACCCGGTATTTAGCTTTGTACCAGAAAAAGTATAAGCGACGATTGTAAGGTTTTCTCCGCCGAGAAGGGAGCTTGTTGATTTAGTGAAGTAACTCTTGAGTTGGGTACTCGGGGAGTGGAGTTGGGCGGAAAGGAGATCCGTGACCGAACCACTATAAATCCTCGTGTTCGGTTTGCACTTTCCTTTCTTTATCTCTTTACTTTTATACTTGCACTATACTATTTTTTGTGACGTGGTTTGATGTTCATGATTGTGTGACAACTTGGTTTACCATGCTTTATATTAGTCACAAATAATAATTGGTACTTTCATATTATAACAAGCTTCATAAGCGATTTGATACTAAAGATCTAAAGTTTTTAAACGGTAACTTATTCACCCCCCTCTACGTTTCCACAATTGGTACCAGAGCCACGTAGCTCGTATTTTCAAAACAAATGGTTTTTAAAATAGAGTACGATCCATGTATCAAATTACCATTGAAGCGAAAAATAATATGAAAAATGCTTTGCTTGTTATACTTAGAAATTTTGTTGTTAAATGTAACTTTGTATACAAGCTTGAAGGTTTTCTTGAAAAATAAAATAAAAGTTTGTTGAAAGAACTTGTAAGTATTATATTGTGTGCTCATAGAAAATTTAAGAAGAAATATGATTTTAAAGGAGTGTTTGGGATAACTATAAATCTAGTTGAAAAATCACCTCCGTAAATGTTTAAGATAAGTTACATAAGTAGATATGTTGTTAAATATGTGTATTATATGTTTACTATGAAATCTAGTAAGTCGCACACGTTTTCTCTATGTCAAATACTAGTTTTGATAAATCTATCTCAGAGGACCACGGCACCAAATCTTATAAAGGGCGGATCCCTTTATTTGGTTATGTGGAATCCGTCCAGACAAGATGCGACTTTTGGGCAACTTCAAAAATCATAACTAATTAACCGTAAGTCCGCACGCAGTCGAGCCACCTATCATTTTAAAGGAATTGAGTCTACTTTCACTTAAAAATACTTTCATGGCCTGAATCTAATTTTAAATAAGTAAAATAGACCAAATACTACAGTATGTCTAAAATATTAAGTTTCGCTTTAACATAAAAACTCAAAATTTTGAATCAAACAATTTAAGTTGGTATTCTTAGAACTTTGATACAACTTCTTTTGAAACTAATTAATTTGGTAATATGTTGAAAGGAAACTAATCAAGCTTGGTATACATCGTCATATTTAAATGCAAAATGACGAAAAGTGTCTTTCTTGTTATGCTATGCTAAATGACTACTTGCTTATGTTGTTTGCATATATGTTGCTTGCTTATTTTCAAATTGTTGTCTACACTTATTTGTTTGCATAATATAAGTGTCAATCTTGGCATGTTATTTATTCGCTTGTTTGACGATTTCTTGTTTATGCACAATAGGATATTTGCTAGATTTTGTGCACTAAGTTGGAAAATTGTTTTACCATCGCTTGTAGAATTAGATCACTTCCTTTGCATAGGTTATACTAACATCTCGCATAACTTATGAAATGTCATAACTCACTTAGCAATGAGTAATAAGTAAATTAGTCAAGTACTTTGAAAAATGAAGGTTTTAAGAGTGTGTTTGGTACAAGGACAAAAATAATGTTGTATGATGTAATTTGTTTGTTTTTACTTTGTAGGATGATAAAATGACTTAAAACAATGTTGTATGCTAACCGGTTTATGCAGGTGGATAGCACAAGTGTGTTATCAAATTTTACCCATTTTCACTTTTATGTGAAAATCGTTAGCCCTTTGTCAAAGTCTATGCTCCACTATGTTTGTATATGTGTTATCGACTTTTCCTAACTAGAAGTAATTAATGTCACATGTTTTAAGCAAAATTTTAGGTTTCTAAGACCCCGACGCCTAAAAATGGGTCTGTGAACTTTTCTCGGTGTCCACGGATCGACGGCACCAAAATGTTGGTACCGTCGTTATGCATTTTGGTACCGCCATACACCAGATAGCGGACCAAAGCGGCACCAATTTAAGGGTTCCGCTGTAAAGAAATGGTGCCGTGAATCCTACAGTGCACGTTATTGAATTTTACTAAATCCCACAATCTAATTTACCAAACTTCATTTAGCATATCTTTCATACCTCACTCAACACATCCTAAATGGATTAACTTTGGATGTTTGACATGATTTTAGACACTTCCATCTCATTAGTAACTACCATCTTTGTATGGATTAACATCAAATCCATGAATCCTTAGTTCCATAAATCGACACATTCAAGATGATCATTTTCACACCTTCACTGCTAATTTTCCTCAAGCTTAGCATTTCTTAAAGCAAAGTCAAAATGACTAAATCCTTAACCTCAAATAAGCCACTTAAGAAAACCTCTAGGATTAGCATTCGATCTTGTTGCTTCATTAACTTGAACTCTTCATCCTCAGACTCATTACCTCTCAACATCTCATCACCCATTCAAGATGTGAACTTTTTAAACTTGAGTACTCCAAATCCACCACCAAAATCACCCACCATCATCCAAAACACCTTCACTACAAAAGTCTCCAAAGCTTGTACCTATCAAACTTTGTACAACACCACCAACATCTCCTCACCCCGTTTGCGGATGACTTAGATGACTTACCGATACTAACAAATCTGGACTCATTATTTGCAAAGATATCATACACAAGTCTATCATATGACTATAGATATTTTTTTGTATCTACATGTATTGCCTCACTTGGTTAACATGAAAATAATGTGTCATCATTCAAGACGATAAGTATTTACATAGAGTCATAACTCACACGTATGTTAAAGACATACTATCAAGTCTTGTTATCCTTGAGTTCAATCTAAGCTTTATAATCTCAACAAATTAGGATTGATAATGTTGGGATATGAAAGTGCTGAAGATATCAAGTACTGAAGATATGAAAGTGCTGAAGATATCAAAGTACTAAAGATATGAAATCTTGTGTAGTCGCAAAGCACCGAAAGAAGTCAAATAGTCAAAGCATCGCTAAAGATGAGTCAAAGTAATCGCAAGGTGAAGTCAAAATCTTGCTAGAACAAACAAACTGTTATATTCGTTTATGGAAAGTATTGTATTCCATGTTTAGATTACTTGTCGTACAAGGTTATCAATTGTAAACCGACTAGGATATCCTTGAGCCTATAAAAGGACTCCTAGATTGGCATTAGAGGTAACGATTTCGTAAAAAGAGTTTTAGAGTTTACGAATTAGTGTTTTAGAGAAAGTTCGATTATCTTAGAGTTGTATTAGAGTATCGCATAATAAGCGATTTAGAGTTTATAATAAAGTTATTCTTCTTAGCTTTGTTAAGTAAATTCGCGCACTTAATAAAGATTGCTCGGTGTTTCTTTGTTAATAACTTAGGATTTATCCGAGGTTATTAAACCTTAACAAGCTAGTTAAGTTAGTTTGATTAAAGTATATCGATCCAACAAGTGGTATCGAGCTTGTGTGGAAACTCGACTAGGAAGAAACCCTACAATATTCAAGATGTCGATCAAGTCGCTCCACCACCCTCAATCACCTCACTCGTAATTCCAATAATCAAGAAGGAGAATATGATCTCGGTGCATGAAGATGAGGCAAGATATTGCCATTATGCACCATGCTTTGTGGAATGTAATTGTGAATGGGAATGAAGTAGTTTCGCATCCCATTGTTGTTCTGGACAACCTCAAAGACACCAAAGGCGCTTTTACCACAAGCAACTATAAGAAATCAAGAGAAGGCTCTAAACATTCTCTTGTCTCGCCATTCCGATGGACATCTTCTCAAGTTTCATGATGCTAAAGATGCCAAGCAGCTCTGGGTCGCTCTCAAGACCAGATTGGAGGAATAAAGCCTCTAAAAGATGCACGTAAACTTGTGAAACAACAATTTGAAACATTCACATGAGGAGAAGAGAGAGTCTTGATGTCGCATATGATAGGTTTCAAAATCTCCTCAACATGTTGGAATTATACAAGGCACAAGTATCGATTAAGGATGCTAATTTGAAGTTTCTAATGAGTTTGCCATCTTCATGGCATGTGATTGCTACTATGATCGAGGACAACAAGGATTGATGTTATGGACTTTGATGATCTCTATCATCAATCAAGGTATATGAACATGAGATGAGTGGTCAACCCGCCCAAATCTCACAAGATTGCTTTTCTATCATCTCGAAAGAAGAGCAAGACTTACAAAAGTACCGCTTCTCCTCAAATCTTCGCTTCTCAAAGTATCTTGTTTACAATCCCCATCATATGCTCAAGCAGCCCCACCATCTACCACTTTGAACTTAGATGAAGTTGTGTGCTCTTTCTTTGCACAACAAGCAAGCTTACCGTCACTTATGAAGAGGATCTAGCATGATCAAGAAGATGCACTTGAAGAAATTGATATCGTGGCAAGTTGCTTTGATCACCGCAAGGATCAAAAAGTACATGAAGAAGACAGCAAAAATATTGATTTCAAACCAAAACAAGGAATAAATTTTGACAAATCTAAAATTGAATGCTTCAATTGTCAAAAGATCGGTCACTTTGCAAGGAGTGCAGTTTGCTAAGTATCAAGCAAATGTAACATCCGAGAAGCCTAAACTTGAGCTCAAGGAAATTCCAATAATCGAAACAAAGGCTTTGGTTGCTCAAGAGAATTTATCGAGGTTGATTGGAGTGAAGAGTTTGATGATGAACCATGACTTCATCAGATGGTAGCAATGGAAGATGCGATTGAAGACACCGTGGAAGCATTGACCGAGCATCGCTTTTGATGAAGAATCAACATGCCGCTTTGGAATCGATGATGGCTTTGGAAGATTTGATTGGAGCAAAGAAAGTGAAGATGATCCCGTTCTTCTTGCTATGGTGGCTACTTCACCAACTCCGCCTCCTATCTCGAGGTATGCTCAAACTGTTATGAGTTTTATCAAAATTACTTAAATGATTATGTGATTGAAAGAGATAATTGTATTAGGGCTAGGTCCGAGGTAGCAGGATATCAAATCACTTTAGAGTCTATAGAAGCTAAAATCATAACACATGAAAATAATGAAATGGCTCAATGAAAAGTATGAACAACAGATTATCGCTAAAACTTAGTGAATGGAAACTAAAGCAGTAAAATTGTGAAATTGAGAAATTAACTAAGGAAAGAGATGATTTGGTAACTAAGTTTTCGCTTGGGAGAGTCCGCTTGTCCCATGTTGCTTATGTTGAAAAAGCAGATAAGGGCTTACATTAGAACAAAGCTTAGGATTTGGAATGGATTTTAGTAATATAGATGAAAACCAACCTAGTGATCGTGATGATGATGTTTTGAGGACATAACTACTAGTGATGATGAGCTTATTAACTATCTAGATTCATCTAGTAATGAGGGCTCGAAGTGAACCACCTCCCGAATATAAGAAAGACAATGGTTATCATGTCGTTCCTCATCCCATTAGTCATCATCCTCTAGGCCCGATGTTTCGTTATGGTGTAGATGGTCTAGAGTTTAGAAAGAAGCTTGTTGCTCAATCTAGGTCCGAGAAACCCAAAGAAACCGTTGAAAACAATGTTCAAAATCCAAAGAAGACTTTAAACCAAAGTATCGCTCAACAAGCAAGATCTTCGCAAAACCTTTTTCAAACAAGATCGCTAAACCTTTTGGGATAATTTTGGTCAAAACAGATTTTATCACCATCAAGAAGGCAAAATAATTTTGGGCATAGACATAGAAGAAATCACTTTGGTCATATGGGTCAAAAGCGTGTTTTGTGTGTTATAGTCCTACTCACTTAATCAAAGATTGTGACAAACACTCGTAATATTTAAGCAAGTTTCAAGGAATAAGTCTAACAATCGAGACCTAGAGAGCACAAACCGTTTGGACTAATTCAAATAGGGTTAATCATAGAAACTTCACACCGGATCATAGATACCACATCGAGAAGACCTTCAAGATCTCACAAGACTTTCCAAAGCATCGCCGCAGACAAGGTAACCGAAACCATACTGGGATAGAAATTCTAGGAGATCTCACTATCAACCTACAAGGTATCACAATTCATATAGGGATCTAGATCACAAGAACCACCGTTAAAACCGAATGGATTAAAAGGACAGATCACGAGAGACATACAAGACGCTCAACAAAAGAGAATCGATGTTTTGTGACAAAAGAAAATGCTAACAATCTAGTGAAAGAGATTTATGTTGAAAACCAGAGAGTTTTGAAAATCCACATGCTAAAAATAAGATAATTTTGGATCATAATATAAGAGATAGTGAGAATTACATACTCAAAGAATTTGAGTTTGTAATCTCTCGCGGGAACACAAGTCAAGAATGGCTTGGGTTCCTAAAAGTTTCTAACTCTTTTCTTTGTGTGCGTGGCAATCCGTAAGAGGAGCTTAAAGATCATCTTATTGTGGATAGTGGTTGCTCCGAAGTATGACAAGCGATAAAGAGATCCCTGTCGATTTTAGACATATTAGTGGAGGAAAAGTTGCATTTGGGAATGATCCCAATGGAGAAAGGATTCTTGGGAAAGGAACAATTAAAGTCGGGAGAATCGATTTTGAGAATGTCGATATGTGAAGGAGCTTAAGTTCAACTTGTTGTCGGCTCTCAAATCGTGATAAAAGCATCCGTGTTATTCACCGGCTACGTAATGTCTCATCCTTTCTTCTGACTTCAAACCTATTGATGATGACTTGGTAGTACTTAGAGTACCAAGGACAAATGATGTGTATAGTTTAGACATGAAGAGTCTAAATTCCTATGGAAGAGCCACATGTTTGGTGGCTAAAGCAACATCTGATGAGGCACATCAATGGCATAGAAGATTGGGCCATGTGAATTTCAAGAACATCAACAAACTGGTCAAAGGCAATTTAGTTAGAGGTTTACCTTCAAAGACTTACAAGAATGATCAATCATGTTTGGCATGCAAGAAGGGTAACAACACAAAGCTTCGCAAGAAGCTTGATGAAAGAAATATTAGAGAACCATCGAGCTATTACATATGGATTTATTTGTACCGTCTCGTGGCAAGTTTAAATAAGAAGAAATCGCTTGGTTGTTACCGATGGTGTAGTAGATTCATTGGGTTTTCTTTTGGGCTTTAAAGATGATACTTTGATGCTATTCAGACTCTAATTATAGCACTTGAAACCAATTAAGACTCAAGGTTAGAGGTATTAGATGTGACAATGGAACTGAATTCAAGAATAAGCCTATGGATGACTTTTGTGCTAATAAAGGCATAAAGAGGGAGTTTAGTATTGCTAGAACACCACAAAAAAATGGTGTTGAAGAGAGGAAGAATAGGACCTTGATTGAAGCAAAGAAGGACCATGTTAGCGATTCTCATCTCCTATTCAATTTTGGGCGTGTCGTAAGCATCGTGCATGCTATGTACTTAACAGGTCTCGCCACCAAACCTCGATGAAGACACCCTATGAATTGTCGATGGGCAATAAACCCAACATTCGCTTTATGAAGCCTTTTGGATGCCCTCTTACTATTTTGAACACTATTGATAATTTGGGAAGTTTGATGGCAAGTCCAAGAAGGTTACTTATTGGGATATTGTACTAACAAGAAAGGCTTTAGAGTCTACAACAGAGTTACTAAGAAGATTCAAGATTGTCTTCATGTTGAGTTTCTAGAAGATCAAGACAATGAGAAAGGAAAGGGTCCCGATTGGATGTTTGATCTTGAGATTTTTCTCCTTCGATGAATTATGTTCTGTTAGAGAAGAAAATCGCCTTTGCACAATGAAGAAGACATTCAATATGTTGTTCATGATGTTCATATTAGACCGATGTCGTTCCTAATACAAATCAGAAGTTCAAAACAAAAGCATCGATGTTCCTAAGCAAAGTATCGATTCTCCAAATCAAAGTATTGTTGCACCAAAATCCTCATTATCCGCAGAGGATCAATCTATTCAAGAGGAACTTAATCGATGCTTCTTCAAGATGTATTAGCACATTCTTACACCGATGAACAAAGGAGAGCTTATGAAGAGGCAAAGAAGAAGAACAAGATCGCAGAGTACTCTTACAAGATTTTGGAAGATTTTCAACCAAAGTATCACGCACCTATGACATGATTTTAGATGATTTGAATGATCCAACCATGCCCGAGTTAGAAGAAACGATGATGAGCTTGAAGATGAAGGTATTTTCACGATTCCAATGAAGGTGCCGATTATACTAACTTAAATGATACATATGAAGTTTCACAGCCTCCTATTTTACTGATTCATAAGAATCATCCCATCGATCAAATCATTGGTCCTTCTACATCCGGAGTTATGACAAGACACAAAGCTAAGGGTTTCACAAAACCTCATAATGCTTTACTTAGCTTTGTGTATAAACAAAACAAAGCTAAATCATAAGGACCATCAAACCGCTATTTACATGTTTCATCTCTCAAGAGGAACCCAAGAATATTGCTCAAGCTTTGACTAAAGAAAGTCGGGTTGAAGCTATGCAGGAGGAACTTCTTCAATTTAAACTTCAAGAGGTTTGGGTTTTATGTGATCTTCCGATGGGAAGAGAGTTATTGGAACCGATGGGTCTTTAGAGTTAAAAGAGATGAAAGAGGCAATGTTATCAAAAACAAAGCAAGGTTAGTTGCTCGTGGTTATAGAGCAGGAGGAAGGGGTAGATTATGATGAGGTATTTGCTCTGTGGCAAGGATTGAAGCAATTAGAATCTTTCTTGCTTTTGCTTCTTATATGGGTTTTCGTGTATATCGATGGATGTAAAGAGTGCCTTTCTTTATGGCACTATTACGTAAGAGGTGTATGTGAAACAACCTCCGTGTTTTGAAGATCCTAAGCATCCAAAAAAGTCTATAAGGTGGTTAAGGCTCTATATGGTCTTCATCAGCACCTAGAGCTTGGTATGAGAGGCTCTCTACATTCTTATTAAAGCATGGATACGTAAGGGAGCTATTGACAAGACTTTGTTTATCAAGAGAGACAAGAAGGATATCATGTTAGTTCAAGTTTATGTGGATGATATTATCTTTGGGGCTACCAAACAGTCCATGGTTAATGTTTGTTTGAGCGGTGATGCGTATGAATTTCAAATGAGTTCAATGGGAGAGTTAACATTCTTTTAGGACTTCGTGTTAAGCAATCCAAGGAAGGAATTTTCATTAGCCAAGACAAGTATGTTATGTACATACTTAAGAAGTTTAATTTTGATGGTATGAAGGTTGTTACTACACCAATTAAATCTATCAATTCTTTGGGTAAAGATGAAGATGGATGACTGTTGAAGTCAAGTTATCTGAGATCTATGATTGGCTCTCTTATGTATCTCACCGCATCAAGGCTCGATATCATGTTTGCGCTTGTCTTTGTGCAAGATATCAAGTCTCACCAAAGATCTCTCATCCGAATGCAAGAAACGAATTTTCGTTATTTGAAACAACAACCTAAGTTGGGGTTGTGGTATCCTAAAGAGTCACCTTTTCACTTAGAAGCTTTTTCGAGATAGTGACTATGGGAGATAATTATGATAGAAGATCCACAACCGGTGGATGCCAATATCTTGGAAGAAGGTTAGTCTCGGCAATGTAAGAAGCAGACAATTGCAAAGAACATCATCTATCAAGTCGAATATGTAGTCTGCCGCAAGTTGTTGTGGTCAAGTTTTGTGGATGCAAAATCAACTCTTGGATTATGGGTTCAATTTAAGAATACTCCTATCAATATTGATAATGAGAGTACTATTTGTATTGTGAAGAATCCTGTATCATTCCAAGACGAAGCATATTCGATTAGGCATCACTTTATCGAGATTGCTATGAGCATAGGCTCATTAATGTGATTAAAGTTCACACGGATGATAATGTAGTCGATTTACTCACAAAAGGTTTTGATGTGTCACGATTCAATCACTTGGTCGTGAGCATTGGAATGATTAACTACTAAGCTATGTTTAAGGGAGGACTATAAGGTGTTAGGTATAGTCCTATGTATTGCTTGAGGAGGATGTTAGTTTATACTTAGTTTTTATGAAGATTTTGGCAAAGCATCGTATTTCTGAAAGTACCGCTTGGGAAAGTACCGCTTGGAAAGAAACGCTGGGAAAATCGCTTTGTCGATTGAAGCACTGTTCCAACGGTAATATTGATGGGTAATTGGTAATAACGGTAACTTTGTTATTTAGGTCGTGATTTTCAAATCTCACCTATAAATAACTACTTTTCGATTTTCCTCTCATATTATCACTTTACATCTTTTCCATACTTATCTCCCACTTACCATCTCTCAAGTATTCGATACAATCTTTATTGTGTTCATCTTTTTCAACAATGGTGAATCGTTTAACTGTTTCGAAGCACAATATGGTGGCTAATTTGGATAAGACTGAGGCAAATGTGGCGTTTTATGATATCATTGATTATCTTACTGGGTCGCCTATAAGTTATGCTCTTTTAGTTGAGCCAGATATAATTGAACCATGGATTCAAGAATTTTGGGCTAATGCAAGAGATAATATGGAGGAGGATGAATACTATATTAGATCAACGGTTGCTGGACGCACTATCAAGATTACAGAAGCCTCCATTCGTGAAGATTTATTATTTGGTGATGACGATGGGGCTATTAGATTTGATAAGCAACTGATTTGGGATACATTTAGTAATCTTGGTTATGAAGGTTCTTTGACTGAACAAACTTTCAAGAAAGCATTATTCTGTCCTCAATGGAAGTTTTTGCTTCATGTATTGCTCCATTGCATAAGTTCTAAAAGTACTTCTTGGGAGCAGTTTGGGTCAAATATAGCATCTGCAGTGGTTGGCTTAGCTATAGGCAGAGTGTTTAATTTTTCAAGGCTTATTTTGGATGGGATGCTATCGCATATATCATCTGGGGCAACTTGGTTGATGTATCCAAGATTTATACAGGTTTTCTTAAACAAGCAATTGGCTGATATTTGTTGAGCGTCAAGCTAAAGCGCTTAAGAAGTTGAAGCGTAGGTATATCTGGTTAAAGAATTTTATTAAACCCTATATTCAAGGTTTTAACTTATGGGTTAAAGAGGAAAACAAACGTCGTAAAGCACTTCGAAAGGAATTGAAACGAAAGAAGGTTCCTAAACCATCTTCTGTCAACTTGGGGAGGAATTTAGAAAAGGATAATTTGAAAGAAGATGTTACAAAGAAGAAAGAATCTAAAGAAGATATTACAAAGAAGAAAGAATCAGCATCGCAGAAAAGATTATTTCGTAAGAACAAGAAGAAGAAGTGCAAGTTCAAGGTAATCGATGATGAAGGTATCGAACATCAAAGTACCGATACATCTAGGCCAAGTAATAACACCAATAACTCCAAGGGTATTGAATTTTGAAGAAGAAGTCGGTCCTTCTACAACTGTTATAGAAGAAGAGGAGGAACCTAGATTCAAACCTATTTATTCTCATGAGTGATGATGAATTAGTTGCTATAATATTAGATTTGTCACATCCAAGAGGAGGAGTTACTATTAGAGATGTACAAGAAGAAGAACAACCAAGAACCGATCAACCCGCAATTGATCCAAAAGACAAAGAGAAAGCTATTCTCGTTGAAACTAAGAAGAAGAAACTTACTTTGGCGTAACTTAGAGCATTTGAAGTTGCAAGGAATGAAGTCAGCACTAGAAAAGTTCAAGAAGAGCTAGATGCTAAAGATAGAAAAGAACAGAAGCTCAAGAAGCTCGTAATAGAAGCAATCGTAAAAAACAAGATGAATTGGATGTCAAACTGTTGAACCATTACGCCTCCTACACTGCTCGATATATGCAAAGAAGACCTAATTTAGCTAAAGAAAGGAATGCAATGATGGCATATCTAAAAGCAGAGGATTTAAAGGATTGCGTAAGCTAAATTATGTGGATATGAAGAGATTATATGATGTGAGAGAGAAGCATATAAGAAAGATGTTGCAGCATTAAAGACTTTAGAGAAGAAGCTTATTGGACCAAGTCGAAAGGAAGAAAAGCTTAAAGAGAAAAAAAGAAAACCGATGAAACAGATGTTCAGTTTTCAAAGAAAGAAAAGGTTGAATTAAGATCTGAGACTAGTGATGAATTGAAGAATTATCTCAGAGTGGTAGATTTTGACTATACCAAGGAAGATGATGATTTAAAGATGAACAGATCAAAGATCAGTGCTTTTAAAGTTGTGAAATCCAAGAATGAAGATTATATGGTTTTTCATAAGGAAGATGAAAGTTTTAAGGTTTTCAAAAGGTTATGGGATTTGCTGCATGTTATTGATAGAGTAGACCTATTCTACTTATATCAAGTTGTGAAGGCTTATTTTGAAGATCATCCATTAGAAGGAATTGGATTGGTTTTACATGGTGATCTTATAACTATGTGGGAAACTGATGAAGGGAGCACTGATGATATCTGGAATGATCAAGAAAGTTGGGAAATAGTTTGCTGGAGATTCTTTGAAGAATCTGGAGTTCATGTTTTGGAGCTAGAAAATGGAACAATGATACACATGTTTGCAGAAAGAAGATATCCTCCTACAGTTGATCTCATGAGAAGAATGCTAGAGCATGGATTGGAAGTAGAAGAGGCTAATGAAACCGCTTGCATGGTTATCAATTTGTTTATAGATCGGACTACTATTGCCGAGAATGATCTATAACCGGTATGAATTTTATTTGAATAAATATTTTTGATATATCAAGACTTTTATTCAAAGTACTTGCTTATTAGACAAGACTTTCATCAAAGTATCGATTGTTGAATTAAACCGCTTAAATGAATTTTAGAAAACCTTTTGCTAAGTATTAAATATTTTTGAAATAAAGGTTGAATAAATGGTTTTTGTGATGATAACATCAATAGGTTATCAATCCACCATGGTTACAAAAGGATTGACTAATCCATGAGCAAACGGCTCGTAAAGATATATCAAACTGCTTTTAGTTGACAACTTGCTAATAAGTTGGATGGTCATCAACTCACCATATCAAGAATGTGAAGAGTTGGCTAGCCCACAAGAAATGGCTTGTGGTAAAGGTCGTGGAAAACCATTATTGGTAATTAGTTCACCATTAGATAAAAGAACTAACTAGTCCGTAGGGTACAACTTTTGGTAAAGACAAAACAAATCATTGATAGTCGGTGGTTTGCTAAAATCATATGGTTATCAATGTACCATGGTCTTACACACCAAAACATTTGGCTACTCCAAAGATAATGGCTTTGGTAAAGAGTTCTAAATCCATTGAATTTTCAATGATTCACTTAGATGTGATGAGAATAGTATGCAACTTAAATTGAATTATTGTACACATTGTCATATGTTGTCGTGTTGTCGAAAAGATGGAGATTCTTTGGATGTCACTGTGAAGAAAGCAATTCTAAGAGATACTTTGACAAAGCACATATATTACGTAGATATAATCTAAAGACTAAAGAACAATCCATTTTTAAAGATGAAGGAACTTGAAGTCAAGCAAGTAGAATTCAAGTGGGATAGGAAAGTGATAAGATATCAAGATAAGCATCAAGATATGAAAGTATTGAAGTCGCAAAATCCGAAGAAGTCAAATAGTCAAAGCATCTTGCTAAAGACAGAGTCAAAGCACGCAAGGTGAAGTCAAAGCATCTTGCTAGAACAAACAAACTGTTATATTCGCTTATGGAAAGTATTGTATTCCATGTTTAGATTACTTGTCGCATAAGGTTATCAATTGTAAACCGACTAGGATATCCTCGAGCCTATAAAAGGACTCCTAGATTGGCATTAGAGGTACGATTTCGAAAAAGAGTTTTAGAGTTTACGAATTAGTGTTTTAGAAAAAGTTCGATTATCTTAGAGTTGTATTAGAGTATCTGCATAATAAGCAGATTTAGAGTTTATAATAAAGTTATTCTTCTTAGCTTTGTTAAGTAAATTCCGCGTACTTAATAAAGATTGCTCAGTGTTTCTTTGTTAATAACTTAGGATTTATCCGAGGTTATTAAACCTTAACAAGCTAGTTAAGTTAGTTTGATTAAAGTATATCGATCCAACAGATAACTTAAGTATTTCATACGAAATATTCAAGTATATGCGACTTACGATTGTAGTCATTAAAAGTCATATCCGAAAAATCAACACCCAAGTATTTTAACAACACATGTTGAAACACTTATCCAAAACAAAACCCATTGTGCCACTTATCCTCTTTGACACCTACGATCCTCTTCCATCTTTTGGCACCATTAAGCGTATTGCTCAGATCTTCCAAGAGCATCCTTTAAATCAAACGTCCCCTTTCAAGGTGAACCTATACCTCAGCCCCTAAGCTTCATAGACATGACCAAAACTTCAAGCACTTCACCCACTAGTTGTAGCAACCAATGAATCATAAGAATTAGTATCCGTACTTTTTTGTGTTCAACGTCTATGGACAAATAATCAACCTAAGTACTCCCATAGCACAACAAACCCCTACATCACCACATCCTTATTTAGACACACTAGAAGACATACCACCTAGATCAACCAATCCACCATCCTTACCATCATTTGAATTCGTTGAGTGTATTGCTCAAAAAGCCTTTGTGTCCAACACTTGTACTGAATCAAATGAACGTTTGAACAAACTCAACCATCATTTCCCATATATAAGGACTTAGATAATTCATTATGGCTAGAACCTCAACTATCAAATAAGCATGGTGCTCTTGGTAATTGTTGTCAATATCCACTAGGTATAGATAGTACTACCTTCACAAATTATCAAAGTATTAGTAATACTTTGTCGATAAACTTCTGCATAAATTTCGTTAAACCTCAAAAAAACATTTTAACAACATATGTTAAAATGCAATCTCAAAGCCAACATCATACACCCCAAGCAACAATGACTTTTGAGGAGTATACATAAGAAACTCGAGTGAATTCCTCTTGTCATCATCTAGTGAATATAATATTGAGACCAAGTTTATTTAAATGGGACTATCCGATTCAAACACTTTGGCTTCATATCTTCATTTAGGAAAACATGATGTTTTGAAGAACATTATGACTAAGATTCATGCGTTAAGCTTTCATCTTGTTAAAAGGATATTGTATATCCTATGCATCATTCTTTTGACATAAATAGTTGTGTTACAAGAGATTTCATTACACCTCATTGGCTAAATGATCTTGAAACAAACACCTACAAGTTATATGAACTAGCATATCCAATTCATCTTGTCATACTTGTTTTCATAAGCATGATAACTTTATCCCATGGGATAATCTCATTTGTTGAAAGATACTATTTGTATCTATTTCCTTTCAAGCGTACATCATAACCTAACCTTGCTCAAACCGAGTGCACATCCAAGGTTAAAACTACACATCTTTAGAGCATACACAAGATCTATTAAAGTTGGTAACCTCACTTAGATTATTGTTAAATAAAATACCAAAGAGCTTTCTTGAGAACGTTCAGTAGTTTAACATATTCTCTAGTCTTAGATGATCAATTCACATTTAAATTACACACTTCAACTCAACATAAAAGATGTCATCCATTAGATCATACAATTAATGTGTAATTTGAACAACTTTAGATTCTAAACACAAGATTAAAACACATTGTTTATCAAACACACAATTGTTAAAATTCATGTGTATAACATGACGCCTTCATCACCTTAGTTATATTGCATATTAGTTAAGTCACATTAAGCCAAGTATTGGTAAACTATCATCTTTATGCACTTTAATATGCAAAAGTAGGAGTTCCCATCTTTCTAACATGAGAATGACCATGGAGAACCTATTGCACTAGAAACTCAATTTGACCTTACGGTTGAATTGCTTCACGGAGAAGTTGGGTATGTGGAATCACCCGTAAAATGGTCGTGTTTAGCCTTAATTGAGCACCGCTAGTAATAGTCTCATATTCATTCTCCAACTTGAAAAATCTATATTCCTATACTTGCCTAAAGTAAGTGTTAAAACATTGATAATTTGCCTCGCCTTAGGAATACTAATCAAACAAGTAGTATATATGAATTTTCTTTTAAAACCACTTGCATTGCACTTACATGTGTTGATTACATGTTCTTGTTTGATACGATAAGTTGATTTGACATTATCTTAGTGTTTGATAACTAGTCAAATGTGTAAACCTTAGTACGGTTTTATCTTTATAGTGCTTGTATTCTTGTTTCATGCTACTAAACGTTTAAACCTAAACTTTATTTGCATGATACTTACTTTTGAATTATTTTTAGCATGATTAACATGTTAATATGCCATTTTGATATGTGATAATTTTGATATGATATATTTGTGTTTGAAAGTTATTAGTTGGCATTCATTACATCTATGTGTAGTACGATCCAAATGATACATGCTCTAAATTTTTATGTCTTAAACATGGCTTGCATGAATCTTTCATCTTGTTTCTTTTGCTTCTTATCACACTATTTGTTTGCTACGTGTGCACATATAATCTGTCAAAGTGCTTTTGGCATGACAAACTTTTAGAAGCCTTTTTATCTTACAAATTAATCAAATAGATTATTGTATATCCAAGTATGCTTAAGTGTCTAAGTCTAACGACAAAACAATCTCATAAATGAAATGTCTTGAATAAAGTCGTATTCTTGCATAATATGATTGTTTTGATGCTATCTTGTGTGGTGACTTCTTATCTACTAAGTGCAATGTGTTGTTTTTGATTATATAATATATTATCATTTGATTTCTATCATGTTAACATCTTTTGTCACTAACAAATTTGTTTTGTAGGTTGATAACAAATTATTTGTTATCTCACTTGGTTCTAACTTTTATATGCTCATTTTGCATAATCCCCTTTATTGCTACGTAGATTAGTATTATGCTTTATGGGACCCCTATACTTGCATATAGTTTAAAAGCATATAGAATTAAGTTCTGTAGGTTGGCTTTGCATTTTGTCTTTCAACCCACCTCTTTCCAAATCTCATTTTGCTTCCGCTTTCCAAAAATCATCTCCATCATTATTTAGTTATAAAAATACTCTAATCCTCTTCACTTCCTATTAGGAAACCACATGCCTCATCATACGATCATTGATGAGTGTCTAAATACTCATCATTTTTGTACAAATTAGACTGCAAAAACATCTGAAAACACTCAGAAATGCATCAAAATGATAAAAATATCACAAATAAGTGTTTTATGTATTTTAAATGCAAAAATATCAAAATCTAGTGAAAAACGTATCAAGTTTGCATAATTGGCGCTTTAGTCCCCAAGTTTCAAAAGTTGTCAAAACAGTCCCGTAAATCTAAATAAAGAAAAATATCATTTTGAGTCCCTAGGGATTCCTAAGTTGTCAAAATTGGTCCTTGAGATTCAAATTTACAAAATTACAACTTTAGTCCCTAAACTTTGAAATTTGGCAAGTTTGGTCCCTGGAAATTTGAAAATGTCAAAACTGGTCCTTGTACTATTGAAGTTTGTCAGTTTTAGCCCTTGTGTAAACTTTGGAGAAATTACAGTTTTGGTCCCTCTAATTTGGCAGATTTGCAATATTAGTCCTTGTCATTTAATATTAAAGCTAGCCTTGTCAAAACTCATTTGAACCCCTGCCTTTACACCCTTTTGAGCCCCTCACAAAACCCTTGACCTCCTATTTTGGACCTTTGGTCAAATAAAGTCAAAAGTCGCACCCCGCCCACCACCTGCTTGTCTTCCACTCTCTCTCGCAACCCACTGCTCGCTCCTCCTCCCATCACCTCACCTTTCCACCACCCCTCATCATCACAAACCCCCACAATAAATGCCACCCCTAGTGCTAGTTTCAGAGGCTACAGTCAAATTTAGGTCTTCCCGCCAAAATTGATAAAATGGCCAAAATGCTCATTACTCATCCATTGGCCAAATTCAGAGGTGGGATTCAATCAGAAGGACACGTGGATGATTTTTGGTGCTTAAAAGAGGAAGAGAAACAAGAGAGAAGCCAAGTTTTTTTAGTTTTTTAATTTACTGTATGTCGTATTTTATTTCTATGTTTTAAAGTAAGCTTTAAGTTGTAACTCTTTGTTTCAATATATCAAATTAAGCTTTTTAAGTGTATTTAAACTATTATCAAGTATCATTTCAAGTTATTATTCAGATTTCATGTTTTGTGCTTACTGTTGCAAATTTCCAATTCAACTCTTGTTACCAAGCTTCAATAAGCTTATTTAATAGTCAAACAGGTTTATTTAAGCTTATCTTAGCTTTTTGTAAACTTGGAATTCAGAAACAAACAAACTCGTCACAAGGTCAATAAAAGTCAACAGAGAAGAACAATTGGTCAAGCAGGATTGGAAATGGTTTATGGGTATTGCAGAGATGGATTTGGATTGGTTTTGGATTAGTATAGTGTAGTAATAGTTCTGGTTTAAGCTACAACCACAGCTGGACCCTTGTAAGTTGGAACTCTCATTTTCGCTTTTATCAAAAGTTGCGCTAGAATTCGTGGTCATTAAGTAGTATAGACAAGTTTAATCAAGAGTAATTAGGGTATTAGAGTTAGTTTAATTAATGGAATGAGTTAAATCAGTGGTTAGTGTAGTTTAAAATTGCAAACAGTTAAAATAAGTAGTGTTTGGATCAGTAACTTTGGATGTGATTGAGCTCTTGTTTCTACTTAAAACCTGTATTTGTACTCTCAACTAGTTGCATTAGAGTCCATTTAGTCTTAATGTTGTTCACTACATAAGCAAAAGTCAAAATCCACTTAAAATCTGTCTAAGTCTTTATCTGTTATGATTTTGTAAATCCAAAAGCTTGTTTCATGTTCAAAACTCATATAAATAGCTTTCAGTAGTTCCATTATATCATAATATATCACAATCAGTCCACAATTTAGTCTTAAAGTTCAAGAAAGTCAACTTTGCACAACTGCCTTCAAAAGTCAAAACATGAAATCTCAGTTTTGGCCCAACTAGAAGGATTTTTCATGAGCACATTATTGGGTCAATCTTATTGAAACTTAGGACTTTAAAATTTCAACTGGTCTGTTTCCTTATTGTCATTTTTTCATAATTTTAGTAATTTTCTAAAGCCCTCAAACAAGCTCATCAAGCAGGGCTTATTTGCCCTGCTCACCAAACTCAGTCACCACTGAGTTTTCTCAAGCTTTTGCAGAGCTTATCCAGAGCTCCACAGAGCTTCTCTAGGTCCAGTTTTTGGTTTACTTGTTCTTAGCCAGGTCTAGTATAGTTTCCAACACTTGGTTTTCATTTACAACTTATTAATAAGCAAGTGCTTAAGCTCAAAGTAGCACTCAGAATCTGTCTTAGCACATAAACTCAAATCAATCAAGATCATAGCATTGTCTAATCCATAGGTTAAGGATTGTTTTTTCTTGCTGCATTTTAGTAGTTTTAGCATATTAATGCTTCTATTTCAGTTTGGTAGCTTGTGGTGATCATTTGGCTTATTCAAGTGCTTATTGATAAGCACTTACAATAGCAGTTTCATTTTTTTCCAAACAAGCACATGTTTTTCTATTTTTCCTAGATTCATAATATCATTTTAGAGTTTTCCTGAAATTTTCATAATTTTCCAACACTGTTTGCTATTTTTCTTAATTAAAAACAGTTTTTAGGTAATTTTAAATAGCTTTTAATACAATTAAATCGTAAAAGTTCAAAAAATAATTTTTCAATTTTATTAGGTTTAGATAAATATAAAAAGTAAAAAAGTAATTTTCCAGATTTTTCATAGTTTATTTTGTAATTTTAGTAATTTAATTAGTTTTAAATAGTTTAAAATCCATAAAAATAGAATAATAATCGAAAAATACAAAAATAGTTTTGAAAATTCTTTTTGTTATTTTAGATTTTTCCAAGTCATAATTTTATTTTCTAGCTTTATTTCCTATTTTCTTGTAATTTAGGTTATTATTTAATAGTTAAAATAGTTTTTAATTAATAATAATTAATTAAATAGTTATAAAAATAATTTTCTTTTTCTAAAAGTTTCTCATATCATTAGGTTTGTAAAAATATCATTTTCATATTTTTAGGATCAATATTGTGTAAGTTTCACGCTTTTATTTCAGACGTCACGTAGTTTTAAATTAAGTTTATAAAAGAAAAAATCAAAAACATCAAGATAAAATTAGTGATAGCGTTTATTTAAGATAGTTTATCTTTTAATTTCTTTTAATTTGCATTTAAGTCATTTGTAATTTATTAATCTTTTCTTTAGTTATAAAATAAACTCAAAATCCTTACCGACCACTATCCTTAGCGGTTATTCGACATCCGATTGTGTTAAACACCACCATCCTCCGTGGGACTTAACGACCCGGAATCCAATCGTATTCTCCCGATCTAAATTGCATTTGGTGTGTGAGCTATTTTAAGTTCCTTACGGTGGTCATTCACAAGTGGCTAGCTCGCGTGAGAAAACTTGACGGTTTTGCACCAATCAAATTTTGCGCCACGCCGGGAGGTCAGAAGCGTGTTCTAAGCATTTTTCGCATCTGCACTTGCACATATACCACCTTTGTAAAAATAGTTTTTTAAAGTTATAACAAAATCAAAAGTTCATTAACACTTTTCCTAAAGTGTTAAAACACCAAACAAAATATAAAACAACAAAACAATCGTAACGTTTTCTAGCTTGTGTTTCTTTTAAGGTGATTCTTAAAGAAATACGATTTGGTTAAACGAGACGATACCAAAAATATTTTCCAAAAGTTTTTAAACCATCAAGACAAATCTATACCTACGCCTTTTCGGTGATACTTAATATACATAAAATCAACCACCGCAAATCAAGGCAAGACACCTACTAACCTGGGTGTGACCATAATAAGTTCCCGAACATCGATTTAAAACTTGCCTTTGTGTCCTTGTGATTTGGTGTACCTTTTTCAAAGAAGCCATTTCATTTGTGATTATTGGTTAAGTTCACTTGTCGCTTTGCCTCGCATTTGTTTTGAAAACCGATTTTTATACTTAGTGCATGCGCAATCGTTCTTCCAGCTTCTACAAGTCTACTTTCGTAACTTGAAAGATTCCTCAGAGCGAGAGGACGCTCGCTCCTTCACCGTGGATCGAGGAACGTCTACCACCACCACCCCCGTCGAAATGGCGTAAGACAAACCCATGAATGAGCTTCTCCAAGCACCCATCGAGGGTTACGGAGATGCTATTGTTGTCCCACCATCGTGGTCGATACTTTTGAGCTCAAAACCGGTTACTTAACTGCAACCCAAAGCCAATTCTATGGTTTTGAGCGGGATTATCCTCATGCACACATTCGATGGTTTAACAAGATTGCATCTACCATCAAGTACAAGAATGTCCCACATGAAGCCATCAAGCTTCTTCATTCCCATTTTCTGTAGGACAAGCCGGAATTGGGTTGAGAAACAACCCCTCGCTCCATTGAGACATGGGAAGATCTTGTCACAAAGTTTGTTAACGAATTCTATCCTCCATCCCGAACTACAAGTCTTAAGAATGAGATAATGAAATTCTCTCAAAGATTTGATGAATCATTCTGGGAGGCATGGGATCGTTATAAAGAATTGCTCCGTAAGTGTCCGATCATGGTTTTTCCGAGTTAATGCAAATGGATACTTTCTACAATGGTCCGAACCGCACTAATCAAGACTCTTTGAATGCCTCCGCTGGAGGTAATTTCTTGAGCAAGACCACAAAAGAAGCCTTGCAAATCATTGAAAACAAGTCCTGTGTCCGTCCTTTCCGCACAAAGACATATCATACCGAGTCTAATGCCGGACCTTCTACTTCATCTCCGTGAGTACATCTAGCACCGATGCTAAGATTGACAAACTCACAAATATTTTTCGAGCTTTGGTTCTTGCTAACTAAAGAAAGTGACTTTCACACAAGCACCATCATATGGTGAAGTGAAGAAAGTTGAAGTTTGTGTTACTTGTGGTGGTCCTCATGCATACTACAACAAGATCGCCACCGATGGTAGTCCTTTGAAGCTAATGCTATAGCCGGTACTTCAAATCAAGGAGGTAATCAATACCGTCCTCAAATGAACCAAACTACCGAGCTAACACTTATCGTGCACCACCCGGTTTCAACCGTAATCCTAACCGAATCGTAACCAACCAAGAATGAACCAAGGTTATCAAACCAAGGTAATTTTATTCGGACCCAATCAAGGTTTCCAACATCAAGGAAATCTTAATCAAAACACTTACAATCGAGGAAATCAATTTCGGGAATATGAACCCTAATCAAGGGAATTCGCTATAACCGTAACATACGGGCCTCAAATTATCCCTCCACCTCCTCCCGTATCAACATCCGATGAGCTTTTAAGGCAATTCATGAAGACTCAAGAGGAGACAAATAGGTGTTGGTCACCGATCATTGAATTAAAGAAGTCTTTAAATGATCGAACCTCGGCTCATGTACTTTACCTAGCAACACGATCGCTAATCCGAGGGGCGATGCAAAGGCGATCACAACCAAGTGGTGTTTCAGATGATGGACCCGGTATTCCTACTA
>CM040240.1:56799979-56878858 GCA_022545495.1 Chrysanthemum lavandulifolium
AGGAATGCATACTGAGATGAGGAGGTAAGTCCTAAGCTCAACCTCGTGAAATTCTTTAGTTTTCTCAACCGACTTGACTTCCTTATTATGAAACTTGATGGGAGGGAGAGGAAGAGAAGTATCCAGATTGACAATTTCTTAAGAAGAATATCTCCTCCAGATTAATCTCATTTTGATTAATCTCAATCGATTGAATCACTAGGATGAGGGTTGATGATGGATCATCATTGAGCAACTTCTCAATAAGAAGTATGTCCCCTCAATATCAATTGAGCGTGATCAATTTCCCAAGGAACGTAATCACTAGCCAAATATGCTTCAATCTCATCTAAGATGAAGTCGCTCTCAAACGGAGCGAGAGAAGGAGTAGAATTGGCTATGATAGGTTGAGAAGATGTGGTGGAATCTCCACTCACGTAATTATGAGAAAACCAAGAACTTCTCGAGAGTACTCGCCGAAGCAACATCAACGATATCTATTCGTTAACCGATTCGTAATCATAATTTGCGAGTACCTCGTTTGGTCAAGGTTGAAGGTGACATTCATTTCCAACACGCAATGTGATTTCGCTCAAATACATCAATGAGAGCACGGCCCGCTCGTGAATCCTCGACCAACAATGAGAGGAACCCGATGATCGGCATCAAAATCAACAACCACGAAGTCACCGGAAAATGGAACTTTCCTATTACAAATACGCCCTCGGCAATGCCAAGAGGATCGGATATGGAACGATCTCGCAAGCTCGAGAGTCATGCATGTAGGAGTGAGTTCCGAGAGAGAGTTTCTTCCACATCGAATATGGCATAAGATTAATGCTTGCTCCAAGATCCGCTAGGGCAAAGCATTCAACCATTCCCGAATACACATGGTAAGAGAAATTTCCGTGATCTCCCGCTTTTCAGAAGCTTTTAGAATAATCACGAGCGCTCGTTAAGAGGAGTCTTAGCCATTTCAAACAAATTTTTCCTTATTGCTTAATATGTGCTTCGAGAGTTGATGCAAACTTGGGCATCAAGATGATAGCATCCGCAGCTTATGTCAAAGTGTAATTCTTGGAAAATTTGGAAAATTTATCCATTTGATGACTAGCTTTCTCATGAGCTTTGCTCATTCAAACGTGATGGGTAAGGAATAGAAGATTTGGATTTTGATTCTCAACATGAGCTACTGGAGGTTCAAAACAACTCCTTGATTTGACTTGGGTTTCGGACCACTTGAGGTTGGACTACCAAGGTTGGACGCAAGCGGTACTTCGGGCTTGAATTATGCACTTTGTCCGTAGTATCCTTGGTAACTTGACTCATTGGCACCGCGGAGGAGGCATTGGAGTCGAGGTCCATTATGTGTCTCTGTTCACCGTCCACTACCTTAGGGAGAGAAGAAGAAGTAGGTAGTAGGAACAAGCAGTCCAAGCAGTATGAAACACCACTGGTCATGATCGCCTGGCATCGCCCCGGGTTAGCGATCGTGTTGCTCGGTAAAGTACCGAGCCCGAGGGTCGATCATTTAAAGACTTCTTCAGATCGTTAACTGACCGACCAACAACCGGTTCATTTCATCTTGGGATTTCATAAACCGCTCAAGAACTCATCGATGATGGTCCCGGAGGAGTAATGACGGAGGAGCCGGAGGGACAATTTGAGGTCGTATGTTTTGATTATGACCAAAATTCCTTGATTAGGATTCATATTCCATGAAATTGATTCCTCGATTGAAATTGTTTTGATGAGGGTTTTGATGTTGGAAACCTTGATTGGGTCCAGATAGAAATTACCTTGGTTTTGATAACCTTGGTTCATTCTTGGTTGGTTCGATTCCGGTTTGGCATGTTGTGATTTTGATTAAACCGGTGGTGCTCGATTAGTGTTAGCACGGTAGTGTGGTTCATTTTGAGGACGGTATTGATTACCTCCTTGTCGTGAACTACCGCTAGAGCATTTGCTTCAAAAGGACTACCATCGGTGGCGGACAATTGTAGTACGCGCGAGGACCACCACAAGTGACACAACTTTTCAACTTTCTTCACTTCAAAGATGTGTTGGTGGTCGAGCGAAGGAGACTTTCTTCCGTTAGCAAGAACCAAAGCTCGAACAATGTCTCGTGAGTTTATCAATCTTAGCATCGGTGCTAGATGTACTCACCGGGATGAAGAAGAAGAAGGTCCAAAGATTAGACCGATATGTCTTAGCTCGAAAGGACGGACCGAGATTTGTTCTCAATGATCCGCAAGGCCTCTTTGGTGGTCTTGCTCAGAAATTACCTCCCGGAGGCATTCAAAGAGTCTTGATTGGCCCGATTGAGACCATTGTAGAAAGTATCCATTTGCATTAACTCGGTAAAACCATGATGCGGACACTTGGAAGCAACTCTTTGTAACGATCCCATGCCTCCCGAATGATTCATCAAATCTCCGAGAAAATTTCATTATCTCATTCTAAGACTTGTGGTTCGGGATGGAGGATAGAACTCGTTAATCTAATTTGGTGACAAGATCTTCCCATGTCTCTATAGAATGAGGGGTTGTTTCTCAAGCCAATTTCGGCTTGTCCTCTAGAGAAAATGGGAAATGTAAGAAGCTTGATAGCTTCTGGGACATTCTTGTACTTGATGGTAGATGCTATCTTGTTAAACCATCGAATGTGTGCATGAGGATCATCCCGCCAAAACCATAGAATTGGCTTTGGGTTACTAGATTGAGCAACCCGGTTTGAGCTCGAAAGTGTCACCACGATGGTCGAACAACAATGGCATCTCCGTAACCTCGATGGGTGCTTGGAGAAGCTCATTCATAGGTTTGTCTTCTCGCCATTTCGACAGAGGTGGTGGTGGTAGACGCCTCGCTCACTACCGAAGGAGCCGAACATCCTCACGCTCATGAGGAATGTTTCCAAGTTCGTAAAGTGACTTGTAGAATGGAAGAACGAGTGCGCATGCACTATGTATAAAAATCAATTTTCAAAACAAATGAGGCAAAACACAAGTGAACTTAACCAATAATCACAAATGAAATGGCTTTTGAAAAAGGTACACCAAATCACAAGTGACACAAAGGCAAGTTTTAAATCGATGTTCGGAACTTATTAATGGTCGCACCCCGCTAGGTAGTGCACCGCTTGATTTGCGGTGGTTGATTTTATGTATATTTTAAGTACCACCGAAAAGACGAGGTAAGATTTGTGCGAGATGGGTTCAAAACTTTGGACAATATTTTGTTATCGTCCCGCTTAACCAAATCGTATCTCTTCAAGAATCACCTTAAAAGAGAATACAAAACAAAAACGCTTCGATTGTTTTGTTGTTTTATATTTTTGGAGTTTTAACACTTTAGGAAAAGTGTTAATAACTTTTTTTTTTGATTTTCTTATAACTTTACAAAACTTTTACAAATGATGGGTATGCTGCAACAATGGATCCGAAATGGCTAAACACACGCTAAAGCCTCCCGCAGTAACAAGCGCTAAAATTTGATTCACAATGAACAAATCAAGTTAAACAGACTTAAACCGCTTTACACAAATGCAATGAAGTCCTGGAGAATAGATTGAATTCTGGTCGTTTAGTCCCAAGGAGACTCAATGGCGTGTTAAACACCGATTCAGATAATGGAATGATCACTAAGGATAGTGATCTCGAAGGTTATGATTAGAAATTACACCACCGATTGATTGGAAAGGAATTGGACACGTAATTGGAAAGCACAACAATCGAAGAAAGAAACGTAAACGTAATTTTAAAAACTACGTATACGCACAAAATAAAAAGTGAAAACTAATAAATAAAAGGCCTAAAAATATGAAAATAACATTTTTGGAATCCTAAAAATAAAAGAAAATTATTAGAAAAGAAAATTTATTTTTAACACTATTTAATTAATTACTATTAATTAAAACTATTTTAACTATTTAATAAATACTCTAAATTAGAAAAATACAAAATAAGGCTAGAAAAATAAACTTATGATTCTGAAAATCTAAAATACTATAAAACTAATTCTAAAACTAAAATATATTTTTCACACTTTTTATCTAATTATTACTAATTAATAACTATTTAAAATACACTTAAATACTAGAAAATAGAAAATAAACTTGAAAAATAAAATTTTAACTTTGAAAATCTAAAATATGATAAAACTAATTTTAAAACAGAAAATATATTTTTAGACTTTTTAATTATTTATTACTAATTATTTATTATTTATTAACTATTTATAATTATAATAAATACTAAAAGATAGAGAAAAATCTGAAACTTTTTCTAAAAAATCCTATATGATGACGTAAACCTAAGAAAACTATAAAAACAAGATTTGCTTATTAATAAGATGAAAAGAAAAATCAAAAAGCTAAAAAAAATATTAAATAAACGCTATCACTATTTTTATATTGATGTTTTTCTGATTTTTATTTTTGAAAACTACTTATATACTAATAATATGAAACTTTAACAAAGACAAAAACTTTATAAACCACCAATAAGCTGAATTAGGAGCTTAAAAGTCCAACAGTGGGCTAAACTAGCTTATTAGGTGAAATAAGCTCAAACAAGCTCACTACTTGAAATAGAAGCTAGATTAAGGTGAAAATAAGCTAGATCAACTATCTTGAAACTAAAAGACACAAACAATCCAACTGAAAAGCTCAAATAAGCCAATAAGCACTTTTAATGAAGACAGAAATGGGACAGACTAGAGGCTTGTTGCAGCCCTAGTAAACAAGCTCCAAACTGAAATCTTAAGCTTGACAATTCAAGAGGACCAGGTTGGCTTTCCAAAGAACCAGATAACACAAGAATTGAAGCACTAATAAGCTCAATTCAAGCTTATCAATTTGGAACCAAAACTGTGCACAGGGCAGATTATTGAAACAGGTACCCAAGAAAAGCTATAAAATAAGCACTTAAAAAGCTGAAATGCAAAGAACTAGTATTTTTGTAATTTTCTTTAGCAACTAAACTACAATACCTCCAGAGCTTATAAGTTGAATCTTAATATTAAACCCCTAGTGAAATTCCAAAGTTTATTCAAAAACGACCTATTGAGATTTTGACTTTTTGAGAAAAACCAAAAAGTTGACCAAAGTGACTTTTAAACTGATCTTAAACACTGATTATGATGTTATGATGTGAACTAAGACTGATTAGAGCAAGATTATCAACTTTCTAACACAAAATGATGATCATGGATCATGAAATCTCAACAAAGGATCGCATTCACTTAAGATCAAATGCATTTTTGACTTTTATCCAAAGAAGTGTTGGTTTTCTTGACTTGTTTAAGTTAATAGGCACTAAAGTGACATAAACCAAAGACTTTTACTGTCTAAAACTCTTTTGATCACAATCAAACAGACTAAAACAAACACCCCTTATATGACTGTCTTAGAACTTTTTTCAAAACAACTCACAAATATGAAACATGAACTTGATTTCAAACTTCATAAAATCATTAATTAAGACCAGTTAAGCTTGACCCAACAGTAATATCAACTTAAAAATCAGAAATAAGACTTAAACTATTTTGACTGCCAAAATGAGATTTTCTCAAAACACAAAATTAAATTAACACCCTACTGATTTTATGGCTTAAACTAACTTAACTATGACTAACTAACATACAAACACAGATATTCAAATTTAAGTATACTTAAACAGTAAATTGCAAGAATTTAGTAAAAAGCTTACAAGTAGTTTCTAAGGCACAAACTGAGAACTAGGATCTGAAACCAATTCCTATAGCTTCCCAAGAAGCACTATACCAAGGCCATCCAAGATACACCTTGCTCCATCCTTCTTGTACCTTTCACCATGATTTTTTTATTTTTCAAGTATTTAATGGGATTTTTGGTGATTTTTGACTTTTTGAAGCTAAACTGATTTTAAATGTATCTAAAAGCTTGCTTAAGCTTTCTAGGAGCTTAAGTGTACTAAATCAGTCCATACAAACTACTGAAAACAACATTTGATCCAACTTGAGATTTTGCATAAATATGAGAAATTGCATAAACTTGAGAAATGATTAAAACTTGAAATTGCTACTTGGAAAAGCTTTACAATACATTAAAATACTTAAACAGAGTGCTTGAAGGATTTTAAATTACAATTTAACTTGAAAAACACTTAAACGACATTAAAACATAAAAAATACACTACATATTTTGATACATTGCATCCTCTCTCCATTTTATAGACTTTAAGCAATCCTCTTTGACCTCTGAAACTATCCCACCACACTTGAGCCCTTGGATCACTCAAATTAATCAGAACCGTCCACATTGCTTTTTGGCGCCAATTTTTCTTCAAGGCAGTTTTAAGCTTTAATGAGGTTTGGTTGAGATAATTAAAGAATTTGGAGTGTAGAGGAGTTGGAGGGGACATGGAATGGGAGGGGGGTTGAAATTGGAGTGAAAACCACTCTAGTTTTGGAGTTTCAGGCATGGAAGAGATAGTGCTACAGTAACAGTGGTTTAAGGCGCGTATTCTTGGGTTTTGACTTTCTTTGACCGTAGCTATTAATAACAAAGGGTCCAAAATGGTTGTGGTTGGGGTCAGAATTACATTTGGACTGGGGGTCAAGGTCCAAGACCAAGATTCAAGGGTCAACTGGATTGGGTTTGGGCTAGCAGTTGGGCTTGTGATTGGGCTTAGCTAGTTATGTTGTCCGTTTGGTATAAGTAGTAAACAAGGACCAAAAGTGCAATTTTGCCAAACTCCAAGGGCTGATCTTGCAACTTTTTCAAACTTCTCACAAGGACCAATTATGACCAACATTGATAAAACAAGAACCCTTTTTGCATAAAATCCATTTTCAAAGGTCCAAGGACTAAATTTGCAAATTTCAAAGTTGAGGACCTTTCTTGCTAATTGACCAAAGAATCATTCAAGGATCATTTTAAACAACTTAGAATACTTTAGGGACCTTGAATGATAAATTTCCACATTTTTGAATTCGTGGACTAGATTTGACAACTTTTAAAACTTGGGGACTAAACCGCTAATTTTGCAAACTTGAATCATTTTTCATCCGATTTTGATATTTTTGCATTTAAAACACATAAAACACTGATTTGTAATATTTTGATCATTTTGATGTGTTTCGAAAGTGTTTTCGATGATTTTGCAGCTAGATTATACAAAAATGATGAGTATTTAGACACTCATCACCTTGATTACTAACATAAAAGCCATATTAAGCTAACTATTACATATGAATCACTAACACTTGAAATATAGTTTAGGAGTGATTCCAACAGAGGGCAGTGGGCAAAAAATACAATTGATGGATATGTGTACCACATTAACCAAGCAGGTTGAATCTCTACAACAAGACCTGGCACAAGTAAAGAAGCAGCATACCAAGGACATTACAAATTTAAAAGAGGAGATTCAGACCTTGAAAAAAGAGTTGCAGGGGTTGACAAAGCAGAGGAAAACTGCAAAGATAGTGATATCATCTCGATCCTTACCTGATGATGGTGATTCAGCTGATTTTAATAAAGATTTGGGAAATTCTCCCAAACAGGGGAGGAAAACAGATGCTGAAACTCAGGGGAGGAGAATTGATTTTGAAGATTAAGGTGTTTCTAGTAAAGGTGCGAGAGGAAGTCGATACTCAAGAAGAGCAACTAGAGCAAGATATTTTTAGTATCGCAATCGATGATTTTACCATTGATCCAATTTCCACTGCAGAGCCAAATATTCCCACCGCTTTGGACATGATGTTGCCACCGCAAGTGAAGAAATTGATAAATAGAAGAAAGAAAAAGGTAAAGCTGTTATGCAAAGCAAGGAGCAAACAAGAAGAAAGGTTTCAAAGAAAGAACAAGTTCAGATTGCTCATGATCTTTGAAGTTGCAAGAAAGAGTTATGAAGTTGAAGTTCTTTGAAAAGAAAAAGCTTGAAGAATTGGAGATTACAAGCTTTATGGAGGCTAAAAGGTCGGATAGAATGGAAGATCCACTTTCCATTGTTCCACCTACAAGGTTCGGAGAGAAGACTCGAGTTCACTATGTACCCATCAAGAAGAAATTGATTTCTTGATTGCAAATGATCCGATGATCAAGAAGAAAGTAATTGACCTAGTGGTCGATAAGTCTTTAATCGAAGATCAAAGAACGGCCAGTTAAAGGACTTTATTAAGATGAAGAATAATCAAGCACTTCAAGATGCTATTTTTTCAGTCAAGAAGGGCCAAAAGAAACCAAGACAACCAACAAAGGCACAAGTGATTTCAATGATGAAAGATTATTGTTGCAAGGTTGGTGGCTGGAAAAGACATCAATTCAAAGGAATGCATGATGATAAAGTTGAAAGTATCTACTACAGAGTTCAAAGACAAGATAAAGATTTTATTCCAATGGACTATGAAGAAGAAGCAATAAGGTATCCTAAGTTGAAGAGAAAGGCCAAAGATAGTGAATCTCAGACATTTAAGAAGACAAAGTCTACTGAAGAACAAGAAGTTCCAACTGAGAAATTCACGGAAGAACAACTGACTGAAATGATTGTGATAGAAGAAGAAGAATTTTAACTCGAACCACCGCAAGTCGACATCCTATCATTGACCGGGAAGTGTTTATCGCTAGCAACTTTGCTCCAACATGGAAGATTACAAGGCTAGGTGGTGAAACTTCATTATTCATTCAATTTGAAGATCTCATCAAAGCTTGTGACATAGATGATCTTGACACATTATGGAAATTAGTTCAAGAAAGGTTTGATGTCAAGATCTCAAAGATATGAAGGAGATGCGATTATGGATTAATCTTAGAAGGCTCTATGAACCGTGGTTAATGATGATTTACAAAATTCTCATGTTCATGTCCCGGTACTAAATGGTTCTACTATGATTCATGTGAAGTTCGTGATGTTTCTACAACAAATGGAGTAGATGCATTCATGCTTCTTTGAGAAAGAATATCCACTCGTGAGTGGAACTCTCACCGTGTGATCTTTGTGTACTACTATAAGAGTTCATGAAGATAATGAGAAGGTCAGAGCATTGTTACTCAGGCTTCAAGATTAATGTTCAAGAGCCATTCAAGCATTGAGAAGAAGATGAAGTGTTTGAAAGAATTCCCCAAATCCTTGCAGATAATGAAGATTGAAGAAACTTATTGATTTGCAGAGAAATCATAAGTTTAGGGGAGGATTCTTGGGAATAAAGATAACAGTTACCACTGATATGCTTGTGGTTAACATTGCTAAAGATTACACTAGCAGTGAAAACTCGTTACCACTGCCAGTATCATTATTACCACTGCTATTAGGATAATTGTTATGTATCCGTGTATTGATAAGTATAGAAAATATATTGTGTATATTTTATATTGTTAGGTTTATACTTATCTTATAAATGACTCCTTGTGCTATAAAAGGAGATCCTAGGTCATTGCTTAGTATACGTATTATTCATATTAGCTTCAAGGTGTAACCCTAGTGATAAGCAAGATCACTCGTATTATTTCTTAATAATATTGGAGCTTGGTGTTTATTGTTCTTACTTACATTACATCATATAATCTGTCTTTTAAGTATTACTAAATATATTCCGCGTACTTATTAATATAACTCAAAATATCATTAACACAAGATGTGTGTTTAGATCCATCATGTCTTTTTCTTCCTTTTTATCTGACGACACTCCCTCTTAACAAACGATACTCCCTCTGTCATTAAACGACAATCCATTTGTTAAAACGGTGTCGTTCGGATGGCTAGTGTATAATAGTATAACAAATAATTGTCGAATCTGCTACTCATTATCGGTTTAATAACATTGCATTTCTTTAAGTAAATTAAAACGTAATGTAATGTCCATTCACGATTCTCTTTATCTCCTTCAGTTGAAGATTTCGTTGACAATTATTTAAATGTCGTAAACGAACTAAACGTTCAGTGAAAAAATCATGAATTGTTGGTAAAAATCTCTGTTGTAAAAATCAACTTAAGCGGCTGATTAATCCCCGCATAATCGCTGATTGCTCAGTAAGCGCCTTGATTTATCATAATCGGCTATTTAATGGTTTTGGTCAAAGATCGTTTAAAAATCGGTCAACAAACCGATTAATTGGTCAAAATCGAACAAAATCGCTCAAAAATAAGACAAAACCGCTTAAAAATTGGTGAACAAACCGATTAATCGAACAAAATCGGTCAAACTCAATTAAAAATGGTCAACAAAACGAGTAATATCTATCTTTGACTTTGAACTTTGAATAATTATGTATTATGTTTATATTTTAACACTTGAAATATTTAAATTTTGATGCACTATTCTTATCTTATACATATAATATAATACACTATCTAAAATTACAATTTTGTGCATAAAAATTCTAATCCGATTAATCACGCCTAACTGATTAATTGCTAGGCCCTACCCGACCGCCTCACTAGCGCCTAGCGATTTTTATAACCTTGGTAAAAATCATTTATGTTAATTCATTTATTAAATGAATGAACACGAATAATATTTTACGTCCGTTTTGTTAATGAACGAACTTGAATAAATGTTTTCTCCGTTCATCTATGTTCGTGAACGTCCGATGCGTTTATTAACGTTCGTTTATGGTCATTTATTTGTTTATGTTCGTATATCATATCTTTTAATTGTATACTTTTAAAACTGATTTCTTGAAACAAAACAACACTTATAATATGCATAATTTAATAAATTTTATGTTTGTTATTCTACGTTTATATATGTTCGATCGTTTATATTATTTTAGAGTTCGTTTAGTGTCTTAAATAACGAACATGGACAACTCATTCTTTTAATAAAGGAACATGAAAATAAAATCGTCCATCTAAGCGTTCATGTCCATTTATTTGTCCGGCTAAAATTAATCGAACGAACACAAGCAAGGTTTCGTTTGTGTTCATCCGAATCATTTACAGCTGGATTCAAGTTTAAACAAAATTTACAATTACTTGATATTTTTTTCATTTGAAAATTAACACTTATGTTTCCATATATTCTTCATTGTAGTATATCTAATAAGAGTACTAGTCATTTCCAATATTTAAGAAAAATTAACAAAATGTTGACGAGAATGGTTAACACATTTTGACTTGTTTTTTTATCCACAGTTTTAGCACTTATGCGACTTCAATAGAAAATTACAAGTAAGACAGGGTTTTTTTAGTTGAAAGTTGAAATGACTAGTAGATACTGTAAAATTTATAAGATTAAGGTATCATGCCTCCTTTAACTTGGCTAAAATTAAAGTATAGGTAGCATAAGGTTCTAATATACATATCGTGCATTAAATCATGAAGTAAAGAATTTCCGTCTATAGAATATGTGTATATGTGTATTATATTCTATGGTTTATTTCACTCATAAGAGTACATATTCAGCAACCTTTTAATTATAGTATCTTGTCTTTAACTTATAAATAGTGTATATTCATTATTAAAATTTAAAATAGCTTAAAATTGAGTAAAATGTTTTGCCTAAATTACTTATTTAATTACACAAATAACTAGTTTTAAATATCCTTGATAAAAAATGATAAAAACATCTATAACTAAATAAATAATTTAAATATTATTTAATTTTTAAACTTTTATCATTTTTCATTTATACAAACTAAAGTCATAAATATTACATTAAGAGTCACATCAAAATACCAATTTGCAAATATAACTATTTGTCGTTATACACCGTCGTTTTGCGCGAGTTTCGATTAGAAATTAAAGCACAAAAACAAAACCGAAAAGCTAAACGCACTAAAAAGAAAGATCTGTATCAATAGAAAATGCTATTTAAGAAACGTTTCCATTGAAACTTAGAAAATCTTCCCTCAATTTCTTCATATACTTTTCTTTTCTCTTTATAAAGTGCATGGTTTGTCATGTCATTTTCCACACGCCTGGCCTTTTTTTCCCTTTATAACTAAGACCAAAATACCACCAAATATTGTCCACATTCCACATTCCTCATTCCTCATTCCTCATTCCACATTTCCACTAACTCTAAAGTCTAAACCATGGCACAAACTCTCCCAAAACACTTGTTTACCATGCTTACCCTATTGCTATTCTCATTAATAGTTCATGCACAACCTCATCAATTTTCAAGAAAATTGCCACACAAATCACTTGGCTTAATGAAAGAAAAGTTGAGCCACCTCCACTTCTACTTCCATGACATAGTTACTGGTAAACACCCGACCGCGGTCCCTATTGTTCAAGCTGCTCCGACCAACATCTCTAGTACAGGATTTGGTTTTACGGTCATGATTGACGATCCACTGACCGTTGGTCCAGAACGAAACTCCAAGATTGTGGGAAGAGCTCAGGGGTTATATGCAGCTGATGACTTAAATGAACTTTCTATTATAATGGTGTTAAATTATGTTTTTGTCGAGGGAAAGTATAATGGTAGCACTTTGAGTATATTAGGGAGAAACTTGGTGACATCAAAGGTGAGGGAGATGCCAATTGTTGGTGGCAGTGGGCTTTTTCGATTTGCACGTGGTTATGCACTTGCAAAGACACATTTTCTAAACGTTAGCACTGGTGATGCTGTCGTTGAATACAATGTTTATGTCCTACATTATTGAATAATGTTACGGGCGTTAACAATGACAGTATAATGTTTCCTTTTCGAAGTAATGTTTGTAAGATTTTATGAGTTTGTGAGGCCTATTTCCTTTTTTATGTTTGTTCAGTTGAAACTCCTAAACTATCCACTGCCAAAAATTTCACTTAATCGTCCATCAAGAAGCCAATTATACTTGTATGGCGTGGGATGCAAATCATATTCTCCTATATAACATATAGCTCGTTCCAAAGGATGCAGTAAACTATCATCTAATGCATAATCCGACGTTTTTTAATGCATAACAACGAGATATCTAAAATTTCAAAAGGTAGATAAACTGATAATCCCAGAACTAAGGATAGTTTGCATACCATTTTAGTTGATTCATACACCATCTTAACATTGTTTTTCTTTTCAACGTCGTTGATAAGATCAGTATAGTTTAGCTAACGGATGTGATTTGCAAAAGTTTATGTGAGAAATAAAGATAAAAAATACATCATATCAATTACTGAAACAAATAATTGGGTATTCTAACAATCTAACTTTAATTGTAAAAATATTTAGAGCACAAAATAATATTTCGTAGCATGTTTTGTTGAAGTGAATTTAGAGACCCAAGATATAGAATAGAGTACGTTTTTGAGGCTCGTAAAACTTTAAGATGTTTTGCACTTGCACACTTAATTTGCATACGCTCTTATACAGCTAGATCGAATTGGTGAAATCTTATCTATACGGCTTCATGACAAAGGACCACTTCAACTTATACAATTTTGTGTTATCCACCATTCCAACAACTCCACTTAAACATACTTTTTTGTTTTATAACCCTGTTTTTCCTCCCGGTCTACCACACTATCCAGTTATTATTAAAATTAGAGAAATAATTTTAACACAGCTAAGTTTGAAGTGCTTTCTGCTTGGCACGCCGATAAATATAACTATTATAAGCTCACAACACTAAATAAAGGAACGAGTGTCAGGAAACCAATGCCCAGCAAGGGGATCGGAGCATCTAAGAATATGGAGTAAAGCAATATGTAATCCCTACATGATTAGTATTGATTATATAAAACAAAGTAACACCATAAGTCCAAAACCTAACACAAACAGCGCAACTAAAAAGAAAGGCTTGATGACGTACGTGTCCGGACAACACGTGGGCGGACAACAGCTGAAGCACATGTGTCCGGAGGACTCAGATCTGATGGACAACTAGGATGACTAGCTTCTAACGGAAATATGTCACTGCCTTAGCCATGTGTTATAGGTATGCACCATTTTACCCGGAGGACATCTTTTATCAAGTGGTTTGTGTCAAGGACCAGGTGTGAACCGCCACACCCGGATATCATGGGATGTTGTTCCCCACGTGAACATACGGCCTAGTGCTGCTAGGCATAGCTCGGCTCGTCACTTCCAATGTTGTCACGTACAATAATCGAGGTGATATAAGTACCTAACCTCATTCAATGCTCAACTAACACATTTACTACGTCTTTACTCTCACAATTATTATTTTGCCTTCCGGCTCACTCCCATACTTAATTACTCTCACGTCGAATCTTGCTCTTTGGGTCAAAACCATGGTGAGGCTAACGCTTTTCTTCTTTCTAGGCTAGGCATAGCTCAGCCTGCCACTTTCCAATATTGTCGAGTACAGTAATTAAGGTAGTATAAATAACCCGACCTCATTCAATACTCAACTAACACATATACTATTCATTTACTCTCACATTCATTACTTTGCCTTTAGCCTCACACCTATGTACTCTCACACTAGAGCTTGGTCTTGGGGTCAAACTAAGGGTGAGGCTAATACGTTTCTTCCATCTGTGCTAGTTGCTCAACCTGACATCCTCACAAGAGGTCGTAGATGTTGTTCTATTAACTGATAAGAAATGAAAGCAGTACCCGGTATAGCCGGACATTACATGATGCCAAGCAGAATTATGCTCCCATGGAGAAACTGGCATTGTCCTTGCTCCATGTATCACATAGGCTAAGGATGCATTTTTAGGCACACACAATCAAGGTTATCACAGACCAACCAATCAAGCAAATCCTAAACAAGTTGGAAGCTTCGAGAAAACTTGAAAAATGGGCAATTGAAATACGAACATATGACATCACCTACGAGCCTCGAAACGCGAACATAGGTCAAGTATTAGCACATTTGTTAACCAAAACCCACGAAAAGAGGTTGGCAGACATAACCATTCACTGTCTAGAAGAGGGGCACGGGAGATGTGTGACCTCTCCAAACAAAAGGATGATTATGAGGAATGGTCGTTGTATACAGATGGAGCATCCAAGTGTTGGTATTACACTCCAAGAATCAGAAGAAGTGGCAACGACACGTTGTCGTCGGCAATTAACACTAAACGGAAAAAAAAAAAGCTTGACCGAGACAAACGAGCGATTTTTATGTGAATAAAATCTCGACGACATGTCGTCGGTACCAAGATGGTCAAATTTGAATTTTCCCCTGCCTCTCAATAATTGCGAATAGTTGGGCGGGAATTACCCCCGCCATCTTGGTACCGATGACATGTCGTCGGGATCATATATAATACAAAATTTAACCCTCTTAGCGTTTCATTAGCGTTAATCATATCATTGTAATTCGTGTTTAGATCCCGACGACATGTCGGCGGGATGTATTTATGTCAAATTTGGCCTTCCCCCGCTTGTAAATAATAGAGAATAATTGGGCGGGCTTTTTTCTACCCAGTTTGTTACCGACGACATGTCGTGGGGATTTTTCCGGCGTCATTGCAATTTTATCCCGCCAATTTGCTACTTATATATAACCAATCATCCTCAATTCAACAAAATGCACACATAACCCAATCGTCAATTCTCACAAAACACATATAACAATGGTTGGTTACACACCGAATGAGGAGTGGTCAAAGGTTTTATCGAACATACCATACTTTGATGAAGTTCTTAATACATATGGCGATGAAATTATTGAGGAATATGGTTCTTAAAAGAACATTAGCCCGTGGATGAGAGATGTCATTCTGAAATGGTTGAGAAAAAAACCATACTACAGATAGATGTTGGCCGATGCTGGTAGTGAAGAAAGGTTTGCAAAATTCGATGAACTGGGAATGAGGATAACAAACCTTGAAGCTTTGTTTGAACATTTCATCAAGCAAAAGAATGTAAGGGAGGGAAGAGATGGTACAGGTTCTAGCAAAGTGGGAAGTAGTAGAAAAAAAAATGAATGAGCGATGTTTGTTATGGTCCATGTCGTGTATTTCATTTTCTTGTCAAGTTGTTTTGTTTGAGTTATTTCGTTTGCTTGTCGAGTTATTTCGTTTGAGTTGTTTCATTTGCTTGTCTAGTAGTTTTGTTTAAGTTTGTATGAAATGTATGTGGTTGAGAACTCTTGCGTGTTGAATAAAAGGTTTGCCTTCCTGTTTGTTAATTGTGATATTGTTCCTTCAATTCCAGTCTTTATCCATATGTAATTTAGTGTTGGAAAATTGCATATTTGAAACACCCTATGTTTAAAGGGGTGTTTGGATATGGATTTAACAAGCAGATGATTAATGTCAAATACCTAGTGCAAAATATATATGAATTACATTACAAAGCGGATTACATTACAAATCAAATTAAATTACAAGCGGATGATTTAGTATGTTTAAAGGGGTGTTTGGATATGTAAAATACATATAAATTACATTACAAATCGATAACCATTCAATCATTAAAGTGTACGAATTATGTCGTTACAAGTTAATCGATAAAAGTTTAGACATTAATTAAAGCATATGAAATTACATCACAAATCAATAAACGTTCACCATTAAAGCGTAAGAATTACATTACATATCGATAAAAGTTCAAACATTAAAGCGTACGAAATACATTACAGATCGATAAAGTTAAAACATTAAAGTATACGAATTACTCCAAACTAAGATTTTCCATGTCATTATAAAGGTCATGAAATAGGGCATCTGAATCAACTGTATGCTTGTTGGGATGCATATACACTTCTAGCATTTTCTCGAGTACCTTTATCTTGTGATTCAATTTGATGCAGTTTGAGTACTCTGCATTTCCAAGACTCGATGTTGAAGGTCCTGAAAAGTATGTTGGAGTTCGTGAAGGTCTTGTGGAATGAGTTTGAGGCGTTGAAGGAGCAGGAGAACCGGTCATTAAACGGAGTCGTTTCTCCTTCCATAAAAAAAACCACATCCAAAATCCTTATCCCATGCTGTTAAATAGTAAAAAAATATTTTTAACAACTAACCAAATTATTTATATATTACACAAAAAAATATGTAATTGTTCACCTTTGATCGAGGACATGCATAGTATGGATTACCACATATGTCACCTTTATTCGATTTTCGCAGAACTACATCTCCATGTCTACAACGACAAGAAAAAGCTTCAAATTGCGCCATCCTAGGCATGATAACTGTGTATATGTAGGTGGTTGTGATTAACATATTGAGTAATGTGTTGGTGGTTGTAAGAATAAGATATTGGTAAGTTTGTGTGGATAAGAGGAGATCTGTTGTCATATATGTGGTAAAAAATAGAGCTTTTGGTGGGAAGTTTTGGCCAAACTTTTGGCAGGAAATAGATATCATCTCATGTATAAAGATATCCTCTTGACTCATTCGTTTAACATCTCATGGATAACGATATCATCTCGACTCATTCGTGTAACATGTCATATATATCCATAACATCTCGACTCATTCGTTTAACATGTCATGTATATCCATAGCATCTTGACTCATCCGTTTAACCTGTCATGCATATCCATAACATCTCGACTCATTCGTTTAACATCTCATGGATAACGATATCATCTCGGCTCATCCGTGTAACATGTCATGTATATCCATAACATCTCGACTCATCCGTTTAACATGTCAAGTATATACATAACATCTCGACTCATCCGTTTAACATGTCGTACGTCATGCATATCCATAACATGAGTACTTTTTAAGGAAGCGGATGAGTCATGCTAATAAGATGGTTAATATGTTTAACAAGTTTGAAGCTATGGTAAAAAGTGACCAGAGTGGGAATGCAATTTATCTTACCATGTTTTACATTTTGATGCTCATCAGTTGAAATAAATAAAAGTTTACACAAAAATTCCTTCAGGTAATAAATAATAACACACACATATAAGAGCATTCCCAACAATAACACCATAACATCAATAACACCGCCCACGCCAGCGCCACATCAACTTTAACATCCCAAAAAAACACTCACAACAATAACATCAATAACATTTCATATTTTCAATTTCAACCCCTAAACTAAAACAAACACTTCAAAACTAAAATAACACTTCAAAACACTCCAAATAACATTTTTATATTATTAAAAAAAATTACAAAACAAAATCACAGAAACACAAACTAGAAACCATATATAGCCCATAGTATTCCAACACAGACTTCGTCTTCGTCTTCCTCGTGTAAACCCAGAAAAGCAAACACAAAAACACAAACCCATCGTCTTGCTCGTGTATCATCGTCTTCCTCGTGTAAACCCATCACAGAAACACGCAACAATATCATCGTCTTCCTCGTGTAAACCCAGAAAAGCAAACACATAAACACAAACCCATCTTCGTCTTCGTCTTCCACACACAAAAACAAAACTGTTAATTTGAAAAACACAAACCCAGAAACGCACGAGGGGTAATTTGAAACTTTTTTTATAGCCTTTAACGGGCGTTATTGGTATAACGCGTAGGGACTAACGGTGAAATAACGCATATGCTCCAAGGGTTATAACGCCATAACGCCGTTAAATGAGCCATAACGGGCGTTATGGCGTTACCGTTGCGTATTCTCTAAGTAGCAAATATTTTTATCACTTTTAGCTAAAAAAAATTAGGACACAGCTACAAGATTAATTAGACACAATATCTTTCATGATAATAGTCTGATGTTCTTGGATTTGCTTGAAACAAACAAAGAATATGTTTATTGGTTTTTTACTGCTTACGTTTTTAGTAGTTTGTGTCAATGTGTATTAGAACATGATGACACTTGAATTATGTTTTATGCATATCTAATCCTAATAGATGTCATAATGATGATGATGAAAGGGACATGGAAGCTGGTCATGCGGGAGGAAAAACACAGGTAATTAAAGTTAATTAAGGAGCAAATTCTCTAAAGGGTACAAAAAGTATGGTAGTGGTCACTATATAGTACAAAAAAAACACATTTTCTCTAAATGGTAATGTGCGAATGTGTGACTCCACTGAATGTGCGACACATGTCAATTTTTTTAATAATAAAATACATTGAAAGGTGGGACTTTGACTTTGAATTTTTGTTTAAATAACAAATATACCCCTCTTTAAAACATAAATAGAATCTCTCACCTAACTCACTCATCTACTTCATCACGACCTCTCTCTCTCTCAAATTCCGGTCGGCCATCTCTCTCTCACAAAAGTTCCGGCCGGCTATTTGCTAAACGGCCACCAGATCTGTTGCTCCACCTGTCACCCTATTAGTAGATCAGCTTCACCCGCCACCAGATCTGTTGCTCCACCCGCCACCAGATTTGTTACTCCACCCGCCATCATAGTTGAACACCCATCTTAGTAGATATGCTTTCGGTGGTAGATCTGCTTCCTGTGGTAGTACCCGCCGTCATAGTTGAACACCCATCTTAGAAGATCTACTTCCGGTGACGGTGAGTTGTCTGTGATTATTGAAAGTTGATGTATCAGCCGTTGGTTGTTGTATGAGATGCTGGAACCATGTCGGTACGTTATCTTTAGTGTCCATTTGTAATTTTTACTTTTATTTTCATACTCTTCTTTTCTTGTGATTATTGAAAGTGACGACGAGGTGGACCCTCCATGTAATTTGATGGGTATTTTTTTAACTGAATTTAAAGTTTGTTCATTGGAATTTGTGACATATAGTGAATTTGATTTATAAGACAAATATTGATGCCCAGTGTAACAATTTATTCTGAGAGAAAAACAAGTTTGCCGAGAAAAATGGGTGTCGCCGGAGCTGTTGATGATGATGGTAAAAAAATGCGAATCGCACATTGGCACATGACCATGTCGCACATTAAAAATAGTGTATTTTGGTCTTTTTAATACTCTTATTATAAGACAAAAAAAGAATATATGAAAACACAACCAACTACACTGTACTTTATTATTAAAAAATGGACATGTGTCGCACATTTAGTGGAGTCGCACATTCGCACATGACAATTAGGGGTGAAAATGAGTCGAGCCGCTCGTGTAAAGCTCGGGATCGGATTGGTAAAAAGCTCGAACGAGCCGAACTTAAACGAGCTCGAGCCCGAGCTCGAGCCTAAGTTGAAGCTCGCTTATTAATCGAGCTCGAGCCCGAGCTTTACATACAAAGCTCGTTTGGGCTCGCGAGCCTAAACGAGCATAAACGACATTATGATATTTTAAGTATTAAACATATATACGAGCCAAGCTCGAGCTTATTAACGAGCTCAATAAGGATATATTACGAGCCGAGCTCGAGCCAAGCTTTAACTTTTTATTACCAAATTGTATTAGCGAGCCGAGCTCGAGCCGAGCCCGAGCCTGTATAACATACCACGAGCCGAGCTGGAGCTTAAAATTTAAGGCCGAGCTCGAGCTCGAACTCGAGCTTTTTAAAACTTAAACGAGCCGAGCTCGAGCTCTGGCAGACTCAGGCTCGGCTCGACTCGTTTCCACCCCAAAGGACCATTTAGGAAAGATGTGTTTTTTTTGTACTATATGGTAACCACTACCACACTTTTTGTACCCTTTAAGAATTTGTTCTTAATTAAATATAACTTAAATTGTATTTTAAAGAAAAAACTTTTAACAACTTTTCACAAGTCGCAGCACATTTTGATTTGTACTAAAGTGACTTTATCCTGGCCACGGATACCGCAACTGGACCAATTTGAAGGGCATGCTATAACAGTATAACGCATCATATAATATTGACTTAAATTAATTTTTGGTCAATTTATCACTTTAGTTCGCTACGGTTTACCCATTTTCAAGTAAAAAAACATTTTTTTCTAAATTCTCATCGAATACACAATCTAAAACTCATTAACATATTGAACTATAACCTTAAGCACCCTTCGTCACATCATAAGGCTTAACTTAAGAACTTATGTAGGATGCATATAGGTTTTGGTTATTTTGGATATCGCACACTACAACATTTACTAGTTTCTCCAGCGACACTTGGGGTCTTTCCCAAGCGACCTGTCACTGGGGATTTCCCTAGTGACATGTCGCTGGGGAATCTTCGCTGGGGAAACTTCGTCAGGGATTGTGTCCCTAGCGATAATCTCCGGCGACGATGTGGGTCCCACTTATTTTTCAGTCAAAGAAGTAGTGCCACGGTGGCATATGATCCCCAGCGACATGTCGCTGGAGAATCTTCGGGTTAAGCTAAAGTGGTTAGCACGCCTAATTAAAGCTAAAGTTAATTTCCAATTATCCCCAGCGACCTGTTGCTGGGGAAAATATGTTTATACAGTGAAACCTCTATAAATTAATAGTGTTGGGACTGATATATTTTATTAATTTAGCGAGATATTATTATATCGATAAATTAATAATTTATTAATTTAAAGAGGTGTTACGTATAACCTATAATTTCCAAGTACAATATACTAGTTAGAATGTATATTATTTAGAGATGAAAAATAAATTAGAAAAACAAGTTCCAATTAATATTTTATGAATTCACATTCACAAATTAATTGAATTTGTCAAGTTCATTGTTTTTTAGTAGGTAAAAAGTTCGTTTCGTTGAGACAAATTCCAATTACGGATGGCCTTAATTTAATTTGTACAAATTCCAATCACGTATGACATTTATATATATGTGGATTTTTTAGTAATTATTAATTTATAGTTTCGACCAATCTATATACACTAGGGTTTCAAAAAAATATTATCTTATTATTTTATCGATTGAGGTCCAATTTGTCTTGGTCCCAAGTTGGGACCGGACAAATTATTAATTTTATCGAGGTTATTAATTTATCGAGTATTAATTTATAAAGGTTTATCAGATGTTGACAAGTCATTTAATAAGCATAGTATCCCGGCGACATGTCGCCGGGAAACTATGTTTTTCGCTGACTTGTCAACGCTAGTGGTAGTATCCCTCGGCGACAAGTCGCAGGGGAAAATTCTGCAATTTTGTTTTTAATACAGCCTGCACAGCAGGCGATTTCCATATTTTTTCCGGGATTTTTCCGGAAAAAATCTACCAAATATCAAACCTGTACCAAAACCTGTATAGACTCACCACAACTTGTACCAAAACACAAATATAATATAACGGATCAATGCAATACAAATACATCACAACTTTTACCAAAACCGAAAGATAATAAAGCTAAATCGTCCAAAATCCGAATAAGTCTACAAAACGTTGCTTCCTAGTCATAAACAGGGCCTAAAAGTCAATATTCAACATGATAGATGTTGATACAAAAGTTGGACGTTCCTGATTTGAGCTCCGGTTCTCGTACCAATTGAGAATTGCTATTTGAGACCGCGCACTAAGAGACAAGAAACACCGTTAGGCTTACCGTGGGATTGTCTCCACGATTATCCTCCGCGTGAGAGTAAGTAATCGGTTTAGGGTTTAAGGAGTTTTAGAGTTCGAGATCGTACTTAAACGAGGGATATGATTCCTTATATACGCACGGAATCCTTGTTGGTTCCGTGTTCCCCAACCTTCGCGATCCCGCCAAAGTCGGTTGGGAATGATTATCTTCTTATTTTAGAAGATATCATATATCGAATCCATAAATAGATTTGGGCTTGGGCTTTCGTGAGCCCAAACCGTTATTGAAAGTGGCCCAAGTCGTACCGGGCTTGTTAGTATTGGGTTGTGGTCGGGTTCATGACCCGATACCGCACTATACGTCATCATGTCCCCCGCCTAGTATGCGCGATGCGAATGCGGATGCTAGACTAATGACCGTAGTTCAAAAACAAGTAACGCATTTAAACGTATCCAAGAAGCCATACACCTACCCGTAGGTGCAATGTATCTAGACATCCAAGTGAATAAGGAATGCCTCGTTAATCGGGGAAAGGTACCGCCTGTCAAAAATAGATTTGGGCTTGGGCTTTGTGAGCCCAAACCGTTATTGAAAGTGGCCCAAGTCGTACCGGGCTTGTTAGTATTGGGTTGTGGTCGGGTTCATGACCCGATACCAGACTATACGTCATCAATAGATAATAAAGCTCCTTCGGGACCTTCTCCCAAGAAGGGTAGTACAACGGCACACTCCTAACGACCTCCCCGATGTAGTTAGACCAGTGAGGCGCATGGGGACCGAGAGGGTTTAGGGTTTGTTTGTCACCCACATCAAAATTGATCGAGATGGGGCCTTTATCTTCTGCGATTTCCTTTAGCGAAAGGTTCCGGGTCTTGTCGCGGGTATTCAGCCTGCCCGCTCCCCTGCCGCCCAAATTGGGCTTTCGTTTACCTTTGCCTGCAAAATCAAGTTAGTGATAAAGTCATAAAAATTCAAGGCAAGCAAGTTCAATATATGTATCAAATTTATGCTTGTATCACAATAATCCAGAAATTCTTACCTCGGTTAATGAAGCAACCCAGAATCGTGGGTACGCGGTCTGAGGGGACGATCCTCACCGCCACCGCCACCGCCGTGGATCTGTGCAACATCTCGCGACGACATCTCGTATAAGTACAATTAGCATAACATATAGAAATTCATGAACAAAATAATATAAGCATGCACACATCCAAATACATACACATCCAAATAAATATACACATTTAAACAATCCACAACAATTTCATTCATTCATTCAAATATATAAGTGTACTTTGCAAGTTACAACTCAAGATCAATCTTCTTCTTCACTAGAATAAACTTTCTCAACACCATCAAGTTTTAAGGTAATAACACAAAGAAAACAAACGGCTTATATCAACAATGTTTTATCATTGACAACTTATTATAATTATAAACGAGCACATTTCAAGGCAATTCAACTAATAATAACTATAAACTAACAAAATTTAAACAATAAACATTCCCCGGCAACATGTCACCCGGGATACCAAAAGGAGAAAAAAAAATTATAACATACCTTGGCTGTGGATTCGGCTCGGCTGTGGACTCGGCTCGTTCTCCTTCTTGGCTGGTCATCAGTCTTCGCCAAAACCAAAAAAATTACTTAACAAAATTTTCTAATTAACAACTTCTTACAACAATAATAATCTTGTTTAACCAAATCATATTATAATTAAGAAAATTAAAAAATATATATATACACCCAAACCACCTGTGTCGTGTACGTCGAACTAAAAACAAAACTTATCACGCACCACCAATAATTAGAGGGTTAGAAAAAGAAGATATAGAATTATCATTTAGAGGGTAAAGAAAAGAATTATGGTTTAGAGGAGGAGGAGGTGCTCGTGTAACGCCGGTGGTGGTGGGTAACGTTGAAGTGGTGGATGCGGTGGTGGTGATGGAGGTACTCGAATTGTTGGTGATGGTTGATTTTATGGATGTGCTCGAATTGTTGCAAAAATCGCCAAGGAAGGAGGATACCTTTTTTTTTCGTTTTCTGCAGTGAAAGATGAACCAGATCTACTTTATCATAAAAATTATTCCCCGGCGACATGTCGCCGGGGAAAGTTACTTTTTTTGTCGTTTAGCGTAATTGGCGCGATAACGAAATTTTTGGTGGGGGGTATCCCCGGCGACATGTCGCCGGGGAAAAATTAACTTAATAATATTTTATACTCCCTCCGTCCCATATTAAATGTCCACTTCTATTATGCACAAAATTTTAAAAAATCCCACTAACTACACTCTCAACCAATCAAATATCATCTCTTCCCACTAAAGCCTCTTCTCATTGGTTGAAATACAAAGTGGAAATTTAATTTGGGACATCTCAAAAGTCAAATGTGGACATATTAGACGTTAGACGTTGGTTGAAATAAAGCCTCTTCTCATTGGTTGAAATAAAGCCTCTTCTCATTGGTTGAAATAAAGCCTCTTCTCTTCCCACTAAAGCCTCTTCTCATTGGATGAGTCGATATCTTAGGGTTTCACATTAGACGTTCAACGGATGAGTCGATAGGTTAGGGTTAGACATTAGACGTTCAACGGATGAGTCGATAGGTTAGGGTTAGACATTAAACGTTCAACGGATGAGTCGATATGTTATGGTTACACTACAACAATTGTCGCTTTCGTATCATGTTAAACAACCAAGTATCATGTTAAACGACCAAGTATATGTGTATTGGTATACGTATCATGTTAAACAACCAAGTATAGGTGCATTGGTATACGTATCATGTTAAACGACCAAGTATAGGTGCATTGGTATACGTATCATGTTAAACGACCAAGTATAGGTGCATTGGTATACGTATCATGTTAAACAACCAAGTATAGGTGCATTGGTATACGTATCATGTTAAACGACCAAGTATAGGTGCATTGGTATACGTATTATGTTAAAAAACCAAGTATAGGTGCATTGGTATACGTATCATGTTAAACGAGCGAGTATAGGTGCTATGGTATACGTATCATTATTATTATTATTATTATTACTATTTTTTTTAATCAACACTTTTATTAAAAACTCATAGGATTTACAAACAATTAGTGAGGAGCCGAGAAACCAACTGGGCCCCCACACCTCTAGCAATAGCAAAACCAATCCTATTAAAAATATGAACCGCAACACACGCTCCAATGTCTTGAGTCATAGAAAATAGTCGAATGCGCTTTAGTAAGGTTATTGCATCCTTCTCAAGTTCGCCAAAAGAAGAAAAAGAAAAGGGAAGAAACCCATATCCAATATCCGCACATTTAGCCTCGTACTTGACACGTTTACGTTGTGCAGCATCAATGATCACACGCCCTGGCATAAAATCAGTCATCCCAAATTGCATCAAGGGCGACGATCCCGTAAGATCAACACATACATCACGCCCACTATCCCAAGAGTAAAGTAATATATCAGCCGGTCGTAAGGATCGGTCCCCATCTCCATAAAGCCCAATATCCACCTCCTTACGAGCTTAAATTCCGGACCGAGAGCATATATCAACAAGAACATCACGCACAAGGTTATGCCGATGTTAAATGCCAACATTACCCGCACACGAAACAGCGTGATCCCCAAAAATATCTCCAGGAAATACCTTAGAACAGGCTGAACACGGTACCTGAACAGTGAAAAGAGGAACACCCAACCGATAGCATAGCAACCAACGATAAGCCCCGGCATTCATAGTTTGTCCCATCCGGATATCGAGCCACCCTAAGCCAATCAAGTATGATCCTCCTTTAGTGAGCTCCATAACGCCATCATCGAGGAGAAAGATGGAATGTAGATTCAACAGTTTGGGTAACCCGATCGAAATATATATCGCCAATTTCTTCATAAGTTTGGGGCGGCGACCTCGCTAGGGTTACTCAAAAGGTCAATATCCATATTCACATTAAAAGTACATAGAGCATCATCAAAAGAGGGACCATCGCCATAATACCGTAACTAAGGAGAAGCTTAGATCAAACTAGCAGATTGAAGTCTAGAAGCAAGGAAGGCATAGTTCAAGACGTCCACCGCAGAATATAAACCAAGCCCCCAAAAGCAAAGGGTAAGGTGCCGAGTCTCCACCGCCAATCACCAAAATCGGGCCCGTAGCGGTGACAATGCGCTCCAAGAAGAACGGCGTGCCGCATCAAAAGAAACCCGAGCACACTCAAAGACCCGAGGAGAACATGTACGCATAGAAAATATAACTTAGAAATACCAAGACATGAACGGAGTAGCAACAACTCGCATTGAGGGTCATTAAGTTTGGCGACCGCCTCCATAAGTTCAATAGTTTTAGCAACCCTTTTCGGGACCAACTTACTACCAAACTCAAAATCCACACTAACAGTCCACCCAATAATTTAACAATGTGAGGGAAAGAAATATTGGGGAAGAACACCGCATACCGCTCCGGGGTCCTCCCGTGGCAAAAAACTTCGCTTTATCAACATTGAGGTGTAAGCCACGACTAGGTCCATCCGTCATAATCAACTCTAAAACCTTACCCACAACCAAGGTATCACCAATAATAGTGCCATCATCCGGATACCAAGCTTGAAAGGAAAGGTCAAAAGAATCTCTAATCTTACATGCCGGGATGTAACACTAAAGCAAAAGAAGAGGCCCAAGCGGATCACCTTGTTGGACACCCCGATGAGACCAAATAGTATGCTCACCATAATATAATCCGGCGGTCCGAGTAATGAATTCAACCCACCGTGAAATAGCCGGAAATGAAGCCGAACCTCACGCAACATAACAAACCGATCCACCATGTTGAAAGAGTTTTAAAATCAACCAACAACATAGACGGACCAACATCACCCCACGGTCCTCAACCAACCGATTCACAACATGAAGAATAGCCTCCCTCCCCGACACCCCAACACCAAATTGCAAATCATCTAAATAATTGTCTCAAGAGTGGCCAATCATGGAAGCACAAACCTTGAAACTAAACACCTCAAACAGTCCCAACAAAAATAGGACGGATACCCCCTCTGGTTTGACTAAGGGTGTGAGAGGAGCACTAGCAATGTACTCACCCAGCGCCCACGGGCATTTACCAGCAAGAAAAAGGTTCACCACTTGGGTAATAGAAGCGATCAACTCATCGGAAATAGCCACAGCTGCACCACTTAAACAATCCAAAAGGTGTTGGGCACGCAACCCATCCCGCCCACAAGAAGTACCATGAGGGAGGCTATTCTTATTATTATTACTGGTCTCAACTTCCCACCAAAAAAATGGCGCCAAGAATTTCCACAAAAAACATGGCGCCAAAACTTCCCACCAAAAGCTACCAGATCTGCTCTATATATCACATAAAGAAAACTTGAGATCTTATCCCACCAAAAACTACCAAATCTTATCCTCAAAACCACTCAACCTCACAACCTCTTATCTTCACACAAATTTCAAAACCAGAGATGGAGTCATTTAATCCTTTTATGTGTTCTTGTGGGCAGAAATATAAAATTAAGAACATCACATAGAGAACATTCATCCGGACGACAATATTATTCATGTCCTCTGTCAAAGGTGAACAATCATACATTTCTTATTTATGCAAATATACAAATAATTGGGTTGTAATCTCTTATAATTTTCTTATTATGTAACCCGTAAAAGATAATGGGTGCGGATATTTTATGTGGAAGGATGCATTTGACGAGTACTTAAGAACAATCTCTTCTCAAGGTTCCGGATCCGCACCAACAGAGTGCTCGAGTTGCCATGAAAAGATCTTAGGATAAACTTGCCGGAATCACAAAAACATGTGCTAGAGACAAGAGTAAGGTTCTTTGGAGGCAAGACTTCAAATGGCAAGGATTCACGACGACCACGCATGTCGATCGGATGCATTACTTAAGTGGTTTGTTAGGTGATATGGAAAATCTTCGTATGTAGTAGTAGTAGTAGTTGTTGTTGTTGTTGTTTGTTGTTGTTGTTGTTGTTGTTGTTGTTGTTGTTGTTGATCAAAGTAGTAGTTGTTCTTGTAGTTCTTTGTTGTTGATGTTGTTGTTGTTCTTGTAGTATGTATCCGCAAGTACTTTTATAAATCAAAGCACATCTTTGGATTTGTAAAGTCGACCATGTTCTTAGTTAACAGATTATGGTGTCCAAACACCCATTTTCCAATACTAAATTACATATGCTCAAAGAATGAAACTGAAGAAACAATATTACATTTAACAAACACGAATTAAGAACCATATTAATTCATCATAAATTTAATATTTTTGTTTTTCCCATAGCTATATATCTACTCTGTTTCGTCAAGTCTCATCAATAACATATATATATATTTTTTGTTAAAGTCAACGAAGTCAAATTGAATCCCCGGCGACATGTCGCAGGGGAAAATGTCCTATAAAAACATAAGCCGAGTTTCCTTAATAAGAAAGCCCAAAACATAAGCCCAATTGCATAACTTAAAGCCCAAATTGTCATCCCCAGCGACATGTCGCTGAGGAAACTGTTGTCCACGTCACCATAAGAGTCATTAACACTAATTACATATTTTTAAATAAGCAAATGAATCCCCATGACATGTCATTGGGAAAATGAATGAAAAATTTCCGCCACGTTTTACGAAAAAATATTCGGTCAAAATATAACCACTTTATCCCTGGAGACATGTCGCCGGGGAAAAGTACATAATAATTTAGCTGAATCTTCTACGAGAATTGGTGCCACGTAGGATCTATTTTTGTCGTTTAGTGCAGATTCCCCAGCGATAAATGTCGCCGGGGAAAATGTCGCTGGGGAAACTGATAAATGTTGTAGTGATCTAGGAAATAGTGATGCGTGTTTCCGCAGCTTGAAGTTGTAATAATTACTGTTGATAAGTAGATGTTTGATAAACTTATTATTTTAGGAAGAAAAAATTACACGTTTGGTCCCTATGGTATACCCCAAATAACAACTTTAGTCCCTTAGTCGTTTTTATTACACCACCAGTATCTAATTTTGAAACTTTGCACGATTTTGGTCCCTATTTTGGATGGGCGTTAGTTAAGTCCGTTAACTATTTTGCGCTGTTAGTCCTTCATTAATAATTTTTGCACCGTTAGTCCTTATTTTTAAAATATAGTTTTCCCGCTTAGTCCTTCCGTTAATACTAGTTATCGCCCGCTTTTACGTTTTGTCCGTTTTATCCGTTTCCCCTTTTTTTTCGTTTTCATCCGTTTTTACGTTTTATCCCTTTCTTGTTTTTATATGTTTTCGTCCGTTTTTTACGTTTTGTCCCTTTTTTTCCGTTTTCGCTTGGTTGTTTTACGTTTTGTCTTTTTTCCTTTTGCGTTCGTTTTTTATCCGTTTTCGCCCGTTTTTTACGTTTTTGTCTGTTTTTATCCGTTTTCGTTCGTTTTTTAATCTTCTTCGCCAGTTTGTGTCCGTTTTTGTTCGTTTTTCCCGTTTTCTCCCGTTGTTTTACGTTTTGTCCGTTTTCCGTACGCTTTTATCGGTTTTCATCCGTTTTTGTATGTTTTTCTTACATTTTGTCTGTTTTTTTTTTCGTTTTTGTATTATTTCAACATATTGAAAATTTTTTCCAAAAAGAAAAAAAAATTGGAAAAAAATTCAAAAAAAAAAATTGGAAAAAAAATATTTCCAAAATTTTTTTTTGAAAAAGAATAAAAAAAAAATTCAAATTTCAAAAAAAAAAAAAAATTGAAAAAAAAGTTTCAAAAAAATATTTTGAATAATAAAAAAAATCTTTAAAAAAAAATATGTCCGTTTTTTTTTTCAATATTTTTTTATTCAAATTTTTTCTAAAATTTTTTATTCAAAATTTTTAATTTCTTTTCGAAAATATTTTTTTTCCCAATTTATTTTTTCAAAATTTGTTTGGAATTTTTTTTTTCAAATTTGTGAAGAAATTCCAATTTTTTTTTTGGAAAATTTAAAAAAAAACGAACGATAACGGATAAAAACAGACAAAAACGTAAAAAAACGGGCGAAAACGGATAAAAAAACGAACGCAAAAGGAAAAAAAACATACAAAAACGTAAAACAACGGGCGAAAACGGATGACAAACGAAAAGAACGAACAAAAACGAAAGAAAAACAGACAAAATGTAAGAAAAACGGACAAAAACGGATGAAAACCGATAAAAGCGTACGAAAAACGGACAAAGCGGATGAAAACCGATAAAAGCGTACAAAACGGACAAAACGTAAAACAACGGGGGAAAACGGAAAAAGACGAACAAAAACGGACAAAACGTAAAAGAACGGCAAAAGATTAAAAAGCGAACAAAACGGATAAAAAGCAGACAAAAGCGTAAAAAGCGGTAACGGATAAAAAGCGAACGCAAAAGGAAAAAGCAGACAAAAGCGTAAAACAACGGTAGCGAAACGAAAAAACGAACAAAACGTAAAAAAGCGGACGAAAACAAAAGCGGATGAAAAGGATAAAACGTAAAAAGCGGATGAAAACGAAAAAATGGGAGAAAGCGGATAAAAACGAACGAAAACGGATAAAAACGGACAAAAACGTAAAAAAACGGGCGATAACTATTATTAACGGAAGGACTAACTGGGGAAAACTATATTTTAAAAAATAAGGACTAACGGTGCAAAAATTATTAACGAAGGACTAACAGCGCAAAATACTTAACGGACTTAACTAACGCCCATCCAAAATAGGGACCAAAAGCGTGCAAAGTTTCAAAATTAGATACTGGTGGTGTAATAAAAACGACTTAGGGACTAAAGTTGTTATTTAGGGTATACCATAGGGACCAAACGTGTAATTTTTTCTTTTAGGAATTAATATAAAAGTCAAACTAAAAAATAGGGTAATATATTTAGCATTGAATAATTTGTTTTGTTGGCCTCCTGAAAGTATCATATAAATACTCAGATAATCAAAATCATTTAGTTCAAAAACTAAAAGTTGCACGTTTGTTCTAGGTTGGCACAGTTGGAAGAGGGACACAACTAGCGTCACTATAACCATTCTTGAACCTACATGGAATCAAGCTTGCATGCATAGAATCACCAGACTCAAACGGTCAGTTGCTAGCCAGTATAGTTGTTGGTTCGCCGTTGGTTGGTGAACTGTCGTTGATGTTTGCCATATCAGTCGGGCAGTTGGTTAAAAGCCAAATGAAATACAACAGATCAAGCAGACATATCATTAATTGCATCGAATGTGTAAAAGCTTTTGCAATTTTCTTATTTATTGTGCTAGAAACTACGGTACACATGAATCTAATCTTTAGACTATAGCCAAGTAGTTAGATGATGATATAAACACATTAGTATATGTTTAGCTTGAGTTAATTTTTGAATTTTTTTTGCCGAAATTTCAGCCACCAGATGCAAACAGGTATATTTTAGATGGCAAATATATTTTCGCATATAACAGTCGGACTAATTTTAATGTATAGCTACTTATTGAGAGAAGCTATTGATAACAAGTATATTGTAATCATATTATCCAATCGAATCTACAGCTATTTCTGTATCTAAACGTACGACCCGCAGCGAAGAGCAGGTTTAACACCACATTTAACACCTCATTTAACAATCGGTGTCAAAGAGAAGGAACTCATATTACTAGAAGTGGTTGTAAATAGGGGTGCTCATCGATTCGGTTATCGGGTTGTTCTGTTTCTTTTGTTCGATTAGTTCGGCTAATTTTTTTTCTCAAACCAAAAACCGAACCGAACTGAATTCAAATTTGATTCAACCGAACCGAATAACTGAAAACCGAACCTCTATAACCGAAAACCGAACAGAATAACGCTAATTACATAATTTTTATTATGTTTTCATTTAATTATATATATTTTTAGTATAGTTTTATTTTCAAACTTAAATAATGTTATATTTATACTAAGAAAGAGTTTTAGTAATTTTTCATATAAATACATAGAAAAAATATATATTTATATGAATTTGGTTTTTGGTTCGGTTTTTGGTTTTCATTGCCAAAACCATACCCAAACCGATAACAAAATATTTAGTTCGGCTGGTTCGGTCTTGACTAATTCGTTTCGGTTATGAATTCGGTTCTGTTTTTTTTCGGTTTCGTTCGGTTTTGGTTTTCGGTTATGATGGATATTACCCGATCTGTGAACACCCTTGTTGTAAACATTAACCTATATGGTATGAGTTATTTTCATACAACTAAACGCACATTCAATAACTTTGGTACTAACATGGCCATTAGAATATAGGATTGACATCTCTTCATGTTCACTTTAAATATGAGAGGTAATTTTGAGTTTTGTGTGAGTGAAAAAAAATGTGAGCAATATATATTAGCTAAATGGGTTATGAGGCCCAAGTGTTATTGATTTAGGGGTTAGCCCATTATGTTAGCTTTCTCATCATGGGCTACTAACATAATGGGCTAACCCTAAACCAATAAACTTGGGCCTCATAATCCATTCGGCTAATAAAATATCATGGGACCTTAATTTATTAAAAATTTAAATTTCTCTCTAAACATTACCTCCCATGTTCAAATTAAACATGAGAGGATCACAATCCTTGAATATATATACTTCGTAAAATATATGTAAAGAGAAGGTTAGGTATATATACGGTGTGTTTGGCGCAATGGGCTGGGGCTGGAGCTTATATTATAAGCCGAAGGCTGAAGCTTATATTCGTAGAGTTGTTTGCTGAAATAGTTGGAGCTGAAGCTTACTAATGTAAAATCTTATAAAAATACATTAAATTAAGTTTATATATATTTTCGGCTTTTACATGATAATACATTATATTTTGAAGGGTATTTAAGTAATTTGATTAGCTATAAACCCATATAAGCCTTTTTAATCGGTGTGAGCTTATGGAGGCTTATGACTTATAAAAGCCTCTATAAACATGTGTGACAAACAAAACTTATTTTAAAAGCTAGAGCCCTTATAAGCGATTAAAAGCGCGTCGCCAAACACAGGCAAAACATATTTTCAATTACTACTTCTGTCCCAAAATTATTGTCTACAGATAAAAAACACATAGTTTAAGAAAAATATCATTATTAGAACTTTTTTTTTCTTACTTTTTGCACAAAAACGGTTTTATCCTTAACCAATTAATTTCCAACTTCTTTCAAGTGTGTAATAATAACCTCAAAATTAGGGTAACATGGTAAACTTGATTTATATTCTCAATCTATGTATGAAAATGAATAGTTAATTTGAGACAATTGAAAAAAAATATATGAACAATAAATATGAAACAGATGTAATATATACTACATATAATGTACGAAGGCATCTCTCACTCTTAATTTTAAGACCTACAAGACAATAAGCATAATGTACACCACTTTAATGCACCCAATTTTCAGAATTACAACAAAGTAAGCATATTGTACAACAAAATAAAGCGTGGTGTTATTTTAAGAACAAAATTCTATCAAACAACATTAATGCTATTAAAAACACCCTTCACCAAAAATTACAACTATTTAAGCACAATGTACAATAGCTGCAACCAATTTCAGATTTACAACAAAATAAACATAGTGTACAACAAAATAAGTATAATGTAATTTTCAAACTTATTTTTAGACTTACAACATTAATGCTATTAAAGTGGTCAATGTTATTAATGACTATAATAACTACTGCTTACAAGAAAAGAAAAATAGTGTACAACACTTTAATGCACATAATTTTTAGACATACAAGACAAGAAGCATAGTGTACAACACAACACCACATTAATGCTATTTAATGTAGTCAATTATTTAATTGGTCAATAAATACAATTAATACAGTTATTAAAACACCCAATATATAAGAAATACAAATTATCAAGCATATTATACAACCAAATTAAACACAATTCCTGCATTAAATTTCATTACTATAAATAATAAAGACATTATCAATATTCGAGTTCGAACAGGCAACAGGTCAAATGGGCTTGAGCGAAGTAATGGACCAACGGGCTCGAGCTCGAGCAGACACACGGCCAAGCGGTTCGAACCGAACAGTAGGTATACGAAATTCTTGATATCCGTAAATTTATTGTTAAAAAAAAACATAATAAACTAAAATACATTATTTATCGAAAAAATTTATTTCGTAATCTGGCCGACGATGCATGAAGAGACTGCTAAGACGAAAAATAAAGTGTACACGTTTGTCTTATATTATTGCCATTACAAAAGTTAAAGACGCAGACGCTTTCATTTATGTCACCATTTCTTTGAGAAAAGAAACATAATATGAAAGTAGGGTTATTGATGTAATTCCCCCAATACCTTTTTGTTTCTTTATAAGACCAAAACACCACCACTAGTCCACATTCCACAAATCTATTTCTCCATCTCATCAACATGGCACAAACTCTCCCAAAACACAAGCTTACCGTTCTTACCATATTGCTATTCTCATTTCTAATTCAAGCACAATCTCATGAATTTTCAAGAAGATTGTCACAAAAATCACTTGGTTTCAAGAAAGAAAAGTTGAGTCACCTCCACTTCTACTTCCATGACATAGTCGGTGGAGACCACCCCACTGCGGTCAGGGTTGCTCAGGCAAACATGACCAACACATCACGTACGGGATTTGGTGGTGTGGTCATGATTGACGACCCATTGACCGTAGGGCCCGAACGAACTTCCAAGATTGTGGGAAGAGCTCAAGGGATATATGCATCCGCTTGTTTGGATGAAACTCGGTTACTTATGGCTTTAAATTATGTTTTTGTTGAAGGAAAGTATAATGGTAGCACCTTGAGTATACTAGGCACAAATCGTGTTTTCTCAACGGTACGTGAGATGCCCATCGTTGGTGGAAGCGGGCTTTTTCGATTTGCACGTGGTTATGCCCTAGCAAAAACTCATTTTTTTAACTTGAGCAACGGTGATGCCGTCGTTGAATACAATGTTTATGTCCTACATTATTGATTATCGTACGGAATAGTATGGACAATAGAAGGTTTTAGAAGAGTGCTTGTAACGAGACGTATTTCGTTATGATTATCTTATGATTCCATGTGCTGTTTCTAATCTATTGTTTATCATAAAATAGAGTTGTGTTGTCACGAGTTGATTATGATATAACCATGCACAATGTATTTATTATTTCCTTGAATGATACTTTTTGTTGTTTAGTTAACTTTTTTAATCTAATATAATGAATAAATCGACTTCAACCTTTTTTTATTTATGAAGGCAAAATTGTGTTCTTATGTATTATCTTCAGTCATGTGTCAACATGTCATACCATCATTGCTTGAAAATTTACATATATTTAGACACTAAATCGGACATTTTGATACAAACACAAGAAAAAAATAGACTTGTATTGACAGAAGTGTTAGTGACACAAATAAGTGTTGCCGAATATAACCTTTTAATAATATTTTTTTTAAAAGTTTTTTGAAATTTAATGACACCTTTTTTAAATAAAATATGTTTTAAATGAAAAAATTGTATTCTTACACTTATTTTGTGTCACTATAAATGAACTTTTATCTACTTGACTATCACCTACTTTTTAAGTGTATTAGAAGCGCATGAATATTTTGTGACATTTCTTTCCTGTATTTGTTGACATTTATTTCATTTAGAGCTTCTTGTGACACTTTCCTTACGAGTCACTAAATGACAGTATTTTTGTAGTGGTGCATGTAATTCCCACGCACCAAATACTTTTTGTTTTACAAAAGGCACATATAGAGAATATATGGAACATCTTATATGCTTTTCTATATAAAAGTGAATAACTTTATTTGTAATGAATAGACCAGTTTAGATGTTTATTAAACAAAACTTGTGGTTCTTTATTGACTAAAGCATCATATCCAAAGTGGTCCATTTTAAGAATCATCAAATATTCTCGTCAATCGTTCCAAATACAAAAGGCACAAACAGTGTATGAATGATACTTTGATAACACAATACGTCTCACTTTATTTAGATATGTAGGTCGTGTACTATACGTCATACATGCTTCACACATTGGAATATTGGATATTGGCTTTTTGTATGTGACGCATTATTATATCATTATTAGTTTATTCATCAAACTATGTTATGTTATAAATGATTATAAAAATAGAGAAAGATGTACATTTCAAATCTAAACCTCCAATAATATACTTTTATTTCAAGCAAGCACCGTACCATAAATCACGGTTACATGTTACAACTATGTGAAATCGTGGTTAGGTCACCTGCCTCTTATTTTGACCTGCCCCTTATTTATTTTTGCACCTACCAAATTCAGCTTATTTTAAAACATATTAACATGATACACGTGTTTTTTCAGTGGAAGTATGTGAAAGTGAAACTAGAGGTGGCAAAATGGTTGGGTTGGGTTGGGTTTTAGGTCTTAGATGGGTATGGGTCTATATTGGTATAGGTACAGATGAGTCGCGTTGAAGGATGGGTCAGATGGGTATGGGTATAAATGGTAAGAGTCGGGTCGGTCGGGTTTTTTTTTCTTTAGTTTTTTTGTTTCGTCGCCAACATAATAATTAATTATCAGAACAAAGACAAAATGTATTCAATATGACAATATCCATTTTTACGTTTTCATTAGTTTTATACGTTTTAATCCGCTTTTTACGCCGCCCGCTTTTTTCACGCTTTAGTTCGCTTGTTTACGCTTTTGTCGTTTACACGTTTCGCCAATTTTAACGTTTTTACGTTTTGCACGCCGTCGTTTTTTTTACGCTTTTGTCCGCTTTACACGTTTCGTCCAGGTTTTTACGTTTTCGTCGGTTTATACGTTTTAAATACGTATTTTTGTCCGTTTTACGTTTTCGCTTTTATTACGCTTTAGCCCGCTTTCACACATTTCGTCCGCTTTTCGTTTCGCCCGTTTTCATGGTTTCACCGCTTTTCACGTTTCGTCCGCTTTTCGTTTTGATCGCTTTTACGTTTTAAATCGCTTTTTTACGTTTCGTTCGCTTTAACGCTTTTTTACGTTTTGTCCGCTTTTGCGTTTTAAATCGGTTTTATCCGTTTTACGTTTCGTTAGTTATTTTACGTTTTGTCCGCTTTTACATGTTTCGCCCATTTTTAACGTTTTCGTTCGTCGGTTTTATCGTTTTCGTCCGGTTTTACGTTTTTGCGTTTTCACGTTTCGACCGTTTTTACGTTTTGTCCGGCTTACGTTTTCATCTTTTTAAGGTTTCGCCGCGTTTTTACGTTTATCTCTTTTGCACGTTTCGTCTGGATTTTTACGTTTTATCCGTTTACGTTTCGTCCCGGTTTTTTATCTTTTATCCGCTTTTACGTTTTCGTCCGCTTTGTTCGCTTTTACGTTTCCGTCCGTTTTTACGTTTTCTTCCGCGTTTAACGCTGTAAGTTTTATATGGTTTTGTCCGCTTTTTATGTTTTGTCCGCTTTTACACTTTTTAGGGATGAGCATTGGTACCGAAAATGGTGCGGCACCGGAACCGCACTCTGCACGCGGTTCTCTTTACTCGATGCGATGCACTACAAAACTAACTCAAAAAATCGGTACCAATAAAAGCAGACGGTACCAAAGCGGAAATCCTGTTTTGATGCCAAATACCAAGGGCTTTGTTTATGAAGTAATCTCATCATTCAAACATTCATGCATGTGTCCCATGCATAATTAACATCGAAAAATGGCCATCTAAACCAAACATGTTGTGGTTTTCATATACAAAAAAGTAGTTCTTTTTGTTTGTTATGTTCTTAGTTAGTTTAGTCTTTAGTTTAAATGTGTCTGAGATGGTCATGTACAACAGTCCTTCGCTATATATGCATGGTTGAACTGGAGCAACGAAACTCAAGTTTAATAGGCCTATTGATGGGTATATTGGTTGAATTGTTGGCATATAAACTTTGATACTTTCATTATAAACTAGTTATAAAATTTCGGAAGGACAAACAAGTTTGGACCTCCTCTTAATTGTTGTTGCTTTATCAAGAAAAAAAATACGTAGAGAAACAAAAGCTTTTATAGTAGTTTGATGTGTCTACCTAAGATCGCTTTTAAGACTTTATTTCTTTCTTTTTACGCTAAACGGTACTTGTCCCGGTTTAGTATCGAATACCGAACCCGTGACCGAACCGTGACCGCACACCCTTCGGTTCCGGATCGGATTGCATATTTTGGTCGGGAAAAAATACGGTGCCACAAAAGCGGTGCGGTCAGGTACTAAAATGGTACACGCTCATCCCTTTTTACACGCTTTTCGTTTTTACGTCCGCTTTTAACGTTCTTTTCGCTTTTGCATGTTTTCTTGATTTTTTGTACTTTTGACCGCTTTACACGTTTTTTGTTTTATCCGTTTTACATTTTCGTTCATTTTTACGCCGCCTTCAAAACGTAAAATATAGACAAAACGATAAAACGGAGGAAACGTAAAACCGACAAAAACGATTAAAGCGGACGAAACGTAAAAATGGATGAAACCATGTAAAACGGACAACAACGTAAAAATAGACTAAACGTAAAACGGACAAAACATATAAAAACGAAAACCGGACGAAAACATGTAAAGACGGATAAAACGTAAAAACATGACGAAACGTAAAACGGACAAAACGTAAATAAAAGCGACGAAAACGCAAAACGGACAAAACGTAAAAGAAGTAAAATACGGTGAAAATGTAAAAACAGACGAAACAAGTAAAACGAGAAAACGTAAAACGGATTAAAACGTGAAAAAAGAAAAACGTAATAAAACACGAAAAACGTGTAAAAATGACAAAACATAAAAAGCGACGAAAACGTAAAACCGACAAAACGTAAAACCGGAAAACGTGTAAACGGACAAAAGCGTAAAACCCCGACGAAAACGTGCAAAACGTAAAAGTTGTAAAAGCGGACAAAACGTAAAAAGCATTTAAATCGTAAAACCGATAAAATCGTAAAAAGCAGACCAACGTGAAAACAGCGGTAAAACGGACAAAACGTAAAAAAATACGAAACGTAAAGCGGACAAAACGTAAAAAGCATTTAAAACGTAAAACGGACAAAACGTAAAAAGCGTTAATAAACTGACAAAACGTATAAAACGGACGAAAATGATAGAATTAGGCATGAGTGATTTTTATAATTTTAGTTAACAATCAACTTAAACCATAAATATTGTAGTAGACCCATGTGGGATATTATTGTACCCAACTGACCCATCAATATTAATTAATTAAAATTACTATACCCAACTGTAACCCATCTATTAAAATAAACTAAACCCATTTAGACTATCTCATTAAAAATTTTACTAACTAGACCCAAATTTAACCATTGGATCTTAAATTGCCACATCTATGTGAAACATAACCAAATTGGCATGGCGTGGTAAAGCGCTAATCAAGTAGGGTTTACAACTCACCAGATACATAGTTTAGGGTAGTTAGGGAAAGGGTCGTAAACGACCATGAGAATGTCCTAGTTAAGCCAGATACATTCGAGTCAAAGCCTCGCTCTCCTAAAAAATATGAACATGGAAAATTCATGATGGGGTGATGATCCTTCCAATAGATATTGGCTGGGATCATTCAAGATTTTTCTTTGTCTACTCTACACTTTAAGAATATGTGAAGTGTGGAGCCGGTTCAAACGTAAATGCTAGGCTATTCTTTTGTTCCAGATGAGACGAGTTAAGACTGGGACCGCAAATAACCGACCCAATCCTTAGGCCACTTCTAAGCCAGTAAAAATAATGTCAATGATCGATCTTGATCCATACAACTTTGTGGCGTTGGATTGTTGTATATGATAGATGTCTCCATCTTTAGAATGTGAACATATCATCGTTCTACATATTAGTATCCAATAATCTTAAAAAAAATGAAACAACATTTTATTGGCATAAAGAAATAATAATACTAGCTAAAACTAAAACTGTATCAACAAAGTTGTTAAAGGTGTTTCAAATAAAAGTCACTATAGGTGCCCTATGGGAAGAGGTTTTGCGTCCCATATTTTAACGCTTGTGAAGCAGTAGAGTTCCAACGAGAAAAAGAAAGTTAAAGTAGAAAAGTTAGTATTTTGGAATATAAAGCTTGTTTGCAAGCGGCGTGTAGCATTTTGGATTTTATTTAAATTCTTTTAAACGCTAGTTTTACAAATGTTACTCAAGAAACCGCTGAAATACAAACACCACTATTTTCTGCTATTGCTTCCTGCCCGCTACGCTTATACTGTTAACGTACGCTAGAATGCTAGATTTACTAAACACACAGTTGGAGTCTTGATAAACAAGAAATTGTTTGTTGAATGAACTGGGTTACTAATATTGGGCTAAAATGTAATGCACAAGCATAGATAAACAAGGTTGAATCATACAGGCCTCTCTACTGGGCTGAAAAAAATCCATGCCTTCAAAGGATAGGTCTGCATTTCTTTTTAAGCCAAGTTCCCGAAACCACTTTTGAATTTTGATCCCGTTTTAAACATAACAAAAATTTATAAGCATCAGAACATTACAAAGAACAGCTCACCAGTTTAGCTTTGTTAAAGATATATGTCTTAGAAAAATGTTTTTGCATGTTGGTGGTCGGTTAAAGATACATACGTACAGATCCTTTACTCAAGAATGTGAGATGAGTTTCATTGATATTTTGTAGGAAGCAGGACACTAATTAGTTTTATTTGCATGCATACATGTTTATAAAGCTATCAAGATATGTATAACATGCTTAATACGACATGTGCTACTCGGTTCCAAGAATGAAACAACATGATTTATGTACACACTGTGACAACGCAACTTTGCTAAGTTGACTTACTAGGTGCAACGGGAATTGTGGTAACATAAACATTGATGGTCTCGCGGTGTTAGTACCGTATGAGCACAACATTTTTGCACCTAGGGTCACTTTTTTCGTGGTTATTCGTCCAATCACTTTCATGTCGTGACTAACCTGAGCTGGGTTCTTCCACTGATCTGCCAACTCTTTTCACGGTCTCTACATCATTTTCAGAGTCACTCGAAAGCTTAGATTGTTTTAAATTTTTTAGAAAGAAAAAACCTTCTAAATTAGTTAAGGTTGTAGAATTTATGGTATCCAAGTTTTCTAATAGATTTTATTTTTAGTCAATTGTACGTAGCGTTTGGTAAAAGAAAGCAACTTTTCATGAAATGATATATTTCCATCAAGTACCGATCTAATGGAAATAATTAAGATTCGTAAGTCTCGTAATTAAGTGTCTCAAAAGAGATACGTATACGACTTGTTCATTAACTATTATCAAACCCACAATACCTTTCGTTCATATGATTTATACTCTTTATAAGAGCAAACACCATAATGATTCCGCATACAACATTACCCTAATTATTCTACCAAACTGGTCATTCTCATGTTGTCACTAATGCTTCAAGCACAATCCAACAAATTCTCAAGTGTCACTAGAATCGCATGGTTAAAAGAAAGAGAAGCTAAGCTACCTCCACTTCAAATTTCATGACATAGTCACTGACAACCACCCGACAGTGGCCCTCGTGGCCCAGGCTGCCATGCGCAACTTAACACCTCCCGCACTGGATTTGGCTCTACATGATCGACGACTTATTGATTGATAATCGGTCCCAAACGAACCTCAAAAATTGGAGTTTTTCCCAACAATATGTTGCTTTATAAAGTTTGGATACATGTATGCTTGTTTTGAGAATGCATTCCCAATCTATGCTTTTAGCTAAATTTAATAAACACAAAACAAAAAAATGTACTCTCTCCTGTCATTTCTTACTCTCTTATCTTTTTTCATGTTTTTTTTTAATAAAGGGTATTCCACCCGGTAAAATATATTACTCAAAAAAAACGTTTAAGTACAATGGAATGTGACTGAAGTACCACATTAACCGCAAGCAATCATTTGATACAACCATTAAATCATCTATGACAGGTCATAAATGACAACTAACTACAACCAACTAGACCACCAAAACAAAACCAGCATAAAAATAAAACAATCTAGTTAAGACAAAAATCTTGAATGACAGCAGCCTTGAATTGTGCAGGAAATAGGCCAAAATCATCATCGTTTTTTTTTTTTTTTTTTTTTTTTTTTCATGTTTTTCTTGGGCAAATAATTGAAAAAATTACATCTTGTCATGTTTTTTTTGTGGGTAGCGAACAATTTTTTTTTTTGTGGATACTCTTCTTTCAAATTCATCCTTTTAGGGTCTATGTGACATTTTGCTTCTTCGGAAAAAAAATTTCTATTAGTTAAGAGGCAAAATGTTCAAAAATTTCGCAAAATACCCTAAAAAAGATAAATTTGAAAGAAAAGTACCCATAAAAGCAAAAAAATTTGTTCACTACCCACAAAAGAAAATTATGGCAAGTATGATACTGTTTTTTTACCATTTGCCCTTTTTTCTTCTAGGTTCTACATTTCAAGCTTTTTTATTTGCCAACAAACTCCATATACTAGTTGATCTATCTCGATGTTTGATCAGTTAACATTATTTATATTATACTCAAACTCATTATTCAGTTGTTTGGTTAGTTAATTGATTAGTTGTTCGTAGCTAGAGTTGTTAGTGTTTTGTGGTATGTCACAAAAAATTTCGTGGTTTGTCAAGTTCTTTGCTTGAGTTTAATGTGGTATTTCAACCGCATTCCTTTGTGCTTAACTTTTCTGAGATTAATATATACTTTAGCGGGTGACCTTAAAAAAAATAATAAGAAAAATAAATAAATAAATTCATTGTTCAGTTAAGGGAAACTACACAAGTTTACAATCTTTTCCTAGTAAGTTGTTGTTTCCTATCGTATTATGACAATAATATTTCATCTTATACCCACCGAACACCTTTAAGATACATGTGTTTGTATGTTTCAAGAGACTATTGGGTTTGATAAAGATAGAAGAGAAATTGGAAATCTAGAAGTGAAAGGAAGAGGGAGGGGCAAAAGAGAGAATTATTTTGGGTTTAATCTCATTTACTTTTTAGTCAAAAGCATTGTTTGAGAATACATTTTCAAAATAGGCATACATCATCTATCATTGTTTTGAAATAGCAGCATATTGTTGGAAATTACTCCAAAACTGGTTTTTCTTGAAGAAAAGTATAATAATTGTAGTACCATGAGTTTGAGTTAATAGGAAGAACTTACGCGCTCTCTAGTTTCTCCACTGTGGTAGATGTCGGTCGTGGGTGGGAGTGGGGTTTTCAGATTTGCAAAAACTCATCTTATCGATTTTAAGACTCGAAATGCCGTTGTTGAGTATGATGTTCATGTCCATCACTATTAATGATTGCAGATTGTCATAGAATTTTATAAGTTATATTAATGTTGTTAATTTATAATAGAAAAACATAAACGTGTAACAAAGAATCAATATTGATCGATGAAATCCCTATCAAAGCTCTATTATTTTCAATGTACGAATTGTTCTAGTTACAATATAAATTAATGTATCTGGACTAGCATAAAACACGCTTACATAAAGCGATGATGAATAATAGTTTCCAGCAAGATAAGCACATATGATCAGTTACTAATCAGATTAAACTTCTGTATCAATGTATCTTTGAAAAAACTAATTGATGATTGGCGATTAGTAAAAACCAAATGGCTGAAAGTACCTAAATTATTTTTTGTGAAAAATGTATAACCTTCAAACAAGCATAACGTTTCAGCATGCATAATGTGGACTATAATCTCGACATTGCTCCGGTTTATTATGTAACACACACAAGCTTAAGGGCTAAACACGTACATATGATAGTTTATAACCGCTATTCAGTTATGGTAGTTATGTTGGTTAAAGTTAGTTATGTTTTGGTTACTTTTAGGTCGAACAATCATGATGGTTCATGCGAACCATTATATAAACGCATGTATGTAAACGATTGAATGGTTAGACGATATACACAATATTATTCAGTAAACTTGCAACTTATATCGACTAAACTAGGGACAACATTTGGCATCAGAGCCTACGTTACTTTGTACGCTCGTTTGATTCCAAGAACAGTGAACGAAAAGGAACTATACGCTGGGAAGGAAAGGTCTCATGGAACATGTTGTCAAACAAACAACACCTGAATAATTTTGGAACCGTTGAAGAAGATAGTGCACGATCAGAAATCAACGGAAGTTGCAAACGTGGAACAACTTCAATCGACTCTTGAACAAGAAGAGGAACACGTTAAGATTGAAGGAATAAACCAAGTAACACCAAACAACTTGGCGGAAGAAACTTTGTTGGGGACAGCCGTTTAAGTGCGACACAAAGGAAGAAAAAGAAAAGCTAACGAACATATGTGGGGACTGCTATTAGATTGCGACATAGAAAGAAAAGAAAAAACACATAACGCTTGCGTTATAAGCGTGTGATACCGAGTAGAAAATATTGTTGGAACGTTTGTGGGTAACGGTTGTGGTAGACCGACAAGGAAAAAAACAAAACAACAACAATAGCAAACGCTTGGAATAGAGGCGTGATACCGAGAGACGTTTTGTGGGAAACGACTTGGGAGTCGACACAAAAACAGCAGGAACAAAACTCTCGTTGTTTGGAGGAATATCGAGAGAACAAGAGGAGTTCTAGGGTTTGTTTGTGGGAAACGAATTAAAGTCGACACAAACAAAAGGGAATAACACCAACGTTTGAAAACAAGTAAGTCATACCAAAAAGAAGACTGGAAATCTCGTTTGGTTTGTGGGGCAGAATCGAAGTCGACACAAAAAAGGAGGGAGTCTCGTATTTTTTGTGGGTAGCGAGTAGTAGTCGACACAAATTAAACAACAACGAGACAACAACAACAACAACGAATTGGGAATACCGAATAGAAAAAGTATCGTTTTGATACTTGTGGTAATACTAACATGAGAAAGAAAGACAAAAAATCGTTGTGGGCATAATCGTGTAAGTACCGACACACAAAACGGAATAAGGTTGTGTTTTAACACATACAACAAGGTTAGAAATCTAAATTTTTGGATTTCTATCATACTAGTAGTATAGAAGTTTATTTTTCGTATTATTAGGAATTCTCAAAAATATCCCTGTTCCCGTACTATTAGGAATCCCATATTAGTAAGAAATCCCATACGTTAGAAAGTGAAGATCTTACACACAATTAGGATGTCTACCGAAGATCTTAATAGTGCTTTAATCACATAAAAACCCGTAACACCTATGGCACACTATCAATGCCCAAAGTTGAAATTGACAAATTACACCGTTTGGGCTATCCAAATTAAAGTTATACTTGAAGCACAAGGTTTATGGGAATGATAGAACCTAAGGAAGATACGCAAGCAGATGATAAAAAGGATAAGGCAACGACTGCCTTCCTTTATCAAGCATTGACAGAAGATGTGATATTACAAGTCGCGGGTTGTAAAACAGCGAAGGAATTATGGGAATCATTAAAGAAGAGACATGTTGGAGAAGAGAAAGGGCAGCAAGCACGATTATAATCATTGATGATTGGATTTCAAACACTCCAAATGAAGGAGGACGACTCAGTGGATGCATTTATGGCTAAACTAAACGGCTATGTCACTAAGGTAAAAGAATTAGGAAAGACATTAGATGAATCACTTTTAGTGCGAAAACTATTAGACTCCACACCAGATCGGTTCGTTCAAATAGTCGCATCCATAGAACAGAACAGTGATCTTGACAATTATTACCTTGAAAACTCCAAATGAACGAGATCATTGGAAAACTCAAGGCATTTGAGAAACGGATAAAACTTCGAAAAGGAGGAAAAATAGAAAGCCAGGAAAACTTACTATTCACTCATGGCGAACACTCGAAAAAGGAAGGCGATTTGGTAATCGCGAAGGTAGATCAAACTTTTCACGAGGAAACTGGCAACGTAATAGGAATAAATATGACTCAAAAGAGGAAGGCTCAACTCACAAAGGAAAATCAAACACAAAGTGGAATAAGCGTGAGTGGGATATGAGCAAAGTACAATGTCACAAGTGTAGGAAACTTGGACATTTTTGAAAAGACTGCACACAACCATCAACAACACATGAACAATTAAACCCGAAGAACCATCACTATTAATGAATACACACGAAACTGAACACGAGAAAGTACTGTTGAATGAAGGATAGATTCAGCCCGGAAAATATGCTACAGCAGATACACGCATATGGTACTTAGATAACGGTGCAAGTAACCATATGACGGGAACTAGGAGTCATTTTAGAGACATTGACGAACGCATAACAGGGCGTGTTTGTTTTGGTGATGGATCGTAGGTAGAAATAAAGGGAAGAGGCTCTATATTATAAGGATGTAGGAACCACGAACAAAAGATAATATCCGATGTATACTACATTCCAAATCTCAAGAGCAACATAAGTTTAGGAAAACTCACAGAGATAGGTTGTAAAATCATCATGGATGGAAACCAACTGACTTTGTATGATAAGAATAAGAAGTTGTTGATGAAGATTGAAAGATCTAAGAATAGACTTTACAACATCAAACTACAAACAGAAACACCCATATGCCTCTTAGCAAATGTAGATAACCAAGCATGGTTGTGGCATGCTAGATTAGGTCATCTAAACTTTGACGACATCAATAAGATGACAAGGATGGGTCTAGTGGAAGGAATACCAAGAATAAATCATGCAGGACAAATTTTTGATGCATGTTTATTAGGAAAACACAGTAGGACCGCATTTCCAAGTCAAGCTAAGTTCAAATCAAAGAACCCTTTGGATTTAGTATATGGAGACCTCTGTGGCCCTATAAGTCCAGCCACACACTCCAGAAAGAAACTCATCTTCTTGTTAGTGGACGACTGTACACGATTTATGTGGGTCTACTTTCTGACATCGAAAGATCAGGCATTTAACACTTTCAAGGAATTTAGACAACAAATTGAAATGGAATTAAGAACAAAATTGAGGATGCTAAGAACAGATAGGGGAGGTGAGTTCACATCTAATGAATTCACCAAGTATTGTAAAGAAAATAGAATAGCACGACAATTGACGGCACCATACTCACCTCAACAAAATGGAGTTGTGGAGAGGAGAAATAGAACAATGCTATCTACTACGAGGATTATGATGAAAGCAATGAAGTTACCATTAAAATTTTGGGCGGAAGCAGTCAGACACGCCATTTATATACTAAACAGGGCACCTACAAGAGCCCTGGTAGATAAAACTCCTTATGAGGCACTCTACAACAGAAAACCAAATCTGGAAAACCTAAGGATATTCAGATGCACAGCTTATGCCAAGATAACCATACCTCACTTGAAAAAGCTGGATGATAGAAGCATACCCATGATTTTCCTAGGGGTAGAGGTAGGATAAAAATCATGTAGGCTATATGACCCAAAAAGAAAAAGGAAACATGTTAGAAGGGATGTAAAGTTTATGGAAACAAAACCGTGGGATTGGGATAACAACAGAGAGGAAACAAGTACACAAGGCTCATTTTGGGCAAGTTTTGTGGTAGAAGGAGTCGACAATGGAAACACTACATCAGTCAACTCAGAAAACAATAACATACCTATCAGGAACAGGAACCAATTACTGCTCCAAACTCTCAAACTACACCACCAACATATACTTACAACCTATGCTCAGAAGATGAAGATGCTACTATTAGTTCACTTAAGAGCTCAGAAAAGGGATTTGATGATACACCAGTACAAGGTCTCAAGGACTTAACAAAAATATATAAGTATGCACGTAGAGTTGAAACTGAAAGTCTGCTATTTACGGAAGAAGAACCACGTAACTACAAGGAGGCATCAACAGATAAGAAATGAATCGAGGCCACAGAGATTGAACTGGATTCAATCAACAAGAATAACACATGGACTCTTACTACTTTGCCTAAAAATCAGAAGGCGATAAGACTCAAATGGGTTTTCAAGACCAAGAAGGATGCAAAAGGAAAAATCATCAAATACAAAGCAAGACTAGTAGCAAAAGGATATGTACAAGAACAAGGAATAGACTTTGACAAAGTATTTGCACCAGTTGCATGCATCGAGACAATTCGTTTGATTTTACCACTCGCAGCATATCATGAATGGCAAGTACATCAACTAGATGTCAAATCAACATTTTTACATGGAGATTTGAAGGAAGAAGTCTATGTCACACAATCTGGAGGTTTCATACAACAAGGAAATTCAGGAAAAGTTACAAGCTCACGAATGCATTATATGGTTTAAGACAAGCACCACGAGCTTGGAATGTGAAACTTGATCAAACCTTAAAGTCATACGACTTTAAGAAATGTAATCTCGAACAAGCAGTTTATACGAACAGAAGCAAGACTTCCACATTAATAGTTGGAGTTTATATTGATGATTTGATAATCACGAGCTTGGTTTAAAATTGCGTTTTGCGATCCGATGCGCTCAAGGTCCCAAAGGCCGATGCGTAATGCGTGATGCGAATGCGAGTGCAATTTAGACACTATGCATTTAGTATTAAAAAAGTGAAAAAAAAATTATAAATATTAAATTTTTTCCAAGTACCAAATAAATGCAACAAACTTATAAATAAATCACTAACATGATCAAAAGTAGATGATGATATGATGTTAAAATATATCAAAGGTATACTTACAAGATACAAGTTATATCAGTAACAAAGAATCATAATTTACTCATAATTAAAATAGTTGGGCTTCGTAAATCAGCCTAAATTTCAAATTGCACTAATTGCGACTATTGCTAGCATTACACAAATGCGATAAATTGCGGTCAATTGCGAATGCAATCTGGAATGACCTCGCATTAGGTGTCATGATGCGAAATTCTAAATGCAATGCAATGATGCGTGCAATTTGCGCAATGATGCGCGCATTTTTAAACCAAGATCACGAGCACTCTAAGAAAGGAAATTGACTTGTTCAAATCCCAGATGAAAGACAAATTTGAAATGAGCGACTTAGGATTGTTAGCTTATTACCCTAGGATAGAAGTAACTCAGACAAGAGGAGAGATTACAATCAAGCAAACAAGATACATCAACAAAATCTTAAAAGACGCGAGTATGATGGAAAGTAATGACACGAAGATACCTATGGATCCGGTACTAAGTTGGTCAAGGCGGAAGATGAAAACTCAATTGACGCAACTTATTCCAGAAGCCTAATAGGATGTCTTAGGTATCTACTACATACAAGACTAGATGTTAGTTACTCAGTCGGACTACTCAGCAGATTTATGCAAGACACAAAGGATCACCACCTGAAGGCAATAAAGCAAGTAATCCGATACATCAAAGGAACAAAAGAGCATGGTATTATATACAAGAAAGACGACGACTGCAAAATTATAGGTTATAGCGACAGTAGTTATGGAATCAATACTGATCAAGGAAAAGGAACTACTGGAATTGTATTTTACTTTGGAGAATCAACGAACGGTAGCACTCTCATCATGTGAATCAGAATTCATGGCTGCTACTGGAGCAGCATGTCAAGCTTTATGGTTAAAACGGCTACTTAGTGAATTAACGTGTTGGAGGGAGAAAAGAATAACACTGAAGGTTGATAACATCTCAGCAATAGCACTCGTCAAGAACCCAGTTTTTCATGGAAGAAGTAAGCATATCGACATTCGCTATCATTTCATTCGTGAATGCGTAGAGAATGGACACATCAATGTGGAACACGTCAGTGGAGAATTACAAAGAGCAGATATATTAACTAAAGCTTTACCAAGACTAAAGTTTGTCACTATGCGACAAATACTCGGAGTTCAAGATCTAGGACGAAGCAACGATCAAGATTAAGGAGGAGAATGTGGACTATAATCTCGACATTGCTTCGGTTTGTTATGTAACACGCTAAATCTTAAGGGCTAAACACGTACATATGATAGTTTATAACCGCTATTCAGTTATGGTAGTTATGTTAGTTAAAGTTAGTTATGTTTCGGTTACTTTTTGGCCGAACAATCATGATGGTTCATGCGAACCATTATATAAACGCATGTATGTAAACGATTGAATGGTTAGACGATATACATAATATTATTCAGTAAACATGCAACTTATATCAACTAAACTAGGGACAACATTATTCATCGAAATGGCGATAAACTTGATATGCAACAAAATTAAAAACGACAGGACATAAAAAGGTGCGTGGAAAACTTTCTATAAATTATTTTCCGGCGACTTCTCAAATTTGCAACAGATGTTTATATGCCCCATGTTGTGACACTAAGCGAACAATGGTTTCTGCTACCCGTTCCAGAAAACAAAATTTGTGACACCGAAGAAAGAGGACAACTGGTAATGATTACCATCATAAACTCTCACAAATGAAATGGGTACATGGATGAGGCTTGCATGTTTAGGTTAGTGGGAGAGGGTTAGTGGAGTGGGCAAGTATGTGACTAAGATGTATGCGGCTTAACTGAGTATGCCGTGACCGTTTCCGAAATCATTCTCTGGCCACCCTATGTATGTCTATTGATGTTTGAGCTTGAGAACATCAAAGTGTAACCAATAGCTACTATAGTAAAATTGTATGAGGGCATAACTAGAGGGGAGCAAGCAGTACACACCGCGCAGCTACCGGCCCATCCCAAATCACCATCACACTTGTTTGCGTTAACAACACAGTACGAGGGCCTTGACATGAATGTGGTCACTGAAATTGCAATTCATGACGAACCCATGTGGGCTACGATGTTAAACGTGTGGCCGGGCTAAATTGTGATATGATCCTAAGAGTTACATACTGGTCTCACATGTGTTCGTTGCCTTCTTAAGTAACACATTTACTCTTTGGGTAAAAATAAGATTTAATGGGTTATATGAGCAAATTTTGATTCACATCATGACCAAAACTAACGAACCATGCAAATAAATTGCTTAGTATACCACATATAAAACTCAGGCAAATATTATCAAATATCATTTTCATTTCAGAATACATTAATAAACAAACAACTAGTTCTAAGGCGTGAACTCGTTTTCTAGAGACATTATGAAATATTAGAAAGATAATAACAATAAGATTTTTTAATAATAAAAATCCACAAAATTTGTCTTTTGTGATCCCCGCCCTTTTCTCGCGACCGGTGTCTTTTTATGCTTAAACACGTCTTGGCAAGTAATAAAAAAAAAAAAAATAAAAAAAAAAAAAAAAAAAAAAAAAAAAAAAAAAAAAAGATACTAAAGATGCAAATCTAGACAAACTTGACCATGAAGGCTTTGCTTCGATTCATGCATATAAAACCTCTTAATACCAAGATCAGATATTGTCATATTTTGCACCACGGTTGGGTGTCGCCAAGGGGTCAATGGCCTACCACTGATAAGTGTTGGATGGAAGATATAAGGGGCTTTCCCTCCATTAAACCTAGTACTATTGCTCCAATTAAAAATGTTACTAGGACTCGAGTAGTGGGGATAGGGTGGCGATGTGGTGGTAGTGCGTTGTTGGTGAGCCCGCTTGGCGTGTGATCGTTCCTTTCTATGTGCATTTTGATGGCCACCAAGGGCTTGGGATGTTGGGAAGTTTCTGCGGCAATAGAGACACTCAAACATTCGGCGACTTTTAACTTTTTCTTTGGTTTCATCATTGTTGATAGTGGCGGTGTGAGGAGAAGTTGAGTCCATGGTGATAATACTAGCCGAATCATTGCCACATAATTCTTTTCCAAAGAGCCTAATGGAATTTTCTTTTGGTGGGACGGTGGCAAGTTGAGAGATTGTCTTTGCATTCATGAAATCACGGATTTGTGTATTTGATTTTTCCATTCGAGCGACGGTTGTTGAGGATAATAGAGGTTATTGTGGTGGCAGCCGTGGTGGTTTATGAAGGGCTATGAAGGAAGGAAGAGTGGACCATAACTTGTGTATGGAGAGGGGGGCTATAAAAAAATCGAGGCATTGAGGAATGAGGAGTATATATAATCTAATAATCTATCGTAAATTTGCAACTTTTACGTGTGTTTGTGTTGATATCTGTATTTATACACCAAAAAGATGAATAACATCATAATTACTCTACTAAATATCAGTTGCAAAATTAGGATAAATGTCTACAAACATATGTATAGTATGCTTATAAAGGACCTAAATACTAATAGCGTTTCTGTTTAAGACACTTCCCAAGTAGCCAAGTGATCGATCTAAGACATGAGCCAACGAGCAGTCGAATGCATGTTTTGTCATCCGCGGTCATTAAGGGCCGAAAGCAGCATTTTTAATAGTTTTATTTATTCGTTTTTACGTCTTTGGTAGAATTATTAGCTTTATTTCGAGATACCCTGCTTGTTTCGGGTTTACAAGCAGATTATTAGTTCAATAAAAGAATCACTAGCTCAAGTAAACAATTTATATCTAGCTTCTTATTCGTTTATGTTTGTGTTAATAGACTAAAACACTGGATATATGGATTGCGTAACATTGATGTTTGTTCTAGAGATGGACTTTTTTTACTCTCGCTATGAGGCGACAAATAGGTCATTTCGGCATAAATCAATATTCACAATTCAAAATTTTCAACTATATGAACACAACATTGTATTGATTCATTTGCATCCATCGATTTAACTATAAACTTCCAAATTGCCGTATGCCATTTACGTCAAATATAAAAACTTTGAAGTTTGAATTATTCGATCATGGGTTGAGTATTAATTTTGTGGAAATTTAATCATAAAAGAAGTTGTAAAAAACCACCATCACTTGCATGAATTATAATATTTCGAATATCATTTGAAAGACTTACAAGCATTAAATGGGCATAGTAAGTTAATAGTTTACTCATGTCGTTTCTGAGTTTTCCTGAGTTTACGGATGCTTTGTGTAAAATTTAGTGTAATAACAAAAACGAGTATAAGATAAAAGGTAAATAATTTTCTAAACAGATAAAATGAGAAATAATCGTTTTTCAAAATGTTTCGACTAGCATTTTTAATACTACTTCTTAAAACAAATACTTTTAGTCATTTTATTGAATATATATATATACATATCATATAAAAATTTTAAGACTATGTGCAACAACACACTTCACACATCCTCATATACGATTGAGTTTAGTGTTCTCTTTAATATTGCATACTCTTATAAGGAAGCTGCTATTTTTTTTAATTTGGAAGAGTAGATTAATTTGTTTAAAATACAAGCCACTCCTAAGATTGCTTCTTAAACAAACAAATAAATTCAGATCACTTAAAAAACATTTAAATTTTAGTGGTTTTTAATAAGTTGTTTAATTATATGCCCATTATTAGACGTACTTAGTCTCCATGATAGGTATAAAGCCTAGTCATTTTCACGACTCCATAGCTAGCTTTGTCACACATAAAGATGCAAGTCATCTCTAGGTTTTGTTTCAAATAGAAGTACCCCTAGAATTATGATGAGTCGTTGTACAACTTCATTTAATTGTAGACGTGTATTATTGTTTGTTTGGCTTTTAGTACATTCTTTTATAACTTTGAGCTAAAGATTGTAGTTCACCATTATGAGAGCAAATATAGTTTACCAACATTACATATATATAGCTAGCGTAATCAAGGAAATATATATTGTCGGTTTAAAAGTCATCATATGTTTGCTTGTTTATGAGTTATGTGTTTCATACGGTTAAGTTCTAATACATCACTTTCAACTTTTGAACTAATAAACCTAGCTTTTTGAATGATATGAAAGCTGTGGATTTACACCGACTCAGTCGTTTCTACGAGTTTTTTTTTATAGCGGTACAAAGAAAAGCAAATATAATCCATGTTAAGACGATATCTTTGTAAGTCGGTGAATGATCAATGCCTTATTAAAATCAGTATCCGTACAATGTATAGAGTACATTATATGGAGCCATAGCAAATACATACTTGTGTTGTAGCCCATAATAAAATACGACCAACACTCTCCCGCAGTTTGAGCAGGAGGACACAAGATACTCAAACTGGTACGAAACTCCTCAAACAAAACTCAAGGTAAGCTTTTGATGAGAATATCCACATACTGATAACATGAGCAAACATGAAGAACTCTAATTTGACCAGCATCCGTACAATATATAGAGTACATAATATGAAGCCCTAACAAATACATACTTGGGACGTAGCCCATAATAAAATAGGACTAACAATAATCTTTAGTCCTGACGCCGGATTCAAAAAATACATCCTCCACCACATACATATGTCTAAGATCACATAATTGTAGGTTTGTGTTTCTAACTGAAACTACCAAAAGTGTGAGTTTTTCACTTCATTTGTCTGAGATTTACGACTCCCATATATATGAAAGAAATGGAATGCATACAACGAATAACAGATTATAATTGATAGTTCTCTAGTTGTGAGTACGAACTCTCATTATCTTAAGGCTTTGAATGACCCATCTTTCGCAGCTCTTAAAAGCATGCAACTACCAATACTTTCAAGTTGAAGTCATACAAGCTTTGAAACGACATGTCGTGCTCTTAATAAGAAACCACATTGAAGTCATGGATGGTACGACCCTATAAGATTCTATATGTAAATATTCATACTATACACATCCATTTCTTAAATTATTACAGAACATGTGTCAAGAAGTCGTAGTATTATACCTGATAGCTTGATTAAAAACTCTAGCATGTACATCTTTAATCATGCATGTCCCTCTATAACCAATCTATATATCATCCCTACAGTTTTTTCTATGGGGTTTTAAACAGTGCTTATAAGCACATAAAATCATAATTAGAGATAATTGTGTAACAATTTTATAATACCTAAGTGTACGTCTTTATAATTTATGAAGTTGTACACCTTATATAGTAGAGGTGAGACCACCATTGTACACGAGTGAGTACTACTATGCAGATTTTGGTACTAAATTTTTGTTGTCAGTAACACAAAATAGACCTCCCATAAAATAAAAAAACAGAAACGTGTTACTAAATGCTATTAAAATAATATATCGTATGTACGATGTTTAAAAAGGCCTGGTTGGGCAATGTATGTGGGTGTATCATTGTCTGGGTGTACACTGTAGTTGTCTGTATGCATATGTTTTTTGGTCGTAAATTTAAGATACATTTCACAATAAAATATTAGTACTAATTTAAAGGTTTTAATTATAACTATGCTCATTGTTGTACCTACATTTTATATTTAAGTTTGAAATATTCAAATTGGTCTTATTTTATAGGCACACAAAATTTCATGCTATAAACAATTGTATGATGGTACCAGGTATGCAAATATAAAAAAAAACAGTGTGGAAGTCAACTTACAAATCTCAAAGTATGTATCAAAATCTATACACTATCGGCAATCTAACGTTTTATTTTATATAATGCACTAATCAGTTCTTATAATAGACGTTCGTACTATTAAATATAGTAGGTGCTCAATCCATCTTCATATTAACAAATTGTACGCAGTCCTACTTACAGAAATTTGTGTGTTATGTTATATACATTGTAATCGTAGCATGGTAGAACACATTATTTCGTTGGAAAACCTTTGTATTTAAGTAAGTATTTGATTGGACCATTTATGCACAAGAAGAGCAGAATTTATCAAGTCATTGTCAAGTTTATGTAAGAGCGTCTTGGCGGGATACTGTAATTTTTTTATAAAGCTTTATCATAAAAAAGCTATTTATCAAAGTTGACTTCAATGGTAAAACACTTTCGAGTGACTCTTAACTTTTATTGTAAAGATGAGTAGATTCGGTTGATGATAAGATATGTCCAGTTTGTCGTAAGGTGTGTTTGGATATTTTTAGAAAATATCGGTTCATTGCAAAGAGCTTTCGGGTTTCAAGTACAGACACGATATGGTTAGGATTTTCTTTTTGATGTTTGTTGGCGTGCAGAGATCTCCGTCAAGAAAAAAGCACTTGTGAACATTTTGACCGACCCGTTGGATGGAAGATCTACACTCAAAACGGCAAACGTTTTGGTGTTTGGATGGGTTGGAAGGAAACATGCGCGTGTGCGGATCTAACCGGGGTTTCTCCTCTCGTAGGTTTGAGTAGCCGAGGTTTTACAGTAAGACATGCTGCTTTGAAAGTTGCCTCGTAAAAACGGCAAAACACGAGAAATCATGCATTGAAAATCAACATGTATTTATTCCTTTCGCGTTTGATACTTTTGGTTTTCTTGCACCTAATGCAGTGGAGTTCCTCAATAGAGTCCAACGAGTTATACATAGTAATGTTTTGATACCTAGATCCATAGATGTAATTTTCAAAAGAATTAATTTTGTTATTCAGAAAAGACTAGTGGCGCAACTTATTGCCCATTTACCTTCCACCTTTATGTAAAATCAAATATCAATGCATTTAATCATTATTGTACTTATGTACTACCAGAAAAAAGAGAAAAGTCAATAAACCTATCAAACTTAAGTTCCGTTTGGTTATGGTTTTACGTTACATGGTAGTTTTTGTATCTTGTATTATTTCCTTAAAATAATTTTGTTGAAACGAATCGGAGTTGAAACCTGCCGCTAAACTTTAATTAGTTTCGCCAAAAGTATTTTAAGGAAGTAATACAAGATACAAAAACTACCACATATAACATATAACAATAACCAAACAGAACTTAAGCATATAAAACTGGAACTAACTAACTGACTTAACTCAGTTTGCCAGGCCACCTGAGTTTCTTCTGGAGCATGAAAGGGGTCTCGGGTTCGAGTCTCGCAAGAGAAGAAAATCCAGATTCTCCTTCTAGTGCGAAGCCGTGAGTTCTACGGGTTTCCTTTCGCGGGTCTCTCCTAGTAGTTCAGGTCATGGGGCCTGCCCGTTTGAATGGTTTTACTCGACCGGATTTCAAATATGATGCCGTTCTTAAAAATAAAGAAATAAATAAATAAATAATAATAACAAACTATAACTGAGGCTGAAATTTGTACTTGTAGATATGTTTGATAAAGTACATAAGAGTTTATGTGTAAATTTTCACTCTTAAAAGCTCAAACTCCGATCCTTTAAAAAGTTACATAAAAAAGCTTATGTATTAATTTTCTTGAAAAGCATAAGCTTGTAAAAGTTAGCATGTCAAATGAAACTTTAGTCAGTCAAACTTATTTGCTAGTGAATAGTAGTAGCCTTAAAAGAAGATGGTACAGTAGTTATTATGATAGGAACAAACCATAAGCGCGAATGGTACGACAGCATGTCATTTGCGTGTTGTTTGTGCCAAATCAACGTTAATTTAGCGTCTCACATTTCACATTTACACACCAAAAATATCCTCTCTGCAATGGCTTGAGCAGTTTGTGTGCCGTTTCGTAGTTTTTGGGCCTTGCAAATTATCATTCATTTAAAAAAAACATATATATTTTACAATACGAAAATTAAAACTACAATTCGAAAATTAAAATACATTACACGAAAATAAACATGCTTCGAGCTTTTACATTTCTCTGTAATTCCTTTTCAGCAATGCTTTGAAGCAATTCGTTCCTAGCCAACATCATGTTGTTTGCGCTCCTCATATCGACTCCAATCATCCTTTCAAAAGTGTGCAAACCGTAGTCAATAAGGGGATGATCTGGCAGCGAAATCATCATTGATTATTTCATGTCTACGACTACGACCTCGACCATGAAAGCGACGAAACAAGTTCAACAATTGCTCCACCAATGCGATCTCAACATCAAGTTCTTCCCGTAGTCACATGAGGATATTTAGTCACACATCATTTGGTTTAATGGCCATATTATCTGTTGTGTGAAAAAATGAATGATAGTTGAGAGAGTTTACTAAGAAGTTGTATGAAAAAATGAATGATAGTTGGGAGAGTTTTAAAAGAGTGTGATTTGGAAAAGGGTTGTATTTACTAGGGTATTTTCATAAAAGGGTGTATTCTAACCGTATAAGCATTTTTTGTCATTTTTGTGCCCACGCACCATTCCTTGCGCACCATATATTTAAAGAAAGATGAATCTTCGTTTTATAGCACCATAATTAATTTATGGACCAATGAGAATGTGTCACATACTTTTTGGTGCCCGAAACCCATTTATTGCGCACCAAAGGTAAATCTTACTTTTAAAGCACCATAATTAATTTATGGACCAATGAAAATGTGTTACATACTTTTTGGTGCCCAAAACTAATTTCTTGTGCACCAAATATTTATTAAAGATGAATCTTGCTTTTAAAATACCATAATTAATTTATAGACCAATGAAAATCTACCACATACTTTTTGGTGCCCAAAACTCATATTTTGCACACCAAATTATTCAATATGAGTTATTCTTCATTTTAAAGCCCCGTAATTAATTTCTTGACCAATAAAAATGTGCCACCTTTTTTTTGTGCCACCTTTTTTTTGTGCCCAAAACCATTTCTTGTGCACCAAATTCGTTTTTAGAGATTATGTTGAGATTTTCGAATATATTTACTTATCCATTTGAGATTCTCTTAGATTTTCCAATCCAAATTCGGATATAAAGTAAGAAAACTAGTCAGCTAGCCATCAACAAAACACTCATTTACCAAATATATTCACACTTAATTCATTTTCACACTTAACTCATTTTCGCACTTAACTCATTTTTACACTTCACAATTATAGCTTGTCGTCTCCCCCATACCGTCGAAGAAATGCAAGTGTATATTAAAAACAATGCGATAAAGACGACGTCGCTCGACAGGCTATTGTCGATGTTATCAAGCAGTTTGATCTCGCAAAAGCAAAGAAACAACGTTTGAGAGAACGATATGCGCAATGCAAAGACATTTCTGCGAAAAGACAAGCTGTGATTGACCAGTTTCTGATCGACGAAGCCAAGAAATACAACGCCATTAGTGACACGTTGTGGGGGTATGTTTTACATATACAATCCAACATCAGCAACAAAATCCGTTGGAGCTATCAGGAAAACAAAATTTTTGGTTATGTATCACAACACTTGACTCAATTTGAGCTAGGTGCATCAACTTCAGCTGATGCACCTAGATTTATTGAGCAACACCATTATCAACCTCAGCTGACTCAAATTAGGCTAGGTTATGTAGACGAGGCAGTTGATGAGCATGGCTTAACTGTAATCCAGCATTATCAAATGATGTGTGATGTACAGGCATTACAAGAAGTTGAAGTCGAACAAGCAAAGAAGCAATAAGAGGAGGATGAGAAATCCAAGAAGGCAGCAGCAAAACGGGCGGCGTTCATTGATGAATTTCCTAGGTATAAGTATCCTTCGTATGATTCTGCATGCGAGGAGCATTCCGATTAGGATATGTTTATGTATTTTGTATCGTAGTGTATTTTAATATGTATGTTTTTTTTCGTATCGTATTTCGTATCATATCGTATTTGTAGTTCGTATCGTATTTCATATTGTATTTTATGTAATGTTTATTTAATGTTTATGTTTATGAATGAAATATTAGTGAAGGGTTTATATAATGATTGGAATTTAGTTAAGGGGTTAATTTGTAAATTGTATTTTTTTTAAATGATGGGTCCCAAAAGGTGGTGTTATTTGGTATTATGATAACTGGTGATTTTTTGGTGTTGAAATGATATGCCATTGACGTGGCGGGGAAAATGGTGTTATTTGGTGTTATGGTACCCTTTGCTCTTGATTATGAAGTAGGTGAGGGGTCTAAAATGCATTGGACAAAAATACTTTCAAATATATGCGTGACCCAGTTTTGGATTATCCAAATCTCCCCATATATATATTAGAGGAACTTGCCAAGTCATATATGCCACTTGGCATAAAAGAATGTCATGATGTCAGCAAACAATAACGTGGAAATCATACCTGGAACAAAAACACACGCCTCCTTCATTCCTGATCTTCAGCACCCCAAATCAATTTCATTCATATCCCCCAAAAATAAAGCTACATAATCGGTGAACAATAAATATCAATCTTAATTCAAAAACAAGTCTCCATTCATTACCTCAAACACACGCCTTTCACAAGCCTGCTATCACCCTCTTTCATACCCCTGATTGTCAGCATCATATCATTTCCATTCAAAATCCACCCAAAAGTAAACCTACACAATCACTTACAGTTTCTTATGAATCCGTTATAAACAACTAATCACGATGTGGCTTTACATAGTGAAGGTAAATCTAACTAATCAATTCTCAAATCTTTTAATTAGCCATGCCTGTTTGTGAATTACAAATCTGATTTATAAAGATGTTTTTTATTTTCAATCTGATTTCTTGAATACCACTCATTTTGGTTACATGAAAATTATAAACCACAGTAATCTTGAAATTGTAGGTTTAGGGTTTTAATTTAAATAATCACCAAGTGTTTGATAAAAATACCCAATGAACTGTATTTGACTTTTAATTCTTATCATTCATGTTTTATGAATTGATGGTACTTTTTCGGTTTAACGGAGTTGTGGCATAATTGTGTGTAATTGTGGCAACATTCGTTGGGCTAGAAGACCTGACAAGAAATTTTTCCTAAACAACGAGTATGCCTTCTAAACTATTGTTCCATGAACAGAACTAACGAATTTATGAAATTTTCAAAATTCAAATTTGAATAAAAAAAACCAAAAATTTTTTGCTTTTCGAGTTAGATGTGAAATGATATTACTGAATACAAGGATTTTGATGATGAGTGATGCGTTAAACAATTGGCTAAATCACCAAGCTCGCCACTTGTGAATGGCGCATCGTAATCGACTTAAACCGCTCAAGCACGAATGAAATGAAGATCGGGGAGTATAGTGTTTCCCCGGGTCGTTACGTCCCAGCGAGCTATGCAATGGATTATCAAACGTAAAGTGATCGAGGAATTTGAACGGATAAAGGGATTTGATTAGATTATAACTACAGAAAAAGCCAACAAATTACAACGGCTTAAATGCAAATTAAAGAAAGTTTAAAGAGATAAAAACTATTAAATAAACGCTATCACTATATTTAAAATGATGTTTTTGTTTTTATGTTTTTACAAAACTGAAATAAAAACTACGTGACGTACAAATAAAAATGTGAAACTTACACAATATTAACCCTAAAATATAAAAATGATATTTTTATAAACCTAATGATAAAATAAAATATTTAGAAAAAGAAAATTATTTTTATAACTAATTACCTAATTATTATTAATTAAAACTATTTTTAACTATTAAATAATTACCTAAAATACAAGAAAATGTGAAATAAAGCTAGAAAAATAAAATTAAGACTTAGAAAAATCTAAAATGTCAAAAGAGAATTTTCAAAACTATTTTTATATTTTTCTGATTATTTTTCTATTTTCTACTAATTTAAAACTATTTTAATCTAATTTAAATGGTGAAAAATACAAAATAAAAAGGGAAAAATAAGGAAAAATCTTTTTTATGCTTTTTATATTTTTCTTAAACTGAGAAAATTGAAAAATTATTTTTTGAACTTTTCTTAATTAATTGCAATTAAAGCTAATTAAAAGTGATTAAAACTATTTTAAATCAAGAAAAATAGCAAACAAAGACCAAAATTAATGAAAAATTCAGGATAATGCTAAAATGATATTCGGTTCTATGAAAATATCAAATGTAGTGCTTATGTGTAAAATTCGAGCTGCAGTGTAACTTGAATTGAGATAAAGACTTAGAAATAAGCAAACAAGCACAATAAGCAACCAAACTTCTACAGAACCTAGATAATATCAAAACTACTCTAAAGCAAGTGATTATAGCTACTCCAAACCTCTGATAAGCAGTTACACTAGATTATGAGCTAACCGATTTTGACAAAGAAACAGAAACAGTACCAACTTTGAGCTTATGCACTAGCTTATCCAGAGAGCTTAAGCTAAAAACAGATATGAGGTCTTAAAGACCACCTAGTAGACTGCTTATAGACCAAAAATCAGACCCTAAAAAGCTTTAATGAACCCTGTGCAGATGCTGCAAGTTCTGCATAAATCTGTTTTTGACATGTTTGACTTTTGAAAATCAGTTGCTAGTTTGACTTTGGTGAGGTTTGAATGCAAATGTAAGACTGATATAGATGAAATATGATGTAATGCAACTTTATCAAGCAAGCTTAACAAGTTTTAAACCTATTTGCATTGATTTGGGTTAACTGATTTCAACAGTAAAACTAACAAGAGCAGGTTTAAACTTATTTTGACTTTTGTAAAAAGACTTGTGTAAATAAAGACTAAGATGACTTGACTAGTGATATTAGAAACTGAAACAATAAAGAGCTTAGATCAAAACAGCTTTGGAGACAGTTTTAGCAAGCAATCCAAACACCCTTTTAAAAAACAGTTTTGCAAGCAACTATATTAAAATCAATATGACAAGCTCCTTCCAATCATCAAAACAGATTTAACACATTAAATTAAAGCTAATGACAGCAAATACACTACTTTATAACAGATCTAATTGAAATGAACAATGCTACTTTATATAAGCTAGAAATGAAACTTAGAGTACACTTACAAGAATTCCATAGCCACAATGGCTTGCAAACCAGAATAAGGACCACTAACCTAACCTATTCACCCCAAATCCAGCTCTGCTTCACCCATGATCCATTCCATACCCATTTTCCATGATCAGTTGACTTTCGTTGACTTTTAGCACCTTTGATTGAAATTGCTTGAAACTTAAAAGTGAGCTCACAAAAAGCTATGATAAGCTAGTTTGAGCTTGTTTGAGCTTATAAATAAGCTTATTGAAGCTTATACATGAGATTTGGACTTTGCAATTTTCAACAGTTAACTAAAATACATGAAATGGAAATGCCGTTAAATTGATGCCTGAAAATGGTTTATATTAATAGGATAACTTGAAATGAGTACATCAAAACAGAAAATTACAATTTAAAACTTAAATTAAGCCATTGCCACTAAAAACGACATACATATATGAAAAATAAGCTAACTACTCTTTTTCTTGCTTCCTCTTGGCTTCTTTTATGCACCAAACTGTCTCTCTCCTCTCTCTGGACACTTCCCAGCATTAATCTGAGCCCTTGGATGCCTTGGAATCAATCTTGGCCATGTGATGGTTTTGGCGCCAAAACTGGTACAAGCCAGTTGGGACAAGGGAGAGGGTGCATTAATTGCATTTGGTAGGTAGGTGAGGAGGGGGGAGACAAAGGGTGGAGTAGGGTGGATGTTGGTGGCTGGGGGTGTTGGTGTTGCAGACATGTTGGTCGGGGAGGACAGGTTTAGGGGGCGGGGTATTATTATTTTAAACCTGTGTATATGGGTTGGTCGGGTTGGATAGATTGGACCGGGTTGGGTGGTAAATGGATTGGGCTTGGCTAGGATTTGGACTTGGTATAATATAAGGGTCCGGTTGGTTAAGTGATAACACAAGGACCATTTTGCAATTCTTTGAAAGATGAGGGACCAAACCTGCCATTTTCTCAAACTGTTTCAAGGGCCAATATTGCCAATCATTAATAAACCAAGAACCAATTTTTTTTCATTTTTGATTTTTCAAAGTTCCCAGGGATCTATTTTGCCATTTTTTGGATTTTCAGGGACTAAACATGTAATCTTGAAAAACTTGTAACCCAAGTGTAATATTTTGTGAAATTGACTTTCAAAACCTTGGGTTGGCTTTTCCTTTCAAAATAAATGCATAGGGACTAATTTTGACAAGTTTTAAAACTTAGGGGACCTAAACGCCAATATTGCAAACTTTGATCGATTTTCCTTTGTTTTTGCACATTTTGCATTTAAAACACATAAAACACAATCCCTGGGATATTTTAAGTATTTTGATATCTTTTTGATTGTTTTTGTATGTTTTGGCAGTTTAAATATGACAAAAATGATGAGTATTTGAGCACTCATCAATGAGAAACATTTATCATTTATATCTAAAACCCATCGATTTTTTTTAAGCAGGAAATGGGCAAGATCCTTAAGGATAAGGAAGAGTGATAGGGATGAGACGATAAGACTTGGATCCAAAATATTTTCTCCGCATACCTTTTAGTTAACTAAGGTATGCTACTTTTAGTTAACTAAAGGTATGCTATTTTATACTATGTAAAAGTAACCAAATGAGTGGGTTGTCCAAGACATGCGATCTATTCCTCCATTTAGAGCACGAGTCATTACTTGCCCATCATTAACTAAAAGACACCATTTGGTATATACAAATTATTAGTCATTATTTGCGCATCATTAACTAAAAGACAACATTAGGCTGTTATGCTTATTATTATGACGTGTTTTCATTGTTTGATTGTTTTTTTTATTCACAATAGGTGGCTATGATTATAAGTTTCACGTTTTTTGTTGTGTTGTGGCATAGACAAGTATTCAGTGCAGAAGAGTATACATCAAGTAATGCTATTGGAATTTGATGACATGCTTTAAATTTGGAGTCTAAGGAGAGTTTAATTTAGAAACATCATATGTTTTGTAGGTTTACAGGTTTTATGACTGGGATAATAATTTTTTTGGAACTTAAGGAGTGTTTGGTTAAGCTTATTTTGGGATAGAAGGTCCCATAAATAGGTATCTTATATTTCACTGTAACAAACTTTAGGTAAAGGCTCCATATTCAACCATTTGTGATATACTTACGTTATGAATAAAAAGGATGTGTGACCTGTCAGTAGTTATTGTGATTTAAAGGAAAGCCATTAGTACAAACTACTTAAGCTATGCCATTTTATCTAACAATAGGTGATTTTTATTACACAAGTACCATTTATGACAACAAAAAAGTTATCAATCAAAATGCCCGATTTTGTAGCCAAATCATCAACCAAACTGACCATTTTTATAGCAAAACATCAACCAAACAACCTATTTTTGACAGCTAAAATAGTACAACCAAATTACCTGTGTTGACAGGAAAAAAAAAACGAAACTACCCATTTTAACAGCGAAAAGAGCAACTATATTTCTATCTTATATTGAGAGTAAATGTAAGATTATCGAAATCTCAGATTTTTTAAACTTCAGATAATGAGAAAAAACTGAAAGCTTTGTGAAGTTTTGAAATGTATAGGTCGAAATCTCGGTTTGGCACCATTGTGGCCATTAAACATGTGGTTATTTAGCACCTCTTCTTAACTTTGTTGGTGTCTGTAAAATAAGAAGGACCAGGGTTATTCAGGATGCAAACTTAGTATTATATATGTGTTGTAGTTTATAAAAACGAGGAATTTTCATAATTTATATAGATAACTTTATGTTACAGGGAAACCAGATTGATTGTACGTTCTGGGATATCTGGGCCCAAATGTGGAACGACTATGCTAAAAATCGTTAAACTAAAGGTCATGTTGTCTTCATCTTGTTGTAAGGAAAAGTGAAATATTGGAATGGTAAGTCTTTTGTACTAACTCTTTAAATGTTTAAACATGAACTTATTACGTACTTACTTTAACATAAACATTGCTTAATAAAAAGGCAAACCCGATGTGCATAACGCATTTTTGGGTCCAAAATTTTCATCAATAAGGATTTTTCCGTGATACTTGCATTAGAATAAGTTAACATGGATCAATAATTGATATGTTATAGATTGAATACATGATGCAATTTTATAGATTGCAACCTTTTTCAAGTGGGTGAGACACTCGGTTTATTCGTGATTTTGTTCGACAAGAAAATCTGGTGTGCATACTTACGAATAGTACCGCATTTCATATACTATGTCAAACATTTACTGATGTATGTAACAAACATAATTCATACTCTTACACATCTTCCTTTTGTATAATTTAGCACATTCGAACTTAGTTTAGCTATACTTGAACCTATGTAGTTCATGATTTCTATATTGATATGTAATACACGGATCATATTTAGTGATGCAGGCTGAGAGCATGAAAAGCCGGTACAACATGGGTGGTAACTGAATCAGGAACAAGAGATTCACAAACTGAAGCGGCAACTCAGTGATGTGCTTGAATAAAGAGACATGTGACTTAGATGTTTAACTCTTCCAAGATAGCATTTCGAGTAACACATCTAAAAATTTTAAATGTAAAGAAAATATTAATATGTAACAGGTTCTTTTTGGAAGTACATCTGATACAAGCAGATATATTTGACAGTAAAATGAAGTTCTTGCGGCTACAAGGGCTTGACCAGATGCTGACAGCAAAAAATGAAATGCTGAAGGTAAGTTTATCCTTCTATTTATATAATAATCATAATAATATCTATTTGCACCAGCTTTATATCTCATTAAAAACCTCTACCATCGAGTTTGGTAAGAGACTGACCACCTCAGATAAGTTCCTTCTACGTGTAAATAATGAACTTCCTACAGATTGAATAGCCATTGGTTACAACAATTTTCTTGATAGCCCTCGATTTATTACACAAGAGTGTGATAAATATTCTCCTTTGAGCATTTGGTCCAGGTTCTATAGAAGCCATTTCCACTCATCTAGAAATACAAAATAACATGTAGCGACCCATTTTGATGTAAATAGGTTAAACATGTGAGCACACATGGGAACCCAGTTCCTCAAAAAGAGAATCACACAAGGAATCCAGTTCTACAAACCAATACAAATCCATTGAATCCAGTTCTTCAAAAAGAGAATCACACAAGGAACATGATAAGCAGATTCATGTTGTTGAACCAACAACTATGACAAATCCTACATCTGATCATAACCCTAGTCACAATAAAGAAAAAAAATAAGAAAGATGCTTCAGAAAAACCTAAAGGTATTATATATTTAAACATATATAACACTTTCTATCATAATTTTTATTTTCATTATGTAATATAACTTTGTTTCGATAACCACTTTTATTGGATTCATTGAAACAGATCAAGCATGGTTATATTTAAACGGAACTTAGCATAAGATTAAGTCAAAGCAAAATGGCACTTGGAATAACAAGATGGATAATGTAAAGAAGGCAGATAAAATAATCAAACAACTTCGTGAAGCCGGACATAATATAACCGATGATTATGTAGTTGACCACAATGTTAGCGACGATGAACATTAAATGTTCTCCTATCTGTTTATGTTAGTTGTCAACTAAAAACATATTCACTACTGATATGTTTGTTTTTCGTACTTTTAAGTAGATCTTTCTTTCATGTTGTAATAAGTTGGCTATTTTGCATTTTTTGCAAGCCATAGTTATCAATAATTTTAAATATCAAACCTCTTTCTACCATTGTTCAATTTACTTCTTTTGTTGGAAAGTGTAAATATATATTACTTAAACAAAATGTATTAAAACAAATTAGTTTATAAACAATGATTTCTTTTTCTTTCATCTTTTTGTTTACTCCAATATTTAAAAACTTGATGTTTCTTAAGCATGGTATATTTTTATTTAATGTTTTCTGGACACGCATGGCGATATGTTTGAATTATATATGACATTTTTTCAAATCCTAATCTGCAATAAAAAATATAAACGAACTTCATATGTTAGTATTTTAAAAAAAATAATGTTAATAACAATTCAACAAAATAAATTAAATTTTAATAACAAATTCATTAGAAACAAAATTAAATTTGAATAATAATATTAACCAATTTACATGAGACTAGCCCGGCCATCGGCCGAGTCATGAGACTAGTGAGCATTTATATTTTGTTGCCCAAATTGTTTTTCTTCGCACCACATTTCATTTGGTTTCATTTCCTCCGCACCACAAATAACTTTGAATGGGGTTGACAATGAAAGGACAAGAGCATTTATAGTTTGGTGCCCAAAATAAATTCTTGCGCACCACAATGGACATTATAGTGAAAGAGAAAATTTTGAGTATGTTTTGGTAAAGTGATAGTGTATTTAGTATGTATTCGTAATTGATTTGTAAAAAGAAGTTGTGTGAAAAAATGAATGATCGTAAGGGCTATTTATATCAAAAAAAGTATCTGTTGGAGTAACACGAATTTAAAAAAGAAGTTGTACACGTACGAAATCAAACAAACTAAATTTTCATTCATTTAAATAAAAACACATATTATAATACGATTTTTAAAAAGATTGTATGAAAACTAAAACACAATTGTCCTATTTGTTTCCTTTATGCATCCAACAAACTTTGACACTGATGTTATCTTGTATTTTGCTCGCCAGTTTATACAAATCATTTTCATTCTCGTAATCTTTCCTAGATTCTTCTTCTAGAAAAGCCTCAACGAAACTAGTTTTTCTTGCGGAATGTCCATGCATTCCGCGTATGCTTTTTTCAGATCATCTTTAGCATTGTGTGCGTTGTTAAGCTTCTCAGCTAATTTGATAATCTCTTCCTGATGAATGGTATCCTCATCAATTAGTTTCTAAACACCAGCTTTGATTTCATCGACGGTATGTGAAAGTGAATAAGACATAATTTTTTGTAGAAAGAATTAAGACTTTTGTGTGAAAAACGGTTAATATATGGGTAATATTTATAAAGGTGTGTTTGGAATTAGAAATTCCATAGTGAAGAGTCGATCACCCCAAATATAATCTAGCATAAGTTAGCTCATAGACAAATCGTTATTTACTTGTTTATTAGTTAGTTATTAGCGTAGTCTAGTTTAGAGCAACACCGTGGAGGAAGGATTGGTGTTTACCCACTGTATGCCTGATCCACAGCCCGACAGGAGGGCGTTTAGTTTGTAGCTATAAATACCCTTCCCACTAAGGGAAGGGTGGTGCTTTCTCTTAATCTAACCTTTTCTCTTTTGTTTATCTCTCTAGAATCACCCTCTCTACTCTCTTTATCTCTCTAACAATGGCTTACTTGTTTAATCATCTACCTAGACCACCTGAATCATCAAACAACATAAAATGCATGATCCTACAATTGGTATCAGAGAAAGGTTTTGTTGTCTTGGTGATTCGAATGGTTTTACATAGTTTTGTTTGCTATGCGGTTTGTGTGTTTGTTGATGCGGTTTGATGCGGAATTGAAGTTGCGTATTGTTTTTTATGTGTTGATGTGTTGTTGTTGCTGCTCATGTATAACTGATTTTACATGGTTGCTATGCAGTTTGTTAAACAGTTTGCTTTTGTTAACAGGTTCTGAATCCAATCTATACAGTTCTCGCATATCTTAAGTTGGTTGTTAAAACGTTGGGAATTAAATGGTTTGAAGCAGTTTTGATTTAGCTTGTTCTCATATGCGGTTTTTGATCTCTTTGAATGCGATTTACACTTATATTCATCAATGCGAGTTGACTGATTTCTTTATGCGAGTTGTCAGTTTTGACTGCGACTTGTCCAGATTCAACGTACCAGATGCGAGTTGTTCAGATGCGAGTTGTTCAGAAGCGAGTTGTTCAGAAGCGAGTTGTTAAGAAGCGAGTTGTTAAGATGCGAGTTGTTATAGATGCGTGTTGTTACAGATGCGTGTTGTTACAGATGCGAGTTAAAGACTTTTGAAAACAATGATGTTTGACAGTTATGCGAGTTAAAGACTTTTGAAAACAAGGACTGTTGTTTGAACCATCATTCATAAGCAAACATTCAAACATCATAGCCAAGATTACCAACATCAACATGCTGCAGAATATGATTATAAACATACACCATACAACATTCTACAACTAAGTAACTATCTTGAATCAAGTCTACATCAATGAACATCAATCACAAGTTAACAACATCAAGAATAAACATCATCAACATATACTTCAAGATCTCAGATTTGTTCAGGCTATCAATGATTCTACTAAACCTCAAAGGTCCATAACCCAATACAATGAATCACAGATCCATAAAGAAAAAGCTTTGTGATCTCAGTTTTGTTTCATTTTGTGTACGGTTCTCAAAACACATAGATCTTACAAGATCTATACACAAATGAAAGTATACCTCATAGATCCATCTAGAGTCTGAAATCTAAACGAAATGATAAATATGAATCTTAAGATCTCAGATTTTTGTGGGTTGAAGATATTTTAAATACCCTACACTGATCCGTACAACCCCATCAATATCTTCATAGATCTAAAACTTTTTTACTATCCGAATATAAAGAAAAGAAAATAACAAGTATGTTACTTCTTGTTCTTAGGTTCGGTTTAGTTATCATACAAAACATAACTTGATGCTTGATACTTTGTTGTTTCATTAATTCAATATTGGTAGTGAGATCTCTGCTTAAGTCTACTCGTGGCATTCAAGATGCATCAAGATTTTTCAAAATCTTAACTCACGATGGACTTTATCATCATTGATCATTGTGTTGATGTTTCTCTTCAATTGTTTTTCGAAACAGAAAGAATAGAGCTATAACTATCTAGTTATCCTCTTATTCTTAGGTTCGGATATTAAAAACAAAAAAAATCGAAATCAATTTGAAAAGAAATCATTCGATTAATCCTACCAGTACCTGGAATTAACCTCATAACCGTGCCCTTTGCCACATGCCAACCTTGTGGCTTTGATGTCCTCGTAACCATCCCTGTGGCTAGACGAGATGATTCAGATGGAGATGGGGAGGCACTAAGTGAGTTGTGTTCAGGAGGGGGGCGGACTGAGTTTGTGATAGTATTTAGGGTTTGTTGGAGTATTATTAGGGTAACGGTTGGAGTAATGTGTGTGTTAAATACCCAAAAATTAGGGTTGCAATATTTCTGGATCAGGTGGACTGTATCATTGATGGGTCATATTTGGATCCAATATGGAATCAGTTGTGTTGTTTGAAATGGACTTAAAAGATAACATACTAATCAATTGGATCAAGTATTATGTTGATTTATGAACCAGGCTTGGATATGATTTTTGATTAACTATTAATTTTGGGCGAGAGAAATTATTTTCGGAACTGGCTTGCATTTTTGATTTTTGATATTAGATCGGATAGATTTCACTCAAACATGACGGATTTGGTAGTGGACCTAATATCATGATATGGTGAAGACTATTTTACGAGCCGTATATTGTGACAGTGTTCTGGATCATAAATTACTTGGGCTTTGATATTTTGAACAAACGTGAGCTTATGCGTAAACCGAAAATTTTGGATATTAGATCATAAGACCTCTCACTCTTGGATCGGATATTAAGTCGTGAGCTGAACTTGAAATGGATTCTGATATGGGGTTAAGTTGGATCCAATGTACGTTTTGTTTGACGGTGAGGTTTGTGCTAATAAGATTCGAGTTGATGCGAGTTGATGATGAGAGTTGTTGTGTTATGGGGTTGGACACTTTGGTATATACATTTTCACGGAGAACATTATGTCACGGCTTTAATTGATATTGGAAAATGTTGACTACGGGATTGTTTGGACGGTATTTCTTATTTTGATTTGAAGTGAGATTTTCCGGGCGCGTTTACTTATTTCGTCTTCTTTCTTTCTACCCTTCCACGAAGATGACTTGTTTGGGCATTTATAGAGTGTGATAAAGACTTGGCTATTTAGTTGCTTTTGTGAATTCTTTCTCACTTAACCCACAACGTAACTATCACTTCGGTGTCTCATACAGTTGAGGATACGTCAAGAGGTTTTGTATATTGGGTACACCGTTTCTTCTTCACGAGGATTAGTAAAAGTGTAAGTAACAAATCTGGGGAATTCTACTTCATGATTAAATTTGGTATGTCGGATCTACTTCACCAAGTGATCACAGCAATAGCCGACAGAATATGTGGATGATATGTTTACCAAAGGGTTGAATGGTTGAGATGTGAACAGCAACTCCCATAGAATATTCGATGCCACTCAATGACAATGATACTTCACAGTCTAAGCAAAATCTCTCATAAATCTTCAGCGTCAGACATGACTTTTCAAGATGTTTGCTTAAGACAAGAACTTTTCGTGCAGATGGTTGTACACTTTAATGATGCTTCCGAAAGTTCGAAACCATCATGGGGGAGAAACATGTACTTTGATGTTACGGTCAACCTTCAGGGGGAAGTAGGTTATACTACTTGATTAAGTATGGTTTGTGAAGGTGTCTACATTTGGGTAAAGAATTGTTGATGATATTGTTAATGATGTGAATGAACCGTTAATGAACCGCTACATGTTCCCGTAAAACAGATATTCACCGAAACCAAAGTTGTCTTGAACACATTCAAAGTGACATTGTTTACGGTTTAGTCTTGATTTTGTAAAATCCCGCGAAAGAATCTACGCCGTAACTTCTTCAAAATAGGCATACTTTGATAAATCTTTAGTAATGTTTCCATTTCCGCGTCTCTTTAGCTCCAATGCTCGTAATTTACCTGAAAGTGAAAAACAAGCGTAAATCCATATAAATTATATAAATAACGAGCATTATCGGGGGAAATTGACACTTAATATTCGTGACTATTTGATGTTATCAAATATCCCCCACTGAACTCTATTTGCCCTCAAGTAGACCTTATTAGATAGATTCCTAAAAGATATCTCCCAAAACCTAGAAAATATGAGTTTACAAATCCCTTATGCTAGAATAAAACAAAGCCGAACACCTCACGAAGGGAACAAACACTCAAATCTCTCAACTATTCTAAGTGTCAATTTCGGGTGATCACCAATCGCATACATAGCATGTATTCTATCATAGGCTTGGCACTTACACAAATCTCCACCACTAGAGTTAAGGGCTAAACAATTCTCGAAGGCAATATGGGTAGACACAACAAAGGTTAGGGGTTGACTCGTCATTACTAACATGTCACGGCGAAGTGGACAAAATCAATGATACATGACCAAATCCATGGCCAAGACACCAAAGATTGCTCGCTGCATCACCTAGATACGCTTCATGACTAAAAGGGTAGGATAAGACATGGGATATATAATTGGTGTAAAATGAAAAACAAGCAGGTAGTCTAAATCTATAACCAAGTCATCACCACTTACCGTCCGCCCAAAGTTCAAGCTTAGAAGTTGTTGTTCCCCGTTCACTATCGTTTAAAACAGTCTAGAAATATAAAACAAGTTAATAGTGAACAATGACTGAAATTAACGTAAGTAAAACACACTAGATAATTTTCAACATCATATTCTTATTAGAAATGAATCGCAAAGAATACATTACCCAAGTACTTGCGGAATAGCACTTGAGATTGAAATGACAAAGGTTGGTGACTCCTCTCTAAGCTCAGGCTAAGTCTAAGCACAACTCTTAGAACCCACTGAGCTATCTCAGGGATAAAGTTGTATTTGGAGGATTGAAAAGATGGCTTGCGTGTATGTGTGTTTTTACAATTCACAAGCTTAATCTTTTCACTCCATCTCTTATGCTATTTATACATGTATGATTTTGACTCTTTCCTAAGTGACAACCGACATCATACGTAAGACAAAATATCGATGTATTTTGTCTCACATAAAAGACTATTCTAGGTAAGAGACAAGACTACTTTCCTAAGTTCGGTGATGACACCGAGCACGATCTTTGCCATTCAAGGAAAGTTGACTTTGGTTGATAAGTACTGCGTCTTATCGATTCAAACTTATCTCGCCATGTCCCACTCATTCTTTAGTCTTTACATCCTTCAATCTTCTACTTCAGTTTGTCTTGATGTAAGTAGTTGGAGAGGAGTCTTAGGATTCAATGAGTTATTGTCATCACTCACCGAATCCGCCATCTTCTTCTTGACTCGGTCTTCACCCTTTAAGTTCCGCCTTCGACCGGAGAGACTTCTTCTTCGCCTGCACTAAGTATCACGAAGATGACTCACGAGAGACTATCCACTCAAGGACTGTTAGTGTTTAACGGACTAAACACTTGGGCTATTTTCTATTCAAATCCTAGATTAAGGGGTTTGGGTATTTACTGAACCCAACAGAAGTCTAGAGACCGGATCATGAAATGCAAGGTAGATGCGTCATTAGAGGACGTCGTGATGGGCATACTACCTTTTCTTCTTATGTTGGCAAAACTACCAACTCCAATCTTCAAATGTGACCGAGGTGGCCTCCTCGATACTAATCAATAAAGCTCATACTACAGTGCTTATAACATCGCACTTTACAATATCATAAATCAATCAACTTTTTTTTTGAATCTAACATAATTACATAATATCCCCCCACTTGAGATGAACAATGGAAATTCGGGGGGTCTTCAATGATCTTCATAAATGTCGTCGATGAAAGTGTGATTTCCAAACCTTTCCACTCGAACCTTGAACTTAGGAAAATGATGACTTCCCAATCACAAATAAAGACTACAGGGTAGGCTAAGGTGTATAGATGTAACGAAACAATATATTGGGTTGACAAAATCAAAGGAATGGCTCAGAAGGGTGTATCTAGGGTATCTTGCACTAAAGGAGAGTGCAACAAAAGGGTTTCACATGGGGGTCGAAAAGTCGAGGTGACTAATCGATAGACTCACAATGGTAGGCTGTTTGGGTGATAATCCTATAATATTGCCTTCAAAACCTGAAAAGTCCAAATACATCGAGCTAACTCAACATACCTCGCCTATGGTCTCGAAATGATGCAAAGGCCAAGTTCTAAAGTTTATAAGCTACCCAAGACACTCATAATTTGGTGGATTTGGGGTAAAATATAGGAAACGGATAAGGCTAATCTCACCATGTAATGTCAAGGGTTGTATGTGCTCGGCTAAGGTCTAATCTAGTTAGGTTCGTAAAAACATGTCAAAATTTTAAAAATGACATAATTTCTCAAAATAAACTAGAAAAATGAGGGCAAAAAATAAAGTTCAAGAGATAATTCTACTCCCGTCCCCCCACTTGAATTGTACAAAGTCCCTTTTGTACTAGGCATTAAAATAAAGGTGAAGAGAAAGGTATAATTAGAGCGAGAACTTCCCTGAAATTTGCTCCAAAAAGAAGAAGGCCCACGAGAAAGACCCGTGCCTTCGTTTAAGCGTCATGAACAAACTTCAATCCCTGAAATCACAATACCAACAAGCATAATACTAAAAAGAAAAATAAAATGAAAAACAAACCTAACTCACTTTCGTAGGAATGACGGTTGCATTTAGCGAATGCAACAAGTTTTAAACCACTTGGTGTCCCAAGTGGACGAGTGAAGTCTCGTGAGGGTTTACTGAGAACACACCCACAAAGTTCATTTAAAACTAATACAAGGTTACTGTGTTTTAAAATGAAAGAATTAAGCAGAGAGTTACGTCAGAACTCCTATAAGGGAGTTACTGCCAGAATCGCAAAACTCGTATGAGTCAGAAGCGAGTAGTTACTGGCGTAACCATCGAGATGACATTACGTCAGTAATTGGTAATGCGTCAAGAATTTCGCCGCTAAAATGTTGGTTACTGGCGTAATCACCAAGATGAGTTACGCCAGTAACTCTATTCGATCAAGAATCGCAGCAGAAAATAGTTCCTCGTTTCTGCAAAATGGTTAGAAAACACAAAACCCAACAGAAAGGAAATAAAAACAAAAGAAAGGGATAATTTAGGTTGTCTCCCGAATGAGCACTTTTTTTTATTAACGAGTCTTTAAGTTAGACTCAGAGCCGCGGGGCTCCTATGGGGGCCTTTGACCATCCCCGACTTCTTCCATGTCTTTTATTAAGTTGCGCCTAACCCATCCGACATTAGTGGCAGTGCGGAGATATTCTTTGGTTTTAATTTTCCGTATCTTACAAAAATTTTCTTCAGGCCCCAAATGGTGTCGCGTAAACTCGAATTTTTCAGCTATAATAGGTGGCGGCCTCTTAAATGGGATGCTGAGAAGCTTGCATCTTCTTCTCTCGTGCACTTCATCATCGGGGTCAATGAAACCGTCTTCACCTTGTAACTCGAGATAGTCGAAATCGTCATCGTCGGAATTGGTATCTTCAAGTTGGTTGAGTATTTGCTTGCATTCTTCATTTTCTACCTTAGATGAACCCTTGGTGTCTTCTTCTGATTTATGGAGAACATCGTTGTTAGGTTGATCTTTACTCATACATCCTTCCCAGATTTTCTTTTTAGTTAACGCGTCAATTTTTTTCGTATTTGATTTTGACCCAATCGTCGAATCCGAGACCATCTGGCCAAGGCAGTTCTGTTCTTTCGGAATCATTAGTCGAAATCCAAAGGAATTCATCTTCCCCAGCTCTCTCAATGTTGTTTCCTCCATCACATTCATACTCAAAAGGGGTGCAGGAAGCCCAAACTTTTCCGTCGTTGGTTTTAATTTGTTCGCACCAATGATTATGAACTCCTTCGTCATTGTCATCTTCAAAAGGAATATCATCGAGGGGCTTAATGGTTTTTCCCCAAAGAATGTGTTTCTCATACTTGAATTCCAGAAATCTGAATAGAGTTGAACTAATTATCGCGTCCCCGAATCTTATCGAATACCAATCACTGAATGATAGATTTCCAAAATCAACGTCGTGTCTCCCAGATTCATGTGGGCATATCCAAACTTCGTTTTCACATTACCTCCACCGTTGCAATAATCACGAAAAGGATTGCACGTTGGCCAGGCGTGAGTAATCTCATCTTCCTTGATGAGTAAGGGTTTGGAGTAATGCTTAATGGGCGGCCCTTCCACTTCCTTAATTGAGAACTTGGCTAACCTTTCTTCGTCGTTTAGTGTAGTCCACTTGTATCTGTCATCTTTTATCCTTTCTTTATCAACTCCCCCATCGCAGGATTTCCGAGTATTACATAAGGCCCACAAGCTGTAGCATTCTCCATCATCAATTGCAATAGCCTTACACCAATGACTTCTTCTTTTAGGGATGTCGTCCTTGGTGCCCATGTCTTTGCTTGAATTTGGGTTAAGCCGTAAGTATGGAGTGTGATTACGGCGTAATTCACTTTCGCCATCCGTATCCGACTCATCAGAGTATTTTTTGTTATCAGAGAACACAGCCTTACATATAGTGGAATTGCTCTTTTGCTCTTCGTTTCTCCTTTGTACCTCGTCGCCAAGCTTTCCAATTAAAGTTTCCAAGTTTTTAAGTTCTATGTCATGAGAAGAAAGGCTTTTGTTTGTATTATCTAGGAAATTTTTAAGCCATTCCTCTTGCTCCTTTTGCCTTTTGGTAGTGTCCACAAGGTATTTGTTAATAATATCCTCCAGGTTAGCTCTTCACTCATAATACGGTGGGGGTCCTCCGTATATTTAGCTTCCTCGATCGTATCTTCCTTGTCAACCTTAGGACGGTTTTAGTCAAATGTCCCCACCACGCTTTCGCGACCGACTTGGATGGCATGAGCAGTTTCTTTAATTTTCAAATATCTCTACAAGATTTTCAAGTTTACTAACTATTGCTGCAATTCCGTCAAAACTTCCGCCTTGGTTTCTTTTACTCCCATTGTCGTGCCATTTTTGAGAGTGGTCTGCCATTTTTTGAATGGCTTCAATTGCAGCGGTAGGAGTCATGTTTGGGATAGGTCCTTGATAGTCCAGCATCTGCCTTGTAGTTACGTTTATTCCTTTGTACAAAATATTGACCTTTTGCTGGTTATTCAAATCATTGGTAGGACACTTATAAAGAAGATCATTGTATCTGTCCCATGCTTGATACAGAGTTTCGTCGTCTTCTTGTTTGAAATTGTGGATTTCCAAAAGCTGGTTAGAAATCTTCGATGGTGGGAAATATCTTAGGATAAAGTGTTTCTTTAGTAGCGCTAAGTATTAACGCCCGTGGCAATCTTTCAATCCATCTTCCGCTGCTCTAGTAAGAGTCATTGGGAACACCCTAAGCATAACATCATCAGACACGCCGGAATGTTAAAAGGCTAGCGATGTATAGGACATTTTCAACGTGCTCATATCGTCTTCGCCTCTATTTCCGAAAAAGGGTTAGCGAAGCTCCCTCATAAATTGGTCTTTAATTTGAAATGAACATCCGCTCGATTGCGGTCTTACGAGACCCGGCCCTTGTTCCACTCTTGTCAACGCCAAGTATTCCTCAAGAGTGAGGTCATCGATGTTAACAACTTCCATGGTACCTGAAAACATGAAATATGATCGTGAGAAAAGTTTAAAAACGAAATGAAAGACTTAATAACAATCCTAATATAACTCCCCGACAACGGCGCCAAAAACTTGATGCAGGTTTTACTAACCAGGTCTTAATACTTATAGTGTCTCGCTATACCTATGGTCTACCCTAATGCACTAATGGGCAGTGTACCCGGTCGTGTGTAGTGTAGTAAATGGATTATTACTAAGTCTAATGTCACAGAATAAGAATGGTTTCGATAGGGAATTAATTAATTAAACTACTAGTGCGAAATAAAATAAAAGCGAGATAAATGGTAAAGGAAATCAATAGAGAATAGTGATGCTAACCTAGTCAATCCTTCTAGCTAGTTATGTCTACGCTACCTACTTCCAATTACTTGGTGGGGTCAAATTCAAGAGGATAGCATTTGGTCAATTCGCCTAACCTATCGAAGAAAGATGCCACCACAGAGAAATCAAAGACCGTCAAAAGCCTTGTTGTTCATGGTCCCCTAAGCCAAGTCATTAAGTACCGCTACATGCTAGATTCTAAATAGTGAGTGCCCGGCCGTTAGGAACTTAGACACTACACCCCCCAATTCTTAAGTTCATCCAAACGATAGGTGATCATCTGGTCAAATCGCACAAGTAGAAAGGGTCGTCAGTTGGTCATATCTTACCCTTTCCGTCTCAGTCCGCTCACCTAGGGTCAGTTGGTCATATCTCCTAGGCAATTGGCTCTACTGCCATTCAAAACTACCGAATCAAGGGTAACTACCAAAGAACTATGCATGCATGCACTTAGAAATAATTCTACGGAAGTAAAGGTAAACGCAAACAAAACAACTAAGGAATCATAACTAGGCTAGCACCAAAGGGTGCTTAGCCACTCATATTAATCATGCAAATCAATTCAATATTCAAAGGTATGAAATACATGAATTGAAAGTAAAAGAAATATAAAATGCTAAAGCTTATCATAATATAGTGACTTCTCCTTGAAAACGACTCCGTATGCTCCCTAGACCTACCTTGAGCTTTTTCTCACGTTCTCGAGAGTTGTGTGTGGAATGGGATGCT